>CM076584.1:614186647-614321556 GCA_034641835.2 Pinus albicaulis | reverse complement strand
GGAAATTAAATCAATTGCATGCACACATTGAAACCATAAAAATTCACACATACGAACACAGTGTTTTAACGGGAAAGCCTTAAGCTAAAAACCCCAACTATCTATATATAATATATGTCATAGAGATCATGTAACAATCCTCATACAAAGCTTCTCACAAGCTCTCAGTACAATACAATCGCTACACACTAATCATGTCTTGATCTAGCAAATCCATGCATCGATCCTCTGCCACCTGCTAGCCTTCCTCTACTACGTAATCCCTGTTGAATATGGGTTCTGAATGAACTTGAATCCACCTAGCTTGCACTGCGCAATCCTAATTGGCATCTCCAATCAATATGTGGTGAAAACTCATGCAACACTATAGTCACAACTGATAGTCACACTTGCTCTTTCACCTACCTCTCCACTGGTCTCCACTAAAACTGTCCATGCACTGTAGTTAACTGATGTATTCTTCAGTTGATTAATGAGTTAATACTAGTTCAATTATTAATTAATTCACACCACTCTCACTAGTGTATCAATCGCTTAGACTAGATACAACTAGCTCAACCGTGTCTAACCGAGTTAAACTAACACAACCTCAACTACTTTCACAACTCCACCAAACTCGTCACATGAGTCAAAATTTAAGTCTCCAGTATGCAATCCACTTAACCCCGAGGAAGAGGTACCTTCCGTCAGCTCTGTATCTTTGCACTTAATCGAAGTGCTCCAAGAGAATAAGATAATGTTTATAGTCCAAATATTATTAAGAGCTAATAATATTCGACATATCTATTTTTAGACTGGCAATCTAAAAATAGATTCCGCCCAATATGTCTAAAAATATAAGTCCATCTATTTTTCCCGACTTGACCAACCATCCACAAATAGCATCCTGCAACTCATAGAACATGATCCATATGTCCAAAAATAGACATAGTCTAAAAATAGACTTTGTGCCAAAAATAGCCTGGGGGCCCACTTAGTGAAGGCGACTTCTTTCCACTAAGCTCATCATCTTGTTGCAATCTCAACAAATTCAGGGTTTGGATTTTTCTCCATCTCCCACAGTCCTTTCATCCTTTCAAAGTTTTCCCTTTCTTCTGCATGCATTCTCACCTTTTTCTTCAACTTATCAATCTCATTATTTGCAAATATGAGTTTGTCTTTGACATCTTCATAGCTGCTCTTTTCCTTCTGAATATTGAAAACCCTGTTCCTCTCTTCTTCAGGCATTGAAAATGATGTATTTGTGGTTTCTTCAAAAACATTAGCACTTTCACCTCCTGTTTGATCTATCTCCATGTCTGACTGTTTCAAATTCTTGGAGTGCCTAGTTGAGGGTTTTCTGGGCATAAAGATAAACTCTGCCACTTCATCCTGAAAATCTATTTTTTTGGATGTCTTCAATTTCTTTGATTTGTTGCCACCTGTATCTAGTTTGATGAAGTCTTCTTGTACTAGGGGAGACTCTTCAATGTCAATAGCTTGAAGTATATCATTCAAATTACCTCTTGATCCCTCTGTAACTACAACCTTTCTATGAACCCTGCTGTTCCATGACCTAACTGCCCTGAAAACCAGGAAATCTGTTTTATGCAATTATGACTTCACCTTTATTGATGATTTGAACTCTTTTGCTGGAAAAAATTACCTTTTGAGACAAGTGACATGTATTATCACTTCTATAGAATCGTGCCTTTCCACCTGTACACAAATTAATCCTTCTGAAAGAGCATAAGAAGGGATGATATAGCTGCGCTATGAAAAGAGCAGTGTTTTCGTAGCACAAGATATGTATCTTTGTAAAACTCTCTTAACATCCATTTTATTTTTTGTTGACACTTGAATTATTATCTGTGAGCCTTTTCCATCCTTTAGCAGCAACAAAATTCAAAAACCAAGTGTTTTTACCTCTTAAAACCTTAACAAAATGTGCAAAACTGCACCTACAGCAGTTTCGTAGCATGCTACGAAACTGCTGTGCATGTCACCTACACAATTTTTTTTTTTTTTAAATCTCAGTTTTTTAAACTTCTTACCCTTCTTCCATGATGTATTCAAGCTTTAATGATCAACATAAATCATCTCTGAACTACTTTCAAAAATTGAAATCTTTCTCCATAACCAAAACTGTATTAGGAAATGTAATTTTACTGCTATGTTTTAGCTGAAAAATAGGTGTTGGGACAGAGCTTTTATCTCCTCATCAAAAGTTTATTTTGAAAAACTGAAGTAGGTTTTTGGAGACCACTCTGTGCTGAAAAAAATCTCTCTTTATTTTTTGTAAGGCCTCTCCTACTGCCCAAAAATTGTCTTTGAACATTAGGTGTAAACTGGAAAATTCTGATTTCGGAAAATATCGCTTTAAATAATGCCCTGTATCTCCCAACTGGTAACAATTATGAAGAAAATGAGATAGGTTATTGTAGCTGAAGATTATATGAAGACAAACCTCCTTCATAATTACAAAATACTTTTCCCTGTGGCCAGAAACTGATCATGAAGTTGACTACTAAAAGAAGAAAACAAAATTTTTCTCTCAATGACTTTCAACTGTTTTCGTAACGCAATTTGAGTCATCAATTTCTCCCACTTCATAATTAATTTGAAGAAACTGAAAGTGGTTTTTGTATTTCAGTATGTTAGGAAGAAAAACCTCTTTCAGGTTTCAAAAATAAGTTTTTAGTTGCTCAGGAACCCCTCTGGAAAAAAACTACTAAAAGCAGAAAACATGGTTTTTGATGGAAAAAAAAGGTTGCTTCAGTGGTTTCGTAGCACGCTACGAAAATAACAACATTTTCGTAGCGCAAAAGCATTTTTTTACACTGCGCGCGCTACGAAAACGTGGTTTTGTGGCTTATTCAGAATTTTTTTTCAAAAAGACTAAAAACATGGTTTTCAAAATGTGGTATGAGACCTCTAAAGAGTAAAACAGGGTTTGTAAACTTTATTTGATGATGGAATGAGACTTGTAACCCATGACTTAGACCCTATAAAACATAAAATGACCTAGAGACCTGTTAACACCATGACTAGAACAAGGGTTTTAAAATATGGCTTCTAAACAGAAAATGAAACTTTAAACCATGGAATGAGGTGGTCAAATTTTATTTGGAAATGAGAATGACAAAATTGAGATGAGATGACTCAAAACCTATTATAATACCATGACTAGAAACAAGGTAAAATTTCCAAAGTTTAGAAATTTTTTTAGGGTGATAACAGGTACTATGGCATACAAATTGGAGCTTCCTACTTCTTCGCGAGTTCATCTAGTTTTCCATGTTTCATTCTTAAAGAAGGTTATAGGGGACAAATTTCCAGTTCAAACAATATTGCCAGAACTTGATGAGGAAGGAAAAATCATATTGGAACCTGAAGCAATCACAGAAACAAGAACTCGACAGCTACGAAATCTATCAATTTCACAGTATCTCATCAAATGGAAGAACTTACCCATTGAAGATTCTAAATGGGAGGATGAGAATTTTATACAGAAGCATCCGGAGCTACTCAAGCGTTGAGGACAACACTTTTTTGAAGGAGAGGGGCATGTTAGGTCCCTATATTACTATTATAGTCACTTATTGTTGTTAGTGTAACCCCCTTATTATTATTTTTGTACCCCTGTAACCCCAATATTTTTATTATTGTGCCCTTACATTATTATTGTTAGGTCGGCTAGGATTATATTGTGACCCCATGGACTCCTATATATAGAAGGAGATTTTGTCATTTGTATCATCCAAGAATTGTTCATTTATGTAATGTAAAGGAGGTTTCCCCCTCGAATTGGCTTATTTATGAGGCGTTGATCTCTCTTTTCTTCTATTTTTGGAGATGGTTTCATAACACACTGGCTCCCAGAACTGCGCAATTTTCTCCCTCATCCCAGCCTAAACTGCACACTGCGCGGTCTCAAGGCTTAAGCCTCACATTTAGCTACTTGAACTACACAAATGCATAGTCATTGAGCCCCTTCTCCCAGCCTGTCACCTGGTTTTGGATCGGTTAATGGATCAAAATGCACTATCTTAGACTAGGGGGTTTTCGGACTGATGTCATCTCGTCATGAGTGAATTTCACATGCAGGTACTCTCTCACACCATGACATGATGATGAATAAGGAGATGTAGAATGGAAGCATGCTGAAATACATATTTATAGTTGAATACACAATTTTATCAATCAAGGAAAAGCAAAAGGACACCGGTTTGCGACCACAATGAAAGACCTGAGATCATTGAAG
Organism: Pinus albicaulis; assembly: GCA_034641835.2. Lineage (NCBI taxonomy): Eukaryota > Viridiplantae > Streptophyta > Pinopsida > Pinales > Pinaceae > Pinus > Pinus albicaulis. The sequence goes on along the minus strand of CM076584.1, from coordinate 614,317,313 downwards.
ATTCCTTATCACCAAGCCATGAGGAGGTGGAAAAGAAAATCATTCTAAAGCATACATCATACACAATAGTAGTAGTGGCTTGACATTGCCACATCATCAAGCAGTTAATATCACATTTCATATCATGTTATGAGTTGTCATATGCCACATCATTGTTGTGGATCATGTAAATGGCTATTCAAAATGTATTGTAAAGTGGAAGTGCAAAGGACACACATGGAATATGAAGAGTCACATAAGTTGAAAAGTCATAGGAATTCAAGCAATCATGAGGGTATTCAAAGAGTCACAAGGAAGGTGAAGCATAATATCTTGTTTATATATACATCCTCTATGTATGCGTAAAGGAATTTTCAATTTGGCTCCTCCCACAAGGCATTAGAGAGATAAGCTAGTTCTTTTGAGGAGTAAGGAGTGGGTCCAATGCTTCACTACTGGAGCTAGTGGTGTTCGTTGTATACACGTGACTTGGAAATTTTACTTAATATCAGAATCCCTATGGGCCAACACGCTCTTCATGCATGGATTATGGATATTTGTAAGACTATTATGTGAATGTTTGTAATTCATGTTTGCTTTCATCTATGATAAAGTAGTTGAACTATTTTGGTTATTTTGGTACTTATGATATTGATAATGTGTTGTAATTGCTATTATCGTTGTCGCATCCTTCTGGACTATTATGTTGGATATTAGAGAGATCTTCCTTGTCATATTGGTTTCAATGGTTGTCACATCTATGTGGACTATTTTGCTTGATGTTGTACAAATCCTTCTTGTCATTGTGTGTCTTTACTAGGGTGTTACTACTACATCTCTCTTAGAGGCTCACTTTTCCTCCCCTCCACAATGAAAGAAATTTGAAACACATGCGATTGAACACTCACCAGGCACACCCCCCTTGGTTTTCGAAGGCACATTTTCACTCCTCTCTCTTATTGACAATAAATCCAAGGCATATCTTTAAGATAAATTGAAACCATGCCAATATCCTGAATGGGGATCATAATCCAAATGGTGTGAATTCTAATTGGGACTTCACATCGGGGAGACCCCTTGATTGAAGGATTTCCAACACCATCAACAATGATACTAGAAGGAGGGCCAAATGACATGATGAGCTTGTTGAGTCTATTTTGAATCTCCTGTCATAAATGGATCTTTCCCAAATCATAATCCCAGAGTGTTTTTTTAACCTACCTCCTAGAAAACTTTCAATCTCCGTGGAACTTGTTCATGCCTTGTCTCAATTGAAGTTTAGTGGTGAGGGTGGTATATTTTTATCCAGACACATAAATGATTTTCTTGGTTTTTGTAAAACTTTCCAAATCTATGATGAATATGTTATGTGTATTCTATTCACCCTCACTCTTGAAGGTCGTCTTAAGCATTGATGTCATACATTACCATTTGTTTCCATTAATTCTCTTCGTCATTTTACTAAGGATCTTCATCAAGCTTTTGATTGGTATGATTACCGAGATGTTCACAAAAGAATCAATCAACTCAGAATGGAGCCTGATGAATCGGTTGAGGGTTTTACTAATAGATTCCTTCATTTATATTATGAGTTTCCTGAAGAAGATATGGATCAGGGTTTCTTTAAGCAAAAGTTTGAACATCTTGTCTAGATTTATTTGAATCTGTTTGAATCTAAACCTCCTGATTTTTTCACTTCCCAACTCTTGTGAATAGTGAGACACCTCAAACTTCATAGGAGGAACCTATTATTCCTTTTGTTCCTTTTTTTCCTCCTTTTCCAGTCTCGATGTGGGTGCCTCTTTGTGGTGATTGTAAATTTGGGAATCTGCAAATCAAATGCCTAATCCATGTTCTCATTCTTCTTTAGATTCTCACGATTCATATTCAATGGAGGAAATTCCATATTAGCTCATGAAGCCTACGATGAAGACTAACTCCTCCATTTTACAAGATAATGTTACTGTTCATAACTCTAGTCCAAAATCTGATCTGGATTTTTGTTATTAGCTATCACCTACAGGCCATGAATCTTTGTACCATGATCCTCTTGAGCAATCTGTTCCACCAACTAGTTTCTCACACTCTCTTGAATTTCGTGTTCTTGGTTCAAATTGCGATTAGATACAAGGTAGTCACATTACACAGGTAGAGAGGAGAAGGTGAAGATTGTTTCAATATTTCTTTTATTTTCCAAAATCCTCCATGTGAAGACAATGTGCTTCCATTCTTAGATGATTTTAAATCTGCTAATCTTGGTAGTGAATCAAATGTACTCAATTCTTTTGATCAATCGATAGCCTTGAGAAAAGATCATTCCAATGATGATGAATTTATTGATGTATGCAATCATGAATGCCCAGGTTTATCAGCTAATCTTTTGGTGTCTCATGAAGATTTTACTTTAGATCCAAAATATTATTCGGTCAAAGAATATGTGCTTATTGAAACTTCCTCTTCATCTAACTATCCCTCGTGCTCTATCATTTGCAATGCATCTACTTGCGACGAAGATACTACATGCTCTTCAAGTCCTTCATCTGATTAGTTAACCTCTCAGTTGGAACAAGGTGCTGAGATTATCGATGATGCAAATGAAAACAATAAAATATTTGAGTACTCTTCCCATCCATCATTATCTCTTCTCTTTAATGAAGACAACTCTTCAAATTATTTTTCTCATGAAATTTCCCCAATTCATTCATCTTCAAATTTGTGATCATAAGAATCTTTTGACTTTAGTAATCTAGTTGTTGAAGTTGAAAAATCTAGTCAAATTAATGACATAGATGGCTGCCATCCGATGAGAAGTGGTCTTCTTGAAACCAGTGGCAACAACTATCCTCACACCATGCATGATCTGGTTCAATCTTCAAAATGTGATTTTATAATTCTTGAAAGTTTCGAGACCTACCAGAGAGTCGAGGCACTTCAACTTCCATTGATAGTTATGTCATGATCTCACGACTCTGGTAAGCCCCTCGAACTAAGTTAGATATGGTTTCTCCTGCACAATCCTTCTCTTTGCATGGTTTCACTCAATGAAAAGTTATTTTTGATTTTTTTTGATATTTTGAGTATGATATTTCAAATATTCAATATTTTACTTTTGGCTAGATTCATGAATATTTTTCAGTTCATTCATCTTCATGCGAATCTCTCGTATCAAACTAGGGTTTCAAATGTGTATCTCTCGTAGAGTCATGGAATTGTGAAGTTGATCATTCCAAGGACTATCTTTTGTCAAAGGAATCATGCTTATCGAATTCATTCCTTAATAGTTAGCTCTTGGTTCTTCTTGCGAATGTTATATTCCAAATCCTTCCCTTCGTTGCACCTGAAATCCTCTTAAGTGATAATGAATGCAAAATTTATCATACAAATCAAGTTCTTCTCCGTTCACCATGTCCTCACTGGTCTCATGTATTTGGTGTGTTGGCATCCCTTTTAAATTATTTTGATGATTACGATTCTTGTACAGTTTGTCACCAGTTACAGGAAAACAATTTGTCACATTTGGCTTGCGAGGAACTTGGTTCGATTATTCACAACATTCATAGAGCTCTCCAAATTGATTTATCTTGGTTAATTAGAAATTGGGAATCTAATTCTTTAATCGACCCATCTGATCATTATTCTATCACCGATGACTATCATTCGACCTATAATTTTTCCATCAACACATCCAATGACAGTTGTTCTACGTCCTTCGATCTTCATTGTTCAATATCTCACTATTCAGTTTTTTGTCGAGCAGTTGAGGCACTTCAGCCCGAGTTGATGGTTATGTCAGGTCCTCTCTGTCTCGACATGACTGTTGAATATGATCAAATATATTTTCCCTTAAAATATTCCCATCGTAATTCCCTACCTCTAATTGAAAATTCATCTTTCCAAATATTTTGAGGTTCTCAAGAGGATTATCATTAATTTCACGATCCAATCGTAGAATGGTTGGAACAATATTACCTGGAAAGGTTTTTCGCAAATAACAAGTTTTGATCTTCCCTCGCGCTTGCTAAGGATTTCAGGGTTGATGGAGACACATCCATGAGAATCTTTCAAGGTTTGTTGCAATATGGTATTCATTGAAAAGGTAGGAATGTGAATTGGATGAAAGTAGTGGTTGTGAGACATCTTTCCACCCATAGGAAAGACCTTCCTTTTGTTGGGAAAAATATTCAAGATCTTGTCTTTTCTCTTGCTTGTTACTTTATATATGTTTTAATCGATCATGTTTTTGTGATTGCAGGTTGAGGACGATTACAATGGCTACATTGGAAATTCCATTATACGTGACCCTAACCTTCTAGTTGGTTAGGTTAGGAGTAGGTCTAGTTGCATTGTAATTTACTTGCACATCCATCCTGCATTCGTTCCCTATGGTATGTCTTGCATTTTATGGTTCTGGTTTCACATATTGTTTTTCTTTAGCCATTTTTTGTCTTGTATTTGGGTTTTTTTTCCTTGTTGTGTGTTGTCTTTCCTTTCGTTTTGTGAGATCGTGCATGAAGATGCACTGTCAGCTCAAAGCAAATATGGCAAAATAGAAAAGGAATTTGTGACACTACAACATTTGGCTAACTCTCTATCCTTCTTCCTTGTCTAGGTTACATCCTTTGGTCGATGATTTTCCAACATAAAATATGATCCTTACGTTAAGAAATCCTTGTGTCGAACCCTGACCTCCATGTCTATTCTAGAAACCTCATGTTTGCACTTGGGTTTTTATATTTAATTGTTTTCAAGTTGATCCAATAAAGTAGAGAAGGACAAGGGGAAAATCTAAACAAGCAAAACAACATCAGAGGTCTTATATATGCTTCTTTAAAGGGACAACCTCTCTTGATCTCAATAAGTCGGGATCCCTCTTCCGCCCATGAAATAAATAAGTGTCAATGCACAATCCTATATAAATAAATAAATAAAGGCAAAAGAAGAGGAAGGCTTCCTGCATAGAGAGGTGAAGCAAGAAAATTTATCAGGGTAATTTCCAGGCTTGCTAGCAGTGGAGCAATGTTTATCTTCCTGAAGTGACTCTATTAGGGTACTTTCTAGACCTGCTTGTAGCAGAGCAACACCAGAGATGAAAAAAAATACTCTGAAAATCTAAAGCTCGCGAACTTCATTACCCTATCCTGATTCAAAACATTATGTTATCTTAATCTTATGTTTGTGTTAAATTAAATAAAGGAATGAGGGGACTATGTTTATGCACGGGGTAAGTGGGGAAGCCTTGGTAATCTCAACAATGAATCAATACTTCCTGAAGAACTAGACCCTGCAAAAAATAATTGACCGAGGAAAAGAAGTTGGAGTTATACCAGTGTGTCGCTAAGTGTTGTTGCTATGACAAACACCCTCCAAAATTTTGCGTACACTCAAATTTTGGAGCCCTCTTTGGATCTTATGATCAATAATTCCATAGTCACTTCTTGGTCATATGATGGTTTTTAAGCTCCCTCTTGGATTGGAAGGGTTGAATTCACTTGCTTTCACATGCTCAGTCTATAACAAGTGCATGAGCGCATTATTTTACACGCGCTTGTACAATCATAACACTTTCCTATCAAGAATTTGCCTATGTGATGTCCAATCCATGTAGAAAATCAATGCACACTGACAACGACAGTTTCTCACACTCTAGCTATGCTTGTACTTCTATTCTGGTGAGTTTTTAAAATTGTCGCTTCTGCGCACATTTGCTTTTGTAAGTATTGTTTTCATGTTTACCATTGTCTCTTTCGCTTTGTTTCTCTTTAATTAGTGTCATTTTCATGTTATATTCACCCTGACATGTGTTATTTTCATCGTCATTCGCATATCGCAAGTGTCATTCATACTTTTATCTTCATATAGAAAGTGCCATCTTCTAGCATGGGAATTGTCACTTATCATGCAAAGTGGAGTTTTGGTTTTTTCCAAGGGGAAATATTTGTGATAATGAAATGTTATTATCATGTAGGTATGTTTCGCACTCATTTCCAAAGTTTCATGCGTTGTCGCACAAGCGTCTTCATTATCATCGCAAAGTCTATCTTTAGGGTCGCACTTGTCGTAAGATGCCGCAAAGGTTATCACACTAAGGGAAGTATGTGTTCATATGTTCTCGATGATCTACATTGTGTCGCAAAGTGTCTAATTGTGTGATCACATTCAAGTTCTATCACTATTCACATTGGTTTCACTGATCCCATACTTAGCCAAATTTTGGAAAATTTCCAGCAACCTAGCCTCATCCAACCGTCTTGAACTGTGCATTGTGCAGTCTCAGCCCTTGAGCAACAATATTATCTCTTGGAATTGCGCAATTCATAGCCTTTGCCTCCCAGAACTATGCATTTCATAACCTTAGTGCTCAAGCTCAAGCCTTGACTCTCAGAAATACACAATCTTTCTCTCCAACCCATCCTTGATCCCCTTAACTGTGTAATTTCACAATCACCCAGTCTTCTCTGTCTTCTAGAATTGTGCAGTTGGATATACTAGTGCCCAATTCCCAAGCCTAGCTCACTGAGCTCCCAAACTGCAAAATCTTCTTCCTCAATCCATCCCAAATTGTGCATTTTGCAGTCTCAAAACTCAAGTTATGCACCTGAATTCTTGAGATGCACAACTGCACAGTCACTGAGCCTTTCCCTTGGCCCACCACTAATTCTGGCTCAGTTAGTGGATCATCATGCAATGTCTTAGACTATGGGTTTATCAGACTGATATTGTCTTGTCATGATTGGATTGCACATACAATATATCTACCATGTTATGGAAAGATGATTAAGAAGGAGATGGAGAAGGAAGAAATGTTAGATGACACCTAAGGAGCCGAGGAGAAAGGATGATCATAAGACAAGAAGACGAAGGGACACTAGAGTATGACAGAAGACCAAATATCAGGACTACATGAAGACTCCATTTGATTGACAACCCTTTGGAGGATAGATATAAAGAACAAAGCTCATCTCTCATGAATTTCAAGCATTGAAGGCACCTCTTATTGAAGGCACAAAGAAATAAGCAGTAAGAAGTAAAAATTATCACTGCCACATCATTATGTATTCAATATCATGTATTGTCGCAAACACTGAAAACATTCCATGTGTTTTTCTTTAAGTGTTTTGCTCCTTTTTGAAAGATAGGAAAGATGTCGTCTTTTCGCATGATGGTTGTCGCATAATGTGTATAATACTATTTTGGTGGTTTCAAGAGGTCATGTTTGTATATATGAGTTTTTTTAACCATGTAAACATTCGTCACACTCATTCTCAAAGTTTTAAGCATTGTCGCACAAGTGTTGTCGCAAAGTGTATCTTAAGTGTCGCACTTGTCGTAAAGTTGTCACATAGAGGGAAATGAATTGTTCAGGTGTTATGGATGATATATGTTGTTGTGTTTTCAATAAATCTAAGTGTGTGATCACGCCAAAGTCTTATCAATGTTTACATCAGTCTCACCGACCCCACACTTAGCCATTTCTGAAAAGGTTTGTCAACCAAGAAACCTAGCTTCACCCAGCCTCCCTAAACTACACACTTCACAATTTCAGTCCTCTAGTTGTGACCTTTCCTCTTAGTAATTTCCAATGCACAACTCCAACCGCTCAGGATTGCTGCACTGTGTAGTTTATGTGCTTAAGCTCTGACCTTGACCTCTAGAATTGTGCAATTTCGTCTCCTAGCTTGGCATCAATTGCACACTTCACAATATCTAGCCTCAAGCTCATCCCTTGAGCTTCTGATCTATGTAATTGTGCACTGACTCAACCTCCTATGCCTCCTGAAACTGCGCAGCATGTTCCTTTAGTGTCCATCCCCTCAACCTGTCTCACTAGCTCCCAAAACTGCACAATTTTATCCCTTGACCCAACCTGAACTGTGCACTACATAGTCTGAGGGCTCAAGCCTCACCCCTTGCTGCTTGAACTGCACAACTACGTAGTCACTAAGCCCCTTCTCCCAACTTGTCACCTGGTTCTAGCTCAGTCAATGTATCAAAATGCACTATTTTAGACTATGGGGTTTTCAGACTAATGCCATCTCATCATGACTGAATCACAGATGCATGTACTCTCTCACATCATGACATGATGATGAAGAAGGAGACGCAGAAGGGAAGCATGTTGAAAAGAATCTTTGTAGTTGAATAAACAAGCTCATCAATCAAGGCAAAGAAAAATGACACTAGTTTGCGACCACAATGCAAGAGTTGATATCATTAAAGATTCCTTATCACCAAGCCACAAGGAGGTGGAAAAGAAAATAATTCTCAAGCAAACATCATACACAACAACAATAGTGGCTTAGCATTTCCACATCATCAAGCAGTTAATTTCAATAATGTCGTGTCATATCATGTCATGAGTTTTCATATGCCACATCATTGTTGTGGACCATGTAAATTGTTATTCAAAATGTATTGTAAAGTAGAAGTGCAAAGGACACACATGGAATATAAAGAGTCATGTAAGTCGAAAAGTCATAGGAAGTCAAAAAGTCATGAGGGTAGTCAAAGATTCACAAGGAAGGTGAAGCATTACCTCTTGGTAATATATACATCCTCATTGTATGGGCAAAGTACTTTTCACCTCGGCTCCTACCGCAAGGCATTAGAGAGATAAGCTAGTTCTTTTTAGGAGCAACGAGTGGCTCCAACGCTCCATTAGTGGAGCTAGTGGTGTTCATTGTATACATGTGTCTTGGAACTTTTACTTAATATCAGAAGCCGTATGGGCCAACACATTCTTCATGCATGTGTTATGGATATTTGTAAGACTATTATGTCAATGTTTGCTTTCATTCGTGTTAAAGTAGTTGAACTATTTCGGTTAGTTTGGTACTTATCATATTGAGAATGTGTTGTAATTTCTATTATCGTTGTCGCATCCTTGTGGACTATTATGCTAGATATTAGACATATATTCCTTGTCATATTGGTTTCAATGACCGTTGCATCTCTGTGGACTATTTTGCTTGATGTTGTACAAACCCTTCTTGTTCATGTGTGTCTCGACTAGGGTGGTACTACTACCTCTCTCTTAGAGGCTCACTTTTCCTCCCCTCCACAATGAAATAAATTTGACACACATGCAATTGAACACTCAGTGGCGACACAACCGTTGATTTTAAAAGGCGTATTTTCACTCCTCTTTCTTGGTAACAGTTAAATCCAAGGCATATATTTAAGATATATGGAAACCATATTGATATTCCGGATGGGGATCCTACTCCAAATGGTGTGAGGTCTAATTGGGACTTCACATCAGGGAGACCCCTTGGTTGATGGATTTCCAACACCGTCAATAGAGGGTCATGGGAATTTTATCCGGAAATCAAAATTTTTCTCAAAAATGAAAATTCCCAGAATATTTTGAAACCAATGTCAAATCATAGTGTCGTCGTTATAATTCCAACGACACTTGAATAACCTCAATTCGATGTCGTATGACAAAGCTATGATGTTCTGAAGTTTTTGACCAAAAAAAAATTGCAGGTAGGTTGACTGGGCTGCTGACTTGACAGTTTGTATTGTTGATGTCATGATGACATGGGCATGTCTATTGGGCATATGGTGGACCAACCATAGCTCACCAATTGTTAAGTTCGTACAAGTCTAGTTAGTCAAATTTGATTTGTCAAAGTTTGTTTTGGTGGCCCAATGGGAATTTGCCACGTGGCCCAATTGGAGGCCACCACATGGCGTGCCCACATTGGTCAATTTTTTTTTTAAGGGTCAGAAGGCCTCGGTGGGGATCGATCAGGTGACCTGACACAACATTTTCCAGAGCTATACAAGCTCGCCTATGGGTTGGTTCTTAACCCTAAACGTTGCCACATGTTTTTAAGGTGCATGTGTTGGTGTGTTTGGGAGAGGGGCTAGGTAGTCAGCCCCGACCCCCGGTCATGACCATCACCACAGGACCATGGTGGGAGCTGCAGTGGATGGGTTCCAACCTCTAGTCATAGGTTCATTCCATAGGATCGAGTGACGAGGAGTTAATGACTTGGTGGAGAGGGATGGGAATTTAGCCCTAGCCCCGGTCATGTCCACCACCATGTGATCACCGGCAAGGAGCGGAAGGTGAAGCATGAAAGTGAACAACTCCTAGTCACAATTCACTCCACATGACTGAGCGCACGAAGGGTTAGGTGCTACTAGAGCGGGGCAAGGATTCAGCCCCAACCCCTGGTGTTCTGGCGCACCATGCGACCTGGTGTGGAGCCGGGTCCGACGGTGGTAGAATTTAAGACCCGACCTCCAGTCACACGGTCGACGCGTAACCGATGACCAAAGTATAGGAACTAGCTCGTCATACCACCTGCTCGAGGGAAAAGGAGCCAAAGTCGGTGGGGGCGGACCATTGGGCCCAAACCTGACTGTATGTGATCCACGTGACCCAAATTTTGCGCTCAAGGGGTTATTGGAAAAATTAATGAAGCGAAGAAATGCACTGATGGTAAGTGAAATTTTCGCCTCCTGAACTATTTAAAGGGTGGATTTGTCACACATTTAGGAGGTTTTTCCAAATTGAGGAACAAATAACAGAGCTAGGTGGGGAGATCCATAAGTTGCTCATTTTTCAACCATTTTGAGCTCAAGAAGAGTCTAGATAGGGGTTTTTGGGCATTCTGAATCCATTGGAAGCCTCTGTTTATTCATTAGAGCACTTTTGGAAGGAATTATTACAGGTTTGAGTATTTTAGTGCTAGGAACAATTAGTGGTTTGAAGAAATTTTGAAGGAATTTTTAGCATGGGGAGAACCTTGTAAGGGTTTTCCAACCTTCATATGTTATCTGCAGGAACTATGCCTTTTATGGTTCAACTCTTATTTATCTTTTCTCATGATGTGTTTTGAGGAAAGCTCTTTTAGTAATTCAATGTGGAGTTGTTGTACATGTTATGCTCAATTTTCAGATAGAGTATATGGTTTTGATGTGAGGGCATTTTTCATGTTGAATGTTTGATGACTGACTATAGGTGGTCATACTCTTTAGAGTGATAGTTCTTTAAAGGAGAATGTTTCCTTGAAGGGGAAACAAGCAACTCATTTTTCAACACATTTCATGTAATTTTTTACCACTGAAATCTATAGAGTGGTCTAGTTGTGGTAACGGGCCTAGAGATGTAGCCCAAGAGGGCTAAACTCCATCATCAAATTTTGTTTTGTCTCTCTTCATGTTTTCCAATATGAGATTCATGTGAATACGTTGCTTGTTTAAAGGTCATATGAAAACTAACTCATTATCATTGAAGAGACTATAAAACTTGTTTACATAAGACCCATTTTATTTACTTGCAAAGCGTCAAAGGATGAACATTTTTTAGGAAGGATAAGTTCTCCTCCAATTTCATATCAGAATTGGTTTGGGAAAGAGGAAAGTTAACGTAGCTCGGGAAGGGTTGAATGGAACCTGATTGGTAGTTTAAGACTCAGATGAAGTCCGATGCATGTATAAGGGCAGTGGAAGGTAAGAATATGATAGTCAGTTGGATTGGTTGGGTTCATGGTGGTAAATGGACAGTGGCAATACAAACACTAGAAAGGTAACAAGAAAGGTAAAGTAAATGGATTTGAGGCGTTAGATTCCTTGGCTATGTTGGGAACTATTGTTCTCAATGTTGTGCATGGATAAAGGGAGTTCTCTTAACCTTGACCTTATGCTATCTGGTAATTATGTTGTGATCATGATTATGTTGATGTTTATATATGTATACAACACGGCATGGTCATCATCGATCATGATTGTTTATATGTATATATGTGTGTCTGTATGTCATGGTTTAATTGGATCATGATTGTTTTATGCTAATGATTATATATATGTATGTATTATGTCACTGTTTGACAGGGTTGTCAGGGATCATTCTTGTGGAGGAATGATTTCTTATGTAGGTGAATGGCATGAAGAGGTTCCTGGTATTATGAGGAATCAAGTGGGAAGAGTAACCATGACAGATCTAAAAGGTCAACATCATGTGGATATGAATTGATATTATATGCTTGTACTATGCCTATGTTTATGTTATGGACATGTAATGTTGAGGGATACATTAGTGGAATGAAAGCAGTGTGATCTGCGACATGTTGGGATAAGCATGGACAACGAAGAGATACTAGAAGCAAGGTTGCTTGGTATAGACAATGTGGTTTTGGATGTGCAGTGCTGCTATTGTGTATATGTTGTGCATATTGTAAACTCATTAATTGTACTTATGGTGTTGTGTGCCTGTTGTATATATGGCATTGCGTGTATATTGCATATGCAGTGTTGTGTATAGATGGTGCTATGTACATGTTGGATATGCAGTGTTGTGTACATATTGTATTGTGCGCATGTTGGATATGCGGTGTTGTGTACATATGGTGCTATGTACATGTAGTATATGTAGTGCTATGCACATATGGTGTTGTGTGCATGTTGTACATGTGGTGCTATGTACATATGGTGTTGTGTGCATGATTTTATTTGTGGTGTTGTGTACATGTTGTACACGTGTTTCCGTGTGCAGGTGGTGTTGTGTACATGTCGTGCATGTGGTGCTGTGTACATGTCGTGCATGTGGTGCTGTGTACATGAGGTATTGGGTACACATTGTACAGGTGGTGCGGTGTACATGTGGCGTTGTGTAGATGGTGTCATGTACATGTGGTGTTGTGTACATGTTGTGTAGGTGGTGTTGTGTACATGTGGTATTGTATGCATGCCGTACATGTTGTGTTGTGTACATGTTGTACGATGTATGTGCATTGTGTAGTTGTGGTATCGTGACATGTGTATTTGTTGTGTTGTACATCGGATGTAGGTGTATGTGTTGTGTTGTGTTTTACATGAGATGTAGGTGTATGTATTGTGTTGTACATCAGGTGTATGTGTCATATGTCAGGTGTAGGTGCATGTATTTTATGGTGTTGTATGTCATGTGTGGTTGTATGTTTGTGATGCATAGTATGTGTATGTGTATGTGGTTGAAGAGAAGGTACTAGGTGTTTTTCGGGTGTGGAAACTAATCCGGTGTGTGTACGTAAATAACCAATTAAGGGATAAGTATCAATATTTTATTTCAGTTTGATTATGCATGTGATTTGTGATTCTGAATCATGATGATTACGTGCAATCTATGACTCTAGTTTATGATGGTTAGATGTAATATATGGTTTTGATTTCTGATGGTTGTGTTTTGAGCTAACCGGATGTGATTTGTTTATACATGATGATTGATCAAACAACTAGTTTGACTTGTTGTTACATGAAGTGAACATGATTTCAAGTGTACCTTGTTGACGAGCTACCAATGAGGTATGATTTGGGTTTATTTCAATTCATTTTGAGTCTAATGGGAATTATGTGCTTGGTATAGGGAGCATGGAAATGCCCGGTTTGGGATGGTTGGAGCTGACTGCAAGAATTAGCAGCAATAGAAAAAAGGAATTTAAACAAGCAGTAGTATTTTGGTAAAGTATTCTGGGAGTAGGGCCATTGTGGGACACTGGTACCCAATAATGTCCATTGATTTCCATGAGTATGCTATGACCAATATGATGGTTTTGAGGTAGGTATATGCCTTGGTTATTTGACCTTCCGATGAGAGGAAGACTTGCCCAGGGAGGGGTCACCCGAGGGATTGTGTAGCAGAGAAGGGGATGCCCACAGAATTTGGAAGGTGTGTGACTGCACGTAAGGTGATGACCAAATTACCCAAGGGACTGTGTAGTAGAGAAGGGAAGGTCAGGGATGGATTTGTTTTGGTCATTAGCATTTCTAGATGGGATTAAATGCACATTGGGAGTGTGCCCTAGAATAATGAGTTGATAACTGTTCATAGAGAGGACAACAACGCAGGATTGTAGCACTAGATATTGCATGCAAATTTGAATTTTGCAATGGATTATGGACTTCTTGGGAAGGAGGTGAATCTTGGTATTACTTTGAGGGTGGAGGTGTGAGCCTCTAGATTCCCTTGTTACAAATGCAGGCATCGTGTCCTTTTATTTACTGGTTGAGAAAATATGCATATATGTATATTATTGTAAATATTGTACTGAGTTGGATTTATAAAGCTCCATGAATAGTATGGTTATTTGATGTTTGTAGCAAATGTGAATTTTTATATGTGGTTATTATTGTAAATACCGTAATGAGTTGTGTTATGAAGCTCCAGTAAATGGTATGTTTGTTATGTTTCAGTGGTGTTCATTGCAAATATTGCAATGAGCTATGCTATAAAGCTCCATAGGAAGTATGTTTTTGTTTTCAACGGTTTGTTGGTCATAGGTGTCATTGAACAATGAGGACGATGTTACGTAAAGGGGGAGGATTTTGTAAAAATCCTGGTTAAAAAATCATGTAAAAAAATGTAAGACCAAGGTAATGGGATACTTATTCCAAGCTGAATGCTGGGAAAAACATGCTAGTGGAGTGTCACTTCGGTTTATTATGGCTAAGGAAGTTGGAAAAGGTAATGGAATAAGAATTTGAAAATGCAAGATGCATTATTTGGCATTTTATTTATGAAAATAATGGAAATTAGGAGAAAGGAAGGTGAAAGGTCACAGGTTGCATGTGAGGAGGAAATTGAAGGAAAATAATGGAAAATGAAGAAAATAGAGGCCTCATTGATAAAAAGGCTTCTGAGGATCAGTTGGCAAGATTTTTCTTAGACTTTTGGTCAGTTCAATTTTGGAGCTCTCATTTTATTCGCTCTCTCTCATACTCTTGGACACTTAGAATTTTCTTGGAGCAATCTTGGAGGAGTGTGGCATACTTGGGATTTGGCGCAAGAAGGCAAAGGAAAAGCAAAAAAGTGCAAGAGGACATTGGGATCAATGACTACAATGGATTTTTATTGCTAGTACCAAGTTGCATGCATGATTTTCTTGCTTGTTTTGGAATGCATGGCATATGCATGTGGTTATTTGGTTATGATACGTCATTGGCATGGAGGATTTCCTCGATTGACAGTGGTTTTTCCCATCCTTTCCATTTCCTAGATAGTCATGGTGTTGTGGGTTTTACTTGTGTTTTCTGGTTGGTTTTCTTGTGCCTTTGGCTATGGGTTGAGTTATTAGTTCCTGGAAGCCTTGGTTGGACAAACTCTTTGGAAGCCATGATACAACTTGGGTTGTGTTACTAGTCCTGGAAGCCTTGGTTGGAAAAATGATTTGGAAGCCCTTGGTGGGTTGAGTTACTAGTCTTGGAAGCCCTGGTTGGACAAATGTTCTGGAAGCTCGGTGACAGTTGTGGATTGAGTTACTAGTCATAGAAGCCCAGGTTGGAAAAAATTCTCTAGAGCCCTGGACAACTTGGCTGGAGACCAATTTGGCGATGGTTACTTATGTCTGACCATGAGGTAGAATATTTGGTTGTGGGTTGAGTTGGTTTGGCCTCTGGAAGGCTTGGTTTGGTATTGATTGATTTGTTTTATGAGATCCCACATTCATGCTTGGAATATGGCATAGGGGCGGCTGGCTGAAAGAAAGATTTGGTTCATCTTAGTCTATGGTTAGGTGGTTTGTTGAAGTCCCATACCTAGTCGGCCTATGCAATCATCAATAAGAGCTCTTTCTCCTTGGTATTTTATGGGTAAATATACTCGTTTATATGTGGCTTATATGGTTGTTGTATCCTTGATATTTTTGTTGGTTATGATTGAGTTTTATGATAGTAATAATGTATGGATATCTTCATGTTTTGGGTAATCCCTGAATGTACAATGAATATATGGCTTAATATATGGTAGTGCAGTTATTTCGATGAGGCATCAAAGCTTCTTAGTGATTCTCATATAAGTGTGAGACCCCTATGCTTAGATATGTTGTTTAAACTTGTAGAATGCATATTTGTGTCATGTTTGGAGAAATGTTTGTTATGGCTAGTAGGGGTCCAGTCGAGTCCTTGTTCAAGTATCTACATTTGTATCATTGTTTCAATGTTATTTTTCATTTCTGGAAGTTTCATGGAGTTCTGGGTAGTGGCCTGAGTCCTGGCCCTAAAAAGTGGCACAAAATCCGGAGTCGCTGGCACAAAACTACTTGGAAAAGTCCCCAATTGCAGGCATGCCTTGCTATGGGAGCGACTAGAGGTTCCCAGTTGCATGCATGCCCATGTCATGGGAGTGATTGAGGCTTTAATGCAGTAAATTATTATGTTGTCTCAAGGGCTGGTGATCTGTATGAGATCTATATGTGAATGTGCTTGAGGTTATATAAATTGCAAGTGTTAAAATTGAGTTTTATGAAATTTTATGTTAAATTCTTATACACATAAAGAATGAATTTAAACTTTGAAATAACATAAAAAAATAGACAAATACACCATAAAAATAACCACAACACAACAAGTGATGAAGGATTTCACCCCTCCTAGGCTACGTCTCCTGGTCCAACTTCCAATGAGTGGCTGTCTTTCATTATGCTCATAAAATGGTGATTACATACATTTATAGTGCTCAAATGACTTCAATACCTATTCCAATAGCTTCAGAGCTATAAAAAACCCTTGTCTAGCCTCTTTCTGCTCCCAAAAAGGATAAAAACTGAAGAATTTATAAGTTGCATTAGCTTTGCTGCTAGTCGCTCTACAAATTCCCCAAAATCTGGAACCGTCCTACAATTTCGCCCAGAATTCCGCTAATGGAGCAACAAACTGGCAGATTTTCGGCGAAAATTATGGGACAGTTAAAATGCATAATGCAGCCTAAAAATCTGAATTTCAAACCACAAGTTATGGCTGAATTTATTTAATATTAAATTTTGGCGGGCTCTAACTCCTCCGCGCCCACGATTTCGGGCCAAGGTCGTATGCCAGGTTTGTTGGGGGGGATGGGGCTAAGCACTGGCCCCTTAACCTATAACTTTGTTGCATAACATTTAAATATAGGTTTGGTTCATTGGTTAACAAGACCCAACGGTTAGTTCGAACGGTTAGAGCGCTGCACTGTTTGTTGTCAGGTTGAGAGTTCAATCCCGACGGAGGTTAATTAAGACTTCAACCAAATTTTTGGTGGCCCTCGTGTTGCCACATAGCGGCCTCTGGTTGGGCCACGTGGCAGCACGTGGTTGGCCACCATCTAACCAATGAAATTCACCCACACCAACACCATTCATGGCCCGCCACGTTGTCAGGCAGTGGTAGGCCCAAAAAAATTTGATTTCAACCAATCACAAGAGGCCACGTGGCAGCCTTCCACTGGCCCAAAATTTACCCAGCCAGCTGTCCTTTTTTGCAAAATTTGTCTATTTGGGAAAATGAATAGAACTAATTTCTAGGAGCATATGGTGTCGGTTTTCCTGGAAACGAGTTGCGCCAGATTTAGAACGATGAGATCTACGTGGTCGTTCAAGTTCCACACCATTCCAACAACTTTCATTTTCAAGCATATTTTTAAGCACCTGATCACTCCTCCCCACTCGAAGATTTTGGAACCCAAAATATATTTTATTACTGAACATTTGTATGAGGGTATAACCCCCTCACCCTTCCAGTCTCAATCCACTAGAATTTTCCCAAATTCAACAATTTGATCTTTTCTTGAAAACTAATATTTTCCTTTGATTCTGGAGACCATGTCTTGTTGTCGTAGATGCCATATTGCTGCAATTTCCCAGAATTTTTCGAACAACAAACTATCCTTGAAGAAAGAAGCATGTTTCCTCCTCGGTTTTCAATCAAAGGAAACTTAAACAACTTGAAATTCTTCTCACCTCGAACATTGTCATCATGACGATGGTTAGCATGTCTCGCCTTGTGCTTGGCTTGAATCTTGACCAAATGTGATCATCATCACCATGAAACATCCCATTTCAAAGACAATACTTCGTGAAACCCACAAGAAGAAATTTTGAACCCAATGCCCTCTTTGTAAAATTGTTTTGAAACTGCTCTTTAACCTTGGCACTCTCTTGCACCGGCATCTTGTTCACATCACTTTTCAACAACGATGAATGCTGCTTCAATTTTACCACATCTTGTTTACCTATTTTGAAAGGAAACACGTTAGAATCCTTAAACATCTTATCACAACCATTAGCGACCTTAATGAAATCATAATTTTCATTTTATGCGTCACCTTGAAAGGCCTCATTCAAATTATGTTGAGGCTTGAACATTAACAAAGAAATTTTTTTACTAGCATTCACAATTCTCTTCATTTGTCCAACATGCATAAGAGACAAATTAATCTTCTTACTATGTGCTCTAACAATGTACTAAATTCCATGATTGAACAAGTGATACTTATTCTCATGGCGATGAAATATTTCTCTCCTATCATAAAGATATGGGATACCCAAAACAATACCAGAAATATGAAGTGGAACAACATCAAGTTAAACTTCATTAAGAAAGTTTGCAGTGATTGCAAATCTAAGTATGCACCTCCTCATCACCTGCAAATTTTCACTCTTACATATCCAAACTAAAGGATAAGGTCTTAGATGAGGAATGGTTTCTAAATTCAACTTCTTGACTAAGTCTTCATAAATAAGTTTTGCTTGTGAACCACTATCAAATAGGGTGTCAATCTTGGTATGCTTTAAAATAAATCTAACATGTAAAACCTCAATTCTTGTTTCATCATCTCGAGTACTATATTAACAACTTGAAGAACTAGTACTTGCAATGTCCTTACCTTTCAAACCCATTGTGGTGATCTTTGTTTCATCTCCAGAATCAGAACCTAAATCATATGTTATTGTTGCAGTTGTATTCTCCTTCTCCTTGTTTTTAAGCTTGTCGGGTCTCATATCTAGATGAAGTTTCCAACAATAATCTTCATCATGCTTATCTTTGGAAAAATGTTTGCATGTGAGTTTTTATTTCTCCATCTTGATGGAAGAATTATTCTTCCCATTCCCCTTAAACTTACCCTTTCCTTTCTCTTCAGACTCAAAGGTATTCTCACTTGTCTCCTCTGAAAAATGTTTCCCTCTTGCCTCTAGATGTGCGGCTTGTACACATACTTCATCTAAATTTGAAGTATTAAACATGAGAATAGTATGTATTTGGTAACTATGCAAACCTCCAATGTACTTTATCAATTTTTTTTTGGATTTCAAATCTACATCCAAAATTAGTGCTCTTCTCCTAAACTCTTGAGAATATAGTTGCACACTTTGTCCTTTACCTTGCCTAAAGTTTTTCGAGTCCATTATAGTCTTTTGCATGTATGCTAATGGATAAAAGTTTCTCCTTAAGGCAGCAACAAAATCATTCCAAGAGGTTAAGACCTTATCATGTTTCTTCATGTCCTCTTGAGTTTTGGATTCCCACTAAATAAGTGCTACACTTTCCAATCTCAATGAAGCAAGTTGAATCTTTGTGTCATCATCCTTGATTCTTTGTATCCTACAATAAACTTCAAGCTAACATACCCAATTGTCTAATATTTTAGCATATACCTCTCCATCATACATAGGAAAATCAAACTTAATGTCAAGCAAATGGATTTTTACCATTACCTTTTGGAGAATGTGGAGGTGTTTGTGAAGGGCTTGTTATGGAAGAAGATGGTGGTGAGGATGGAGGTGAAGAGAATGGTGGTGTCAAAGGTGGTTTGTCACCATTCCCATTACCTTTTGGAGGCTTTTCTCCATCTCCTCCATCTCATTTTGAAGACTTATCTCCCTTTGGAATATTGGAGTTCTCACCTTGCATCCTTGTGTTTCTCTCCTCGCATATAACTTTCACCATTATTGTCATATCAAATAATGCTTTCCTGGAGGATTTTTCATCCTCTGAAATATTTTCAGGCTCTCCTTCATGTGACATACTTGTTAAATCTTCAATTGCAATTTGAGGAAGAATTTATGGTGGAGATTGTGGCAAACTTGCTTTCCTTGTCCTTGACCTAACTTGAGGACTTGCAACCACAAGATTACCTTCTCCTCTATTGAGCTTCAACCTTGTAAGCATCACATACACGTGAAAATAGTCAAACCTCATATTAGAAAAGAAAACCTATGCTCTGATACCAAACCTGATCTGTATGATATCTATATGTGAATGTGCTTGAGGTTGTATAAATTTCAAGTGTTAAAATTGAGTTTTATGAGCTTTTATATTGAATGATTATACACATAAAGCATGAATTTAAACTCTGAAATAATAGAAAACAATGGAAAAATACACCATAAAAATAACCACAACACAACAAGTGATGAAGGAGTTCACCCCTCCTAGGCCATGTCTCCTAATCCAGCTTCCAATGAGTGGCCCTCTTTCATTATGCTCATAAAATGGTGATTATATACATTTATAGTGCTCAAATGGCTTCAATATTTGCTCCAATAGGTTCAGAGCTATCAAAAACCCCTGTCTAGCCTCTTTCTGCTCCCCAAAAGAATAAAAAATGAAGAATTTATGAGTTGCCTTAGCTTTGCTTCTAGTCACTCTACAAATTCCCCAAAATCCAGAACCGTCCTACAATTCTGCCCTGAATTCCACTAATGGAGCAACAAATTGGCATATTTTCGATGCAAATTATGGGACAATTAAAATGCATAATGCGACCTAAAAATCTGAATTTCAAACCATAAGTTATGTCCGAATTTATTTAATATTAAATTTTGGCGGGCTCCGCCTCCTCCGTGCCCACGTGTGCCTCCAGTTGGGCCACGTGGAAGCATGTGGTTTTCCACCATCCAACCAATAAAATTCACCCACGGTAGCACCATTCAGGACTTTCCATGTGTCAAGCAGTGGTAGCCCAAAAAAAATTGATTTTGACCAATCACAAGAGGCCACATGGCAGCTTGCCACCGACCCAAAATTTTCCCAGCCAGCTATTCTTTTTTGCAAAATTTGCCTGTTTGGGAAAATGAACAGAACTCATTTATGGGAGCATACAGTGTTGGTTTTCTATGAAATGAGTTGCACCAGATTTATAATGATGAGATATACGCGGTCGTTCAGGTTCCACACCATTCTGACAACTTTCATTTTTTAACATACTTTTGAGCCCCTGATCAACTAGTCACCTGGAAGGGTTGGATTGTTCCTGGGGGTTATGTTGCATGTGTAGAAGGTCAGTTTGGCTATGTTCCATCGGTTCCAATTCCTTAACTAATACATAGGGAGTTGAATTATATCATAGTAACTCTTTGTCACATGTTTACCTCAGTTGGCCGATTACTTGGGTAGATGTGGGAGGAGGGTGATTACACTGGATTCCCTGATCCAACCTTTATTGGTAGAGCCATATTTCTTACTAGAGTAGTTACAGGGTGGAATTGGCAGACCTTTATATTCCTTATGAAATATTTATTGCATGAATTAGCTAGTGGGCATAGGTGGATAGATCTTTGAGTCCCTGTTTCAGCTAGCATAAATGATTTAATCCCTTAAGCACTCCTCCTCAAGCTCTAGAATCTGGCTCAAGGGTGACTACTGAAAGAAAGGATTGGATGCAGTCTGTATAAGGTTGGGTGAAGAGTTGAAATTCTAGACTCAGTTGCCTAATTTAAATTGAGATAAGTAACCCTCATGTTTGACTTGTATAATGAATTTCGTGTTAATGCTATTTGCGTTGAAATGGTGCCATTAAGGTATGAGGTATAATTTGTGACCAGGTTGTTGATTTGGTTGATTGGTATGGTATACCATATTGTTTTAACAATGCTTGAATAGTGTAATGAGTTCACGTGTGAGAAATTGTCTACTTGTATGGTACTCAACCTTGAATCATTATGATGAATCCTTGCACATAACCTAAAATGTTGGACTAGGAAGAGCTCAAAATTAATTGAATGCTACACATATGTATTTATATACCCCAAAACAGTTGAAAGAACACAATATAATCTAGTGTATTGAAACCATGAGCCCTATGTGTGTACGACCTAATGAATTTAGTAAATAAGTGTGGCTATGACACTATTCAAGATGGAAATGGTTATAGTAATATATCTTTGTGTGGTAGAGAGGAAAGTTGTAGTTCATAACTCATATCTCTAATTAATCAATATGTTATTATGTGACCTCTTATATATTGAATTGCACTGCTAAAAGTATGGTAATCATGACCATAAAATAACTATAGTTGATTTGATGTATGTGATATGTCATAAAATGGGATTTTATGCTTGGTTGGGGAATGTTGATTTCGTGTGCATTACTTGAGTAAATGAAAATGTTTATGCATGTATCCATGGGCTTGTTTTCTACCTATCATTGGCTTAAGAGACCTATAAATTTTTTAACTAATAAGAGCTTAAAATTTGTCTAAAGGGCCACGCTAAAAATGAATGGGAAAATCTTTGTGTATGAGTTATGAAATTGAAAGGAATTGGTTATTAATCCTTGTTTAAATATCACTAAGCTTAGGAGTGATATATTGATATCTAGATTTATAAATATTGATTTCATTGGACTAATCCTTATTGAAAGCTCAGGAGAGGTATACGCAACGTTAAAGCTTAGGAGAGATGGTGTTAAAGTCCAAATTGTGTGTTGGAAGTCTTGGCAAAGGCTCTTGTATATGCATTAACAGTTAAAGCACCAAGGGCAGAAAAACCAACACTATATACATTTACACTTATGTTGCAGGGCCAAAAGTTAGGGCCTAGAGGAGTAGAATGGATTCAGACCTAAGCATTGTGTGATGAAGTGCCATGCCCAAGCATTGATTGTGGGGACCAAATTTGATACGGGGATTAAAGGAGTGGCACCTTGTTGAGCCTTATAACTAAGATTCATGTCCAAGGGCATGGGCAAGAGAGATCCCAATCGTCGAATGACACAATGTCAGAACCGTCCATGTGTCCTAGGGGTTTGGTGCCCCAGGTACTTTGAAGGAAGGTGGGGTAGATCCTGCTGATATTGAAAATTCAAGACGATGTGGCAAGTGGGGCCAGTTGTTATGTGTTGGTGCATTAATGCGGTGGAATACCCAAATCATTGTATAACATTTATAACATGGAAATCTAAATCTACTGTGCAATTGAGGTCTAAGAAGGACCTATGCCCAACGTGGAAGGTCATGTAGTTTTAGGGCCATGTGGAATCTCAGGAAAAGGGACATGTGTTAGCTAAATTCATGGGTTTTGAGGGGCTATGTGGTATGGAAGCAAGTGACACGTGGCATGCTTGGATTGGAGCCATGGGAGGGTGATGTAACTCTGGTGGAAAGGGTCTGTGACATCACTTCAGTGCCTTGTCCCTAATGATTTTCAATGGAGATGGGTGCAATCAGGCCAGGATTTAAGTCCTAGGGTGACATGGCTTGTAGACCCACTTTAGTGGGACGAGCACCGTGTGTGGTGTAAATGTATTTGGTTATAAGTCAAAAAGGGGTGTAGAAGTTTTATCATAGGGCATGTATCGCCATGTAAGCCCGAGAGGTTGTCCTTGATAGTTTCAATGGGGGATAGGGTCAAAATCGTTGGGATTTGATGAAACAGGGGGACGTGGCCTTAGAGGGTCCACACCCACATATATCCATTGTATATAAAATACATTATTCTATAGTTGGTTGTGAGGACCATATGAATGGGGTTATATGTGACTCTAGTATGACCGAGTCAACAACTGAAGTAACACTGTCAGGTGGTAGAATTTGATAGCCACATGGGTGCCACATGGGAATTAAAGATGATGTGGGTGACACGTTGTAGGTCAAGATGACGTGGCAGTATTTGATTGGCCAAAATTTTTCTGGTCATATGTTTTGATCTAGGAGTTAGAGTGAGACAAATTTTATATCGTTGGAATTTTCTCAATGAGAGGAACGTAACGATGCTACTATTTTATCTTTTGAAGAAGTTGTAAAAGGTCAAAAAAATTTAGACCCCATTTCCATAATGAAATATTGGAGGTTAGCTCAATTTATTAATTGGCACTTGATACCCTCAGTTGGGGATAGGGATAGTATGGGGTATGTTACATTGTGGTATCAGAGCTTACAGGTTAAACACTTGGACTAAATGGGCTCTATCACTGCAGAAATGTGGGAAAAGGTTTCATCTCTAGACCTTTGGGAATCAATTAGTACTTTGTTACATAATTAATAGAGTAGTAGATCCAATGCTTGGATCTTTGGAGCTAGGGGAGCTCTAGCCCTCAGTGTTATAGATAATTGGGGATATTATTGGAAATTATTTATAGCATTTGACTGTGATTTGTATGTTGGTTGCAAGGATGTCCTAGTATGATTTAATTTATTGAAAAATTCAATGGTATTGCATCTGTTCACTATCTTGCATGTTGAAAAATTGGACAACTTGTTATTGTGACCTGGTATAATTGTTATTTGCTTAACTGTTGCAGAACTACCTTCGCGGCTTTGTACATAATTTTTGTAATGTATTAGCACTATTGGTTAAATGGTGTATTCTTACACACTTGGAATAAGTGTGAATATGGATGTTCTTATGATATGAGGGATGTGGGGAAATCCCCGTGTTTTTTGTAACCTAGATAACACAACTTGTTTATAATCAAATGTAAATATATGTATATGTATATATTGATTGGGATGTGAGAATCCCATGGTATGATAGCTATATGGTAAAGACTCCTCGGTGGAGGTTGACTATTTCTATATGATGATTTTTGGTTTTCCTTATGAATGCTTGTCCTTCGTGGATAATGCATTCCTTATTTAAGGAATGGGGTGTAACATGTGGAAATGGATGTTTGAAGCCTGTAAAGGTTCTTATCTCAACACGAGATAGAGCATCCATGTTCAATACTTGAACTGGATGAGTTCAAAGGCAAAGGTCTTGGGCAGAGTTTGTAGATAAAGGATTTATAGCTCTACTCGAGAGTGATGTGCTTGATGATTGCTTGCTTGTGCTATTTATAGCATTGCAAATGTAAATGATATGTTGATTGATTGCTTGTTCAAGTAGGTGTTAGGTGTACCATTGTGATTGAATGGTTATACGCACATTTATTGTCAGATTTCCCTCATATACATGACACATTTCATAAATGTGAAAAGTTATAATTTATTAAATGAAAGATGTTTATACATTAAATGGTATGTAACTGAATTTTGAGATTGCAGACGCTTCGCTATTACTGGCCTTATATAAAGAGGTAGAATGTACATCTACTGTTATGGTTGTTTGAGGAAAAATTTGATTTCTCGATAAATAATGATAGTCTTGGTAAAGAGACTGAATGAAGCCAATGAAGGCTGCCATTATTTTTAATATTTGAAGGTTTATTTTAACAGGTGATAATGGTGGTCTCCATAAAGAAGTTTATTCTAATTATGTTGTTGATCTAGATTATGGGCTGGTTTTTAACTTGTGAAGGCACGATTGTAAACAATTCGACACATACATGTGCATATAAATTCTTATTTTTGAAAATTACGTTGAAACACAAAATATGCCTAACTATGTCCTAAGTTTTTGAGACAAGTGACTAATCAATAAATAGAGATATGTGTGCAGCTATAAGATAGATTGCTTGGTATACCATGACATGTCAATAACTAGTGTGTGATTTGCATTGACAATGTTAATAGTGTTGAAATTGGCAACAAGAAACATTGAAAATGGCAACCATAAATGGTACCATAGGGGGCTTCTGATTTAATTTTCCTTTAATTAAATTGGAAGAAAATTGTAATTTCTTCTCATGACAACTTGTATTAGTTAACTGAGTCAGGAAGACTTAGTTAGCTTAGTAAATTCGAGTTGTAGGTTAGAGATGAGGCATGTAGACTTCTCTCATGATTTTAGGGGATCCGATTATATTTATTTGTGAGTTGTAATTAGTTAACTCAATTAATTGAGTTAAAATAAATTTAACTAGTTCTAACTGAGATATGAGCTAGTGATAGGTCGAGTGAATTAAATCTGATTTAATTCACATGCAGTGATCAATCAAATAACTAATAATTCACTATAAATAGTTGTTGCATGTCAGTTCTAAGGAAGGCTCAGTTGAGATTGGGTGAAAGGGAAGATAACTATCAATTGTATAATTAGAAAATTGTACATGTCATGCATGAGGTCATTGGGAAAGTTTGAAAGGAAGGCAGACCATGCCTAGGCAAGAAAAAGGTTAAATATTGGACCAAAATTGCTTAGATCAAGCCATATTCGAGCATGATCAGAGTGAGACAGTAAACAAAGTGCAGAGGTTTCTTAGTGAGAGAAATAACATCGTATTGTTTCATGATCTTGACCATATGAAATATATAGATATCAGGGTTTTGAGTAGTTGCTTTTCCCAGATACATCTTGTGTTATGCGATTGATAATTTCTTTCTCTTACTTGTTATGTGATTGTGCGATCATATTTGGTTTCCACAAATTTGTATAAGGATTCAATATTTTTTTTAGTACATTATAAGACCATATTGAATCCATTGGTATAATTTCTACATGGTATCAGAGCACCAATAATGACAATAGAAGAGAATAACCATAGTTTATTTTGAATAAGTACATTGAATTTGAAGATTTATTCTTCAGGACCCAACAATAGATCAAGATGTCTTTCAATGGCTTGAGACTCGAATATGCTCTTGATGGAAATTCAAATTACATAGCATGGAATGACCGGATGGAGGTAGTGTTGCAGGAAAATGGGTTGAAGGGATTCATAGATACTGATATTCCCAAGCCCGCAGCAACATATGTTCAAAATCTTGATGCGTGGAAGAAGAATGTAGCAAAGGCAAGAAGGATATTGTTAGAAGGATTTCGAGATCATATTGTATCAAATCTCCATGGAAATGTGACTCCATATGTTATGTGGAAGGCCTTAATAGATCTTTTTCAGAATAGCAGTGACCACAGGAAGTTGTCGCTGAAATACAAGCCCAAAAAGATCAAGTTGGAAGAGGGCAAGACAATACCAAAATACTTGACGAAGTTCACTCAATGTCGAGATGAGCTTGGACGTGATTGTGTGATAGTAGCCGATGAGGATTTGGTGATCCTAACACTTCTAGGCCTTCATAATAGTTGCCATAGCTACCAAGGCTTTGTGAATGGGAGGGAGAAGTTACCAAACTGGGAGTGATTATGGCCTGACTTGGTACAAGAAGAGATAAGGTAGAGCATTAGAGACAAAACCTCTTCCATAGACAGAGAAGAATATTTTGCATTAGTTGGAAAAGGAAATAAAGCCAAGGGGAAGAGGGCAAGAGAGGCTTGTCTAAGGTAAAGTGTTTTCACTGTCATGAGCATGGGCATTATGCCTCAAAATGTCCACATAAGGCAAGAAATAAGGA
Organism: Pinus albicaulis; assembly: GCA_034641835.2. Classification (NCBI taxonomy): domain Eukaryota; kingdom Viridiplantae; phylum Streptophyta; class Pinopsida; order Pinales; family Pinaceae; genus Pinus; species Pinus albicaulis. The sequence continues at coordinate 614,290,150 of CM076584.1, read as the reverse complement.
GCATGCAGTTGCAACAACAAGTGAAGCGCTAGCTTCACAGTTCGAGCTTGATTTTACTCTCATTGCATGCATTGCCAAAACTTTAATGGGATGCATGTGGTATCTAGAAAATGGTGCCTCATTCCATATAATGGGGAATAAAGATATCTTCAGTGACTTGGAGGAGAAGGATCTCCAACAGAACATAGAGTTTGGAGATGATGGGAGGTATACTGCGACTGGCATAGGTACAATTACCTTTCAGTTGGAGATTGGCTCCCATCTCAGACTTAAATATGTTTTGTATGTTCTAGGACTAAAGAAGAATATTGTATCCATAGTGATATTAGAAGACCGTGGTTATGATGTGATATTTAGAAAAGGAAAGGTGTTCCTTAGACACATCGCCATGGGATGGGTAAAATAAATCAGTGTAAGAGTCAAGAACCTATATTCTCTCGAGGTCGAAGATGCATGCAAAGCTTTGAGGATCAAAGCAGAGGTTAGTGACTTGGGTGTTGAGAGGGAGCATGAATTACCTCTCAACTTGCAACCTCAGAAGTAGTCTTAGAAGGTTGTGGAGTAGCCACAATTGGAGAAGCAGGGAGGAGACTGAGTGGAGGCCTCCATTCAAGTAGAGAACTACAAGAGGGGGAAATTTCGAGCCAGATGGGCACAATGAACACATGTAGCCATACCTCTAGGTGAGAGGTGGGGCGATGTAAATACATAATCCCAAGGGAATAAATTTGTGCAGGATCCACTGAGATGGCATGTCTCATGGATCAGACCTGGCTACGGGGGGGCCCACAGTACATAGTAGCTGGAAGTATTAGTAGCGGTTGATGCAGTCAGATGTCAGAAAGACATAAATCAGAGTGATAGATGTTAGATACTGGAGCACAGATAAAAGTTGGAAACTGCGCAGAGAGCACAAATGCAGAGTCAACAACAATACAGAGTTTTCAGTAGACAATGCAGTAACTAGTAGCAATAAGAGAATCTAATGACAGATGCATCATACTGATTCAATTTTGGAGGCTATTCAGTTTCAGGACTTGCAAGATCAAAATAACACTAGAGAAGTGTTGCATGTAGAACATTCCAAAGGTACTGGATCAGGATAAATTGAATTCCTTTCTTGTTGAGAGGGAGTGTTGAAATTGGAAAAAAGAAACATTGAAAATGGCAACCATAAATGGTACCACAGGGGGCTTCCAGTTTAATTTTTCCTTAATTAAATTGGAAGAAAAAATGTAATTTCATCTCATGACAACCTTTATTAGTTAACTGAGTCAAGAAGACTCAGTTGGATTAGTGAATTCGAGTTAGAGGTCAGAGAGGAGGCATGTAGAGTTCTCCCATGATTTTAGGGGGTCCAGTTATAGTTATTTGTGAGTTGTAATTAGTTAACTCAATTAATTAATTTAAAATCAGTTTAACTAGTTCTAACTGAGAGATGAGCTAGTGATAGGTCCAATGAATTAAATCTGATTTAATTCACATGTAATGATAAATCAGATAAGTATTAATTCTCTACAAATAGATTTTGCATGACAGTTTTAAGGAAGGCTCAGTTGAGATTGAGGTTAAATGGAAGATAAATATCAATTGTATAATTAGAAAATTGTATAGGTCATGCATGAGGTCATCGGGAAGGATTGAAAGGAAGGTAAGCCAGGCCTAGGCAAGAAAAAGGTTAAATATTGGACCGAAATTTCCTAGATCAAGCCAATTTCGAGCAAGATCAGAGTGAGACAGTCATCAGAGTGCAAAGGTTTCTTAGCGAGGGAAATAACATTGTGTTGTTCCATGATCTTGACCATATGCAATATACAAATAGTGGGGTTTTGAGTAGTTTCTTTCCCCAAATACATCTTGTGTTGTGCGATTGATAATTTCTTTCTCTTACTTGTTTTGTGATTGTGCGATCATATTTGGTTTTCGCAAATTTGTAGAAGGATTCAATGTTTTTTTTTAGTGCATTACAAGATCAGATTGAATCCATTGGTATAATTTCTACAAATAGTTGAATGTAAGTGGCATTATTTAAAAATATTGGCACAACAAGAAGAGAGTGGCTTGCAATAAATCTCAAGCATTGGAGACAACACATTTTAATGTTGGAAGAGAGGGAAGGGAAGGGGGTTTTCCCTCAAGACTCTATGATATGTATTGAATGAATCCTCCTGGGAGAAATTAGAGGGGAATTACAAGTTAAAAGGGCCTGCCATGAAATCTTGAAGAAGGCCCGGGCTGAGATTTTATTCATGAACCATTGGAAACACCGAGATTCATGGGGATATAGTTGGTGTGGTTGTTGGATATTTTATGTTGTTGATTTCCATTTTGACTGTTGATGTTTGCATGGCCTTATTGTTTTGTTGAAATTTTTGTTTTTGTGATTACCCCTTTTGTATTGGTTGTCCTCGTTTTACTTTTCAAAAATTTCCCTTTCATTTGTCATGCTTGGGGCATGAGGGGAGGGCGACTAGTTGGGTGTAGTAGGAAAGCCACCGGGCTCTGGAAAAATAGATGAGGAGGACCACAAAAATAATGACCTAAAAGAGACCCTATGAATAATTAAAAATCATGAATAAAATGATGAAGGTTGAAAATGGGCAATGCAAAAATGGCATGAATGAGAACATGCTGGTATTGGGTAGATGGGTCTGAAAAAAGGGCTATTGGTGGAATACCTTGAAGTGCTACTCCTGAAAATGATAGTAGGCATAAATGAGGAAATATACATGGCTGGAATTCAATTTTTCAAACAATGCTAACATAAATAACAACTTAGTGCATTGGTATTAACAACAAAATGAAAGGGAAAAGGGAGGAATTCAGATAAAACAATTCCTATGGACACATGAAACTGTTGTTGAAATTTCATGCATGCCTTCTTAAAAGTAGGGATTTATGTAAACCCCGATTCTAGTTGACATGTGTTAATGTGTGTTGACAGCTAAGTGGCCTGGTTGGTCCATGGGATAATGGATAGTGATATGGCAACCATGAGAATGGCTCAAAGGATATTTTCATGAACTTAACCCAATTTACATTTGTAAATATGTGATCTGTTCATGATCATGTCAATGCTTATAGACATATATGAATGCCATTGTGATGAATAGGTTTCACCAAGAGTCATTCTTGTGAAATAATGATTGTTTATATTCATTTAAAGCAAATTTGGATGTCATGTAAGATTCCCAATTGTGTGAGGAACCAATTGGGAAAAAGTAGCCTTCATTAATTTATGATTTTTATATAATTTGAATATGATTCTCGTATTGTGCCCATGTTGCATTATGGATAAGGAATGTTGAAGGGTATATCAACAGAACAAGAACATTGTGATCTAAAACATGTCGTATTATGCCATGTGTACATTTCACGTTGTGTTATGCCACATGTATGTTATATTGTGTCATGTGTATATGTATATGTGTTGTGTAATGTGTTGGGGAAGACAAGTATGAGATTGTCTCGACCCTTATGTTGTGTAAAAGAATTGTTTTAAGGGTGGAGGCATAAGACTCTGGATTTCCTTAAGAGTGGATGCACAAATGTCTGGATCACCTTGCCATTGATATGAGGGTGGAGGCATAATCCTCTAGATTCCCTTGAGGGTGGAGGTAAAAACCCTTGGATTCCCTTGTTGCTGATTTGAGAGTGGAGGCATATGCTTTTTTATTCCCTTGAGGGTGGAGGTATCAACCTCTAGATTCCATTTCTGTTGATTTGAGGGTGGAGGCATATGCCCATGGATTCCCTTATTGCTAATTTGAGGGTGGAGGCATACACCTCTGGATTACCTTGAGGGTGGAGGTATGAGCCTCTGTATTACCTTGTTATTGATTTGAGGGTGGAGGAATACGCCTCTATATTCAATTGAGGGTGGAGGTATATTGAGCCTCTGAATTCCCTTGTTTCTAATTAAGGGTGGAGGAATAAGCCTCTTTATTCCCTTATTGTTGATTAAGGGTGGAGGAATTAACCTCTAGATTCCCTTACTGTTGATTTAAGGGTGGAGGCATAAGCCTATGGCTTCCCTTGTTTTGGAAAAGGGTGGAGGTGGGATACCTCTGCACTCCCTTGATAAACTGATGGACAAGACAAGAGGTATAATTTAAATCATTACAATTTCTTTATGATGACTCTCACGAGAGATTGTATGCCATGTTATGGGAAAGCATGGGAATTTCCCAATTTGGGAGAATAGAGTTGGATGTAGGAAAAAAAGCAACAACTTGAAGAAATCAGAGTGTGCAACAAAAAGCACCAAGGAGCTCGCAAAGAGCTAGAAAAGGTGGCCAATCCAAGGAAAAAATTTCATGTCTATTTAGTTGTTGAGTAAGAAAATTTTGTGTGTGTGTGTGTGTGATTTTGAGTGAGTTGCATTATAAAGCTCAGTGTGATTTATGTTGGGACTAAGCATGTTTTGCATGGTGTTTAGGATTAGAACACTGAGGATGATGTTCCTCTAAGGGAGAGGGTTTTGTGATAGCCCCTTCAGGATAACTCCTCCTCTTACAAACATTGAAAATATTTCATGTGTTTTGATTATAAATTAAAAGGCCTAATAATTGGGACACAGATTCCAGATTTTGAGGAAGGAAGTTGCTTGGGATTTTAAGGAAGTTTGAATTGTTTCATGATATCCATTTAAGGTTGGATGGTATGCCTTAAATGGATTGGTTTTCCAAATTAATTGAGCTGGAAAGAGGGAAAATAGAACCATGCCTACCTTGGATAAATCTACAAGGTAGAAAGGACGAAATTGAATAAGGATGTGTTGTGTTGGCAGCAGGGATAATTAAATTCAACCAACAGGAAAGTGGGGAAGGGAGTTGACACAACATCATCCCCACCACCACTCAGAAAATACATAACCACCATGGCAAATAGTGGAAGTCAGAGGTGATAAAGAATATATGCCCACCTGACCAAAAATGGTGGAAAGTGTGTATTAGGGACGATCATCACACTTTGGGAAAAGGGGAGACAAGAAGCTCGAAGAAGGAAACCCCACACAGTACAAGAAAGAGAGGAATTCAAGAAGACATAATTCACGTGTATTGAGGGGAGTGATATTTTATTGTGAGGAGGAGAAGAAAATGCACAAGAGAAGAGAAAACAACTTGAGGAAATAAGACAAAGAAAAGAAAGCCTTAAGGAGAGGATAAAAAAAGTATTAGCTGCATTACAAAGGAGGAAATAAAGCATAAGGCATGAGGAAAATAGAAAGTAGCTTTTTGTCACTACCAGAAGGTTAGGAGTAGAAAAAAACATTCGGTTGAGCATTGGGACATGGAAGAATATCTTCTAGGCGAGGACAATAGTCTTTGAATTCCCTATAAGACTGGAAGGTGGAGAAAATTTTCTTTGTATTCCATTGAAAAGTTGGGTGTAGGCTTGTTCCTTGGATTCTAGAAATGAGAGTTATTTAACCCCCTTTGTTTATTTTCTATCCATTATAGTGGATCTTGCATTCCCAGGATTAGGGAACCACTGCGTGAAGGAATTTTTGAGGGTAGAGGTGTTTCAACCTCTAGATTCCATCATTTAGTTTAGGGTAGAGGTGGTGAGCCTTAGGATTACCTATTCCATCCTATATTGGTAGAGTCATAGTTATTGTTGGAGTAGTTGCAGTGTGGAGGTGGTGGAACTCTGGATTCCCCGTGAGATATTGACTGCATGAAGTAGCTGGTGGGTGGAGGTGGATAGAACTCTGAGTCCTTGTTTCAGCTAGAAGAATTGGTTCAATCCCATAAGCATTCCTCCTCAAGCTCTAGAATATAGCTTGGGGGTGATTACTACAAGAAAGGCTTGGCTGTAGAGTGTCTAAGGTTGGGTGGAGAGTTGAAGTCTCAGACTTAATTGCCTAATTCTGATTCAGATAAGTAACCCTCATGTTTTACTTGTATAATGAATTTCATGTTTATGCTATTTGAGCTGAAATGGTGCCATCAAGGTATGAGGTATAATATATGACTAGGTTGTTAACATGGCTAATTTGTATGGTAGTCCATATTTTCTCAACAATGCTTTGATAGTGTCATGAGTTCACGTGTGAGAAGTTTTTCTACTTGTATGGTACTCAACCTTGAATCATTATGATGAATCCTTTCACATAACCTGAAATGACAGACTCGATAGAGCTCATAATGAATTGATTATTACACATATGTATATATATACCCTTGCACAACTGAAAGAACACAATATAATCTGGTGGATTGAAACCATGAACCCTATGTGTGTCGTACGACCTAATGAGTCTAGTAAATAAGTGTGGCTATGGAACTATTCAATATGGGAATGCTTATAGTAATATATCTTTGTGTGGTAGAGTGGATGCTTAGATATCTAATTAATCAATATGTTCTTATGTGACCTCTTATCTACTAATTTTCACTATTAAAAGTATGGTAATCATGACCATAAAATAACTCTAGCTAATTCGATGCATGTGATATGTCATACAATGGGATTTTCTGCTTGCTTGAGGAATGCTAATTTCCTGTGCCTTTCTTGAGTAAATAAAAATATTACTTCATGTATCCATGGGATTTTTTTGTGCCTATCATTGGCTTAAGATACCTATAACTTTATGAACCGATAAGAGCTTGAAATTTGTTTAATGGGCCACATTGAAAATGAATGGGAAAATATTTGTGTATGAGTTATGAAATTGAAAGGAATTAGTTATTAAGCATTGTTTAAATATTACTAAGCTCGGGAGGGATACATTTATACATATATAGATATATAAATATCGATTTGGCTGAACTAAGCCTTGCTAAAATCTCATCAGAGGTATACGCAACATTAAAGCCGAGGAGAGATGGTGTTAAAGTCCAAATTGTGCATTGGAGGCCTAGGAAGAGGATATTGCACATGCATTAATAGTTAAACCGCTAAGGGTGGAAAATACAACACTATATACATTTACACTTATGCCATAGGGTTAGAAGTTAGGGCCAAGAAGAGTAGAATGAAATCATGCCTAAGTGTCATGCCCAAGCACTAATTGTGGGGATCAATTTCGATATTGGGGTTAAAGGAGTGGAACCTTGTTGAGCCTTTAAACCAAGAGTCATGTCCAAGGGCATGGGTAGTAGAGATCCCAATCATCGAATGATACAATGTGAGAACTATTCATGTGTCCTAAGGGTTTGGTACCCCATATATTTCGAAGGAAGGCTGGGTAGATCCCGCCGGGATTGAAAAGAGGGGACAACGTGGCATGTGGGGGAAATGGTTATGCGTTGGTGCATTAACATGGAAAAATAACCAAATCATTTTATAACATTTATAATGTGGAAGCCAAAATATACTATGTAATGGAGGTCCAAGTAGGACCTATGCCCAACGAGGCAGGTCATGGTTTTTAGGGCCACGTGGCATCCCAGGAAGAGGTGAATGTGTCAGTTGAATTTAAGCATTTTTGGGGGTCATGTAATATGTAAACGAGTAACATGTGGTGTTCTTGGATTGGATCCATGTGGATGGTGACATCATCCTAGCGGAAAGGTCCATGATGACGTCACCTAGTGCCTTGTCCCCAATGGTTTTCAATGGAAATAGGTGCAATCTCACTGGGATTTAATTCCTAGGGTGATGTGATGTGTATGCCCACTTTAGTGGGACAAGCATTGTTTTTGGTGCAAATTTGTTTGGTTATAAGTTGAAATGGGGTGTACAATTTTTTTCATAGGGCGTGTATTGCCACGTAATCCCGAGAGGTATTCCCTAGTAATTTCAGCGAGGGACATGGTCGAACCTGCTGGGATTCTATGCAATAGGGTGATGTCACCTTAGAGGGCCCACACCCACATATATACATCGTATATTAAATACATTATGTTATATTTGGTTCTGAGGACCATATGAATGAGGTTATATGTGACTCTAGTATGAGTGGGTCGACTGTTGAAGTAATGATGCCAGGTGGCAGTGTGTGGTGGCAGAATCTAATATCCATGTGGGAACCACATGGTAGGTCAAGATGACGCGGGCGACATGTGGCAGGTCAAGATGACGTGGCACTATTTTATTGGCAAAAATTTTTCTAGAAAAATCTTTCGATCAGGGAGTCAAAGTGAGACAAATTTTATATCGTTGGAAAGGTCTCAAGGAGACGAACGCAATGCTGCTATATATTTTATGTTTTGAATAAGTTGTAAAAGGTTGAAAACATTTATACCCCATTTCCATAATAGGATATTGGAGTTTGGGCTAATTTAGTATCTACCTCCTACTACCCTTAGTCGGGGCTAGGGATAGTAGGGGGTGTGTTATAGACAACTTTGGAAGGAAGGTAGCAGGTCTATGTTCAAATATTGAAAGTTAGATTTCGAGGCTACATTTATGTGGGGAGTTCCCTTCTTGATATGTAGGCCAAATTTTGAAGCATGGATGATGAATGACAAGTGTTTGACAAATGCCTAACAGAAGTATAGTCTCTTAGAAGTCAAGGGTTCCAACATGTGTTTATAATTGATATTATCATAGGGCTTTGCAAACATTATGTCAAATATATACGTTGGGCATAATCACTGAGTGCATTACAATTGATAGAATTCTAAGGGTAGGCATGGGATTAACAAGTCTAGTTAGTTCTAAACATTCTACTAAAGAATTAGAATATAAATGTTCATTTTTGTTTTCTTTTACAATAAATTCACATGAGTGAAAAAAACCCATAACCTCCTTCACTTTTGTTTTTCTAGTTCAATCTAGTGCTGAAATAGTAACTGCATTGAAAATCCTTTGCCTTTTGTTGTATTTTTCATTGGTTTATTTTTTCTTCTCGTGATTATTAAATAATCGGGTTTATATAAACACTCCATTCTAACTTTTTATATGTGTAAAATAATATTATATCCATTCTTGAATGGTCTAAATATTTCTCATAATCTTTGTCTAACTGAAAATTTAACAATCATCCACAATATAGCCTCCACTACTTGGTCTCATCTACTATCAACAAGAGAGAACTATTTTTTTAGTAACCTAGATTCATGCTTAAATAATATGAGTTTACTATATTTTCATAACATGAAAACTTAGGTAATATTTTCCAATATGAAAAATTTGACGTTGGTCTACAAAGCTCGTGAAACTAATTGGGGCTGAACTTTATATTAATTCCCTCAATTGGTCTAAGGAATCCATTACATATTTTTCTAGTTTTGTGGAAAAAGCTTTCAAAAAACATTCTCCATTTCCATTACCTCCCCCTCCACCTTCAAATATGAAAGGTACGTCCATTAATTATTGTTCAAATGAGGACCACAAATGTATAAGCTTATGATTAATGGTTTTCACTTTAAGTTATATGTGATTATAATAAAAGAAGACTCAAGTAATGGCCAAGGATTAATTTCTAGACACAGAATAAAATGATTGGGCCCTTCCACAACCATATTGCAAGTGAAAGTGCTCTACTTGTAAAATCTAATGTATGAAAGAAATTGTAAAATTTTTAATTCAAAAGTTGGTTTAATATTCCTAGTAAACTTATAATCTAGAAATTCAAATATGCACTTATTGAATAAAAAGACATTGAAATTTTATCTCATACATTTACAAAAGGAAGTAACATAGGAAATAATTTTCACACAAAAATTAACCCTCCAACTGAACCTCAATTTTATTACTAAGAATAGCGAGGGATCCTTAACTAGGAAAATGACCCTACAAAATTCTACAAGCTACATTATATACAAAGATTTTTTGGGCACCTGTATTAGCTATATGACCTTGCAAATATCCTATGAATAACATAGTGATTTTTTGTTTGCTTCATCTTGCAACCTACCCTCACTAGTACGATCAATTTGGAATATTTTGCACCTGTACAAACCCTCTCTACACAACATATGTGATATCTCTAGCTGAATATGATATCATATATGTGGTTTCTCCATATAGATATATTAATTTCTATATAGTCTTATTGGGAATGATATCTTGCTACTAAAATCTACTTTGATATTTTCCTCCCTCGACCTTGAACTTTAGATGAAAGTCCTTCTTCACCTTTTCTTGATATATCTCACTAAAAAAATGCTCTTCTCAAATATGTGGGAATTATAAATCCATATTTATTTTTTATTGCTCTGATACCATGATAAATTTCCTTGAACCCAACAATCCGACAATTTTCTATCTTACAAATTACAAATATACAGAATAAAAGTACAATTGGGATATTGACAAAACTTAGACAATGAAAGAAAAATAGAAAAGCAATCTCAATCACATAATCACACAAATTTTATGCCTAATCAAACAGTTCTTCATTTATTAAATTCAGAACTTACTCAGACTCCCTTACTAGAGAATGGCCCTATGAGGAAATTATATATAAAACAATATCCTTTATTTGATCCAACTAATCTTGTTAAATTTCCTTGAGCCCAATAACTACCAATTTACTACCTACGAAAGACCTAATAAATAAAAGAACAACTTTGATCTTAAAAAAACTTAAACAATGGAAGAAAAATTCACAACCAATCTCAAACACATAAGCACACAATTATTTTTCCCAATCAAACAGTTATTTATTTATTAAATTCAAAACCTACTCGTGCTACCTTATTGGGAAAATGCCTCCATGAGGAAATTATATACACAACAATACCCTAGATCTATCAAGTTGATCCCCACCCTATATCTATCCTTTGATTTATCTCTTGGCTAATGTGGATCTCACTTGCTACTCCTTACACCTTCCTTGGCCTTGGTACATTTGAATGAAAGTCCTTATCCACCCAATCATTAAGATCTCACTCTAATTGTGTCTTATGTTCAATATGTCTTGTGTGTCTTATTCCTTAGCCTATCCTTTATTTTCTAAGATCGAGTTATGACTAAATCCACAACCCTAGTCCCCAAAGTGATTGGAGTTTGAGATTAGATCTCACGTCACTTGAGATCAATATTTGAGATTCATCTAATTCACTAATGCAAATTCCATTGCATTTCATTAGATTAAATCAAGTTTATCTTATAAAATAAATTACTTTGATGATTAAAGTAATTGCTAAGGTTAAGGGTGTATTAGGCAACTTCCATACTCGTGGACACTTTGGCCTATGTAGAAATACATGCCCAAGCTACAAACATCAACACATAATTACATTGTGCCTAATTGCCAAGTAAAACTTTGCTTTACAAATAAATCTAGGTTTGACCCAAAGATTTAGCTCATATTCAGTCATATGGAGTATTAATGGGGAATAATATCTCACTTTATTACCTTCATTAACTTCAAATTCGACGAAATATACAAGAACAACGACAACAATCTTCATTTCATCATTTGAAATTTTTGCAAAGTCAAATGTGAGGTCCAACCTACAATCTAGGAATACACCTTATATATTTTTAGGCATTGAAAAAGGTGCTTTCTCAAAAAATTAATTGTCATGGCTTGGACACTTGAAATGAAATGAATTTTAATAGTGATTGGTGTTGAAAAATTCCATTATGAAGTCATATCTCATGCCTAAAATCATCTAACCCATAGGTATATCATTTATCCCAAAGAAATGAATGTCATGGCAATGGAAACTAAACTCAGTAAATTCACGACGCCTCACTATATTTAGTTTGAACACATATTGAAGTCACTATTTCTTTCTTCAAATATAGGAGTATCGACAAAAACTGATCTAACATGCCAATATTTTTGGATATTTTAAAACTAACCACTAAGAGGTCCCATTAGGAAAACCTTATGATGAGATTTTTTAAATGTTGGTTAAATATATCTTATTCATAGATGTTATATGTTTAAAAAAATCTAGTGAATATGCACAATTATAAAGCACTTATTCAATGTAATGCTTTTGCATTTAAAAAAAAATTATAATATGGAAATACAATTTTTGGAAATCTCATGATTTTACATGATTTAAAATGTGTTTTTTGTTGGAATCACGATTGACGTTAGACCAAAACCCGTAGGCGTTAGTCTCCGCTATAATCGCCAGAGTTAGGATCCATGAGAGGCGGTTAGTCCATGTCGCGAAACACACGGGGAGCATTGAACCCAATGTCCAACAATCTCCCCCCTAACGCGAGTTGGGTGAGTTTCGAACTCGAGACCTATTGCTCTGATACCACTTGTTGGAATCAAGATTGACGTTAGACCAAAACCCGCAGGCGTTAGTCTTTGCTATAATCGCCAGAGTTAGGATCCACGAGAGGCGGTTAGTCCATGTCGCAAAACACACGGGGAGCATTGAACCCAATGTCCAACATTTTTGAATGCATAAATAGATTCAAAACCATCAAAAATTTGTAAAACACTTCAATTATACAAATTACAAAACTCAAACTTACAATTCCAAAAAAATAATACCAATTTAAAAAAGAAAACGTTTATTAAATCCATAATACATAATATAATAACATACCTATCAATAACTCCTACGTTTTAACATCCACTCACCTAAAATGGATGTGATAAACATGTCTTCCAAATTGATGACGTGAGTCATGTGTTACATGTAAATAAAATAAATGTGAAGGTAAATAATATAGGATGCATATAAAATATAGATGTTGCCTAAACATGCTACGTTTTAGATTTTTTGGTTGGAATTCAATGATTTTTTTTGGTGAAATCTCGTATATATATATATATATATATATATATATATATATATATATATATATATATATATATTGGTTTAAAATTGGTTTTTGACTGCACATATGGATTCAACACCCTAAAAAACCCCCAGGGAACTTAGATTGTGGAGAGTTTACAACTCAAACTTGTGATTACAGGAAATATCTGTCGGATTTTAAGAAAATTAGACTGGAAAATATATCAGAAAACCCTCCAAAATGTAGAACATATAAACTCTAACAAAAATATATTTTTGTACAAGGGACATGCACATTCGTTCTACTCTTCCTATCAACATGCCTAATCATATCACATGATAAATGTCATTAACTAATTTTAGGTTATCTAACATCATCGTAGATCACACACATACACATGCAGTTTAGTTAGTATTTATAAGAAGATTTATATAATTTATTAGTAATGGTGAAATATTAATATAATAGTTTTTTTATTAATTAGCTTATTTATATAAATTAAATAGTTTATAGATATTGATAACCATCAATCTATGACAAGCATCAAAACACTTACAACTTACTGCATGATACATATCACATTGTTAAGATTAAAAAATCACAAAAATTAAATAAATTATGATTTTCTTTTAAATTATTATTATTATTTGCACAGAGAGGCACATTATACATCCTAGTATGAGGGTGACGTGTGATTTCTTCTGTGCTCAAGATGGAGTTGAAACGTGTCCCCTTAGAAAAATACTCTAAATAAAAATACAATGTCAAATATAATAAAAACAGAAATGATTACAACCCCAAGGGTTAGCTCAGTTGGTTGAGTCCCTGTTGTTAATGAATTTGATATTGAGAGGTCACAAGTTCAATTCTCTCAACACTCTTGAGGTCAAGATATGCGGTTGAGTTGGAAGGAAGTGATCCTTTTGGGTAGATCTTCCCGGTACAAATATTTTTGTGGACGTAGCAGTCAGATCTCCCGGGACCGTGAACAACATAGAAAAAAATAATGTACGACAAAGAAAAAGGACATCCACACTTTGTTGAGATATACACCTATAAATATATATAGGCTTTATACTTTTAGACATATTCTTTCCAAATATAAAAATCTGTCACAAAAAGTAGTCTATCATGTTGACATAATATGTTTTCCAACATCACCTTGATGACAAAAGACAATTGACTAAAATGTATGAAACACCATAGTTTTTAAGAGTTCTTATGTAACATAATTTTCCTTGTAAGAATATCATTACAAAGTGTTAAGACAATGATCTCCCTTGGCAGTTTGTTGCACTCCCCCTTGGATAATGCATCAACAACATCATTCTGCTCCTTGTATGTATGAGAAAAGGCCAGTCCGTGAAAACCACCAATCAACATTTTAATACATTTCATCTAGTTTATAATATTGGGTAGTTCAAATGAATATTGCATAAACACCTAACCGATAACCACTTTGGAGTCTCCATAGACATCCATAGACTCAATGGGTGATAGCAAGAAAGTTCACTTTCCCTGAAAAGTTCAACTTCTTTGGCCTATAATTTTAATTAAAACAAAAATATAATACTAATTCTGGAGTAAAGTGTATCAAAGGCTAGAAAATTCCTTTACTAAGATCACCATTAAATTAAGGAAATAATCTAAGGATTAATACCTCTCTTGCTATATTCCATAAGTACTTACACCTCCCCTTCAACTGAATGGCAATATTAATTCATGCCATAACACAAATTTCAAGTTGGGCGTATTTGAATTTAACAACAATTTTAAATGCGCACAAATATTGAAATTCTACCAATTCTAGGTTTCACACAGATGTTGGAATTCTTTATTCACACATGCACATAGACAATCATGAGTATAAACACATTTTCATTCAACAAAAACTCTATACATACAATCTGTTTCAGAACCATGTGTTTGTCTCTCCATTCACTCTTTATGGCCCGATTCTACATTCATTTGGCCATTCTCTCATTGCCTCTAGGCTTACAATAAGTAGAATTAAGAAATTCAATAGCTTTTCTAAATATTAAAAGCACTTTATAAATCACCCATAAATCACTCCATAAATAAAAATTTCCTAAATCCTCAAATCTCGATTTATACCTAGAATCTCTCATGCTTTTGAATGTATATTTTCTTTGTCCTTATGGACAAAATCTCACCTATCCATAAATTTTCTAAAACTACGAATAATCTAGTTCTAAAACTCACAAAATATATAAACTTGGAAAATACAATTTTTTTACATAGAAGAATATAAATTATTTTAAAAAATCAAGACTCCTTTTTTAATCTTTTTCTCATTGATGACTTAATGACTTGGAAGCTTTAATGCTCCCGCATCAGTCTCCCAAAGTAGAAAAAATTCATGACATATTGGTCATGTGTCATCAATTTCTGAATCCTCTGGGATCCCAAACCTTGTGTTGTAGTTGTCCTTTCATCTTTGTGAGTTGTTGTTCACTTGCTTCGCTGATGCAAGGTCTTCCAATCAGCTGAACATTCTTGTTCGTTTTCCTTTTTCTATCGCGTCTTCTCTTGGATGTTCTCCTCATCAACATCCATAATCCATCAATATAATCAGCCAACTCTATCCTTAGATTAACATTGTTTTTTTCGACTTATTTCTGCATATTCTCCTTTTTCATAAGAGTTATAAAACTCTTATTCAATTTTGGTTTACGTACCTCGTTTATAACATGCTGGTCATACTTTTCAATGTTCTCCTCATTGTCTTTCAGGACTTCGGGACAATTCTCGTATATTCTAGTTTTATTTTTTCATACTGAATATGTAGTCTTTCGCTTATTATACTCTTCTCCAATAAATTAAGCTCCTCATACAATTCAACAAAACCATCTTGAATTGTATTTGTAACATCCATGGAATATCCATCACTTGGGTCTTCTACCAGTCACTTTTCCAAAAGTTCCATATCTTCTTCTATGCTTCCTTCCTTTGGCATAAGACTTTCATTTAGTATTCCAATGATTGGAATCTCCTTGATCATGTATTCATGAAGTATCTCTTCATCCTCTATAATATTCTCAGTAATATCTTCTTGAAAATTCTCCGCATCATCATCATCCTTCATGGTAGCCTCCAATAACTATCCATCTCTAATATCTGCAAACACATGCTTAAGAAAAAAACTCTTCGATCTAAGCCATATCCCACAACAACTTAATTTTTTTATCAACCTGCATAAGCACATAATGTAATTGATGGTCATCATCTATCATACCTGCAAGCATACACAAATTGTCAGATTAAAAAATATAAGACTTCTCATTTGATGCCTCAACCACCACATCTCCATGTTGAAATGAACTACATAATTAATTCATCAAACTGTCACTAAATTATTCCTAAGAATCTCTGGCTTCCTCTTCATTAAGAAGTAATCCTTTTGAAAAAACATACATTTTATATCTAGTTGTTCTAAGTTCTTCCTTCAATCTAACATATAACCTTTGTCTTAGCTTCATTTGTGATGAATGCGATCTCACCTTATTCTTCATTGTTCGACCATATCTATGGTCTTTTTCATATTCATGTAGCAACTCCACTAGTACACTAAGATGTATTTTCAATTCAACCATTTCCCTCTCGAATTCCTCATTATTCATTTTCTTCATGCTAGTTTTCCTGGAACTTCTTTTCATCTGATTATGACTTCTCTCTAAACCCACTATATGACTCTCAGTAACCATCTTTACCTTTTCCTTTTGTGAATGATCCTTGTTCACCTATGAGCTGCAACAAGCCTTCTCCATATTTTAACAAGTTTGTTACTTGTCATGGTACCAAGTTCTCCTCTTGGTAACTCATCTATTAATTCTTCCTTGGAAATTCTACCCACACTCATTGTGGAACTGCCTTTGGAAAATTCTACCCAAATTTTTCTTTTTGGAAGTTGTCCTTCTCTTGGTTCTCTGTAGTAGAACATTTTTCCTCCTTTTAGAGCACATCTTCTCCTCAACTTCAAAATATTTTAGGCTGTTGTAATTTCATTTTCTCACCTTCTCTTTAGAAAAATTATGCTATCCTCATTTTAAAAATTTAATTTTCTACTAGGTTCTGTCACAAATTCCTTCACTTAAGAGATCTGCATACTCCAACTTCCTCTATCACAACTTCACTTGTTGTAATGACTTCTATAAAAAAAATTTCTTCTCTGTTATCCGCAAACACAAATTCTTGATGACTAGAATTAATATAAAAAAATCATATCCATCTTTATAATATTTGTGCCAAGATCTTATCTTCAACAATATTCCTTTGATTCACTCCACATAACCAATTCTTTTCCAAGAGCACACCTACTATGTACTTTTCAAAATAATTCCTCTTAAGAACATACCAACTCTTTCAATGTTTTGTAGTCATCTCTAATCTCCAAAGAGGATTAAGGTTATGATACCACTTGATAGCAAGAAAATTCACTTTCCCTGCAAAGTTCAACTTGTCAGTCCTGTAATTTTAGTTAAGACCAAAATATAATACTAATTTTGGAGTAAAATGTATCAAATGCTAGAAAAAACCTCTGCTAAGATCGCCATTAAATTAAGGAAACAATCTAAGGATTATTACCTCTCTTTCTCTTTTCCATAAGCAGTTACACCTTTCCTTCAACTAAATGGCAATATTAGTCCATGTCATAACACAAATTTAAAGTTGGGCATATTTGATTTTAACAACAATTTTAAATGCACACAAATATTGAAATTATATCAATTCCAGGTTTCGCACAGATGTTGGACCATTCTTCATACACACATGCACAAAGACAATCATGAGTATAAATATGATTTCATTCAGCAAAAACTTTGTACATATAATCTATTTCAGAAACGTGTGTTTCTCTCTCCATTCACTCTCTATGGTCTAATTCTACATTCGTTTGGCCATTCTCTCATTGCCCGTAGGATTACAATAAGTAGAATTAAGAAATGAAATAACTTTTCTAAATCCTAAATGCACTCCATAAATCACCCATAAATCACTCCATAAATAATATTTTCCTAAATCCTAAAATCACTCGATCTATCTCTAGAATCTCACATGCTTTTAAATGTAGATTTTCTTTTGCCTTATGGGAAAAATCTCACCTATCCATATCTTTTCTAAAACTATGAATCATGTAGATCTAAAAATCATAAAATATACCAAATTTGAAAATACAATTTATTTACATAGAAGAATATCAATTTTTCTAAAAAATCAAGACTCCTTTTTGATATTTTTTCTCATCGAAGACTTAATGATTTTGAAGCTCTAATGCTCTTGCATCAATGGGAAACTACTTTTCACATTAAAGAACCAAGCTCCAATTTACACATGACACAACTCCTAGGTCCAATGAAACCTCTCTTACATAATTTGTCCCATGTTAAAATTATATTCATTCATGATATTCAAGCAAAACACTTAAGCTCAAGAGGGAGGTTCCACTTCAAGATTTTACAAAACCAATTTCGATCCACTAAAGCATGCCAAGTAGGAGATATATAGCTATAAGCCTCCTTAACCGAGATCTAACCTTGAATAATATTTCCATCAAATGAGAATCTATCTTCAATTTTTTTTAGAGTGATACCCACCATGTACAAATTGTGTGCATACTTTTTCCAAGCAATAGCGAGATCGTTGATTAAACCAAGCTCCCATGCTCGAGTCCAAGAAGGAGTCATTGATATGGAATCATGAAAAACATATATTTGGTTTAAATAATTAAGACCTATATTATGAATATATCTAATGGGTGGGGAAAACATAATATGATCCCCATTAAATCCTTTAATGGGATACAAACCGATCTCCACCTTTGTGCTTGTACATATCTACCTTCTCAAATTACCTCTTAGTGAGTGTTTATTTTTCACCATGCTATTCCAGATATATGAAAACGAGTATGGAACCCAAGCCCTTTCCTTTATCCACATCATGAAGGATTGATTTATCATATATTTTAATTTGATAATGAACTGCCATATTCCATTTCCATTTAAAGTTCACCAGAAACTCTTTACTAGCAAAGCTCACCCAAAATATTCAATGTTTTTAATACCATATCCCCCATCTTCCTTTTGCAGAGAAATTTTGTTAGGTACTTATGATGTTAGTGTAGCCCCCTTATTGTTATTGTTGTGCCAATGTATTCCCCATATTGCTATTATTGTGCCCCATAGAATCCCACTATTGTTATTATTTTTCCCTTACATTATTATTGTTATGTAGGCTCTGATTATATTGTGACCCCTTAGAATCCTAGATATAGAAAGAAGGTTTTGTAATTTGAATCATCCAAGAATTTTTCATTTATGTAATTTAAAGGAGTTCCCCCCTAAAAGAGGATAATTTTCAAGTCGTTGATCTATCTTTTATTTTATTTTGTGAGCTGGTTGCATAAAATTTGGTATCAAACCTTTGGATTCTAGGGTTTCGCTTCTTCAAATAGGCCATCTTGAAATTTTCGGTATAATTTTTTTTTTCTACGAAGCTTTAGAAGCTGAAATTGCAACCACATGGAGCCAAAATATTGTAAACCTCTTGTATGAATTTCATATATTGGTTTGCTATATTTTTGGAGATATGATCCGAGGAAGTTAGGGATTTTGCAGGCTCCAGAATTTCATTGCAAACAAGTGACCTAGGGAAAATTATCATAACTTTTGTTTTAGGCATCAGATTTAAATTTTGTAATATTTTTCCAAAATCACACAGATTGTAGCTTTTCATGTAGCAATTTCAATGTCAAATATTGAAACAGTGACACGTGGCATCCCGTACAACTTATCTCTATAGAACTAGTCCATAATCATGCCATCGTGGGATATTTGGCATAAATCTATATTGAAGAATCAAATATTTGTATGATTGGTGGCATTGAAAAGAATATTCACAGGGCTACAACATGACCTAACTTTAGACCTTGGTGATCCAAAATTACATAGTTACAACCATTGCAAGTTCAAACTCTTAAACTAAAGAAAAATGTGTGTATTTGTTTTTAAAATTGCATAAATTTTGTTTGAAAAATTAGTTTGAAGTAATTTCAAGGGAATATTGAAGCATATATATTAGTATTAAATTTTAAAATTCCTCCCAAACAATATAATTCCACAACCATTAAGCCCTCAGAAAGCTCTACTATGATGCATTAAGAGGAAGAATTGCAACATGATATATCAAAATTATGAGATCAACTGCAACAAATTTCACTCTCACAAAGAGCAACCAAATATGAACTAAAATGTGACATGGATGGTTTAAAAGGTGACATGAATGGTTTAAAAGAAGACATGGAAGGTTTGAAGGAAGGTTTGAAAAAGTTGCTACACGAAACGAGTCCTAATGGCGAAAAAGGTATTAGATGAAACTCATGATGAGAACAAATGAAATATTAACCTGATTTCATAGATTCTAACGTTATATTGAAGACTGACCATATTCCAAAGATCGACATGAGGAATTTTTATGGCAAGGATCCGTTAACATGGATACTATAGATGGAGCAATATTTTGATCTACATAATGCGAAACACTCACAAAAGGTACACAGTTCAACTTTATATTTATAAACCAATAAGTTTGTATGGCATCGATGGATTTGTTATCGTAAACCACTTGTCACTTGGTCAATTTTTATGGAGGAAATGATAGAAAATTATGAGGATACAAAGAGCAACTCCTTCTTTAGCCAATTAATAAATCTAAAACAAAAGGGTTCATTAGAGAAGCACATTGAGGACTTCCAAAAATTGAATATAAGGGAAATGATATTCTAGAGGATAATAGGATTGATGTATTCATAGGAACTTTAAAGGATAATATCCAACATGAGGTTCACCTTTGGGAATTTGATTCGTTGGAGAAGGCATTCAGGTTGGCAAGAAAAAATGAAAGCAAAATTATGGCAACAAGGAAACCCACCACTCACAACTATAAAGATGGAAGTGTTACTGCTCCTAGCCTTCCAAAACCTACAAGGTTGTCAGTTGACACCAAAAAAATTGGAAGAAAAAAGAGCAAAGGGATTTGCTTCAGTTGTGATAAAAAATACACTAAAGGTCATAAGTGTGTCGAGAAGAAATTATTTTACATAGATTTTGGATAGGAGGAAGAAAAGGAACAAGAAACTTCAAAAGAAGAGGATATACACCAGGAACCAACCCTAGAGAAAGAAGAAATGAATCCAACCATATATCTTAATGCATTGAAAAGAATTACCACTCCTCAAACTCTAAATATAGAAGGAATTATCAAGAAGAAAAAGGTAATAATGATGATTGATTCAGGTAATACCCATAATTTTATTCATTGTAAGATAGCCAAGGAATTGAATATACCCAGCACCAGAGTGTCAAGTGATGGTTTCAAATGGAGGAAATGTAAATTTCTTTGGAAAGTGCCATAATACCAAGCTAACCATGGGGTAATATGTATTGAATAGTCTAATGTTCTCCATTCCAATGGGTTGTGATGATGTTGTACTAGGAGTCTAATGGTTACAATATTTGGGTACAATAGCTTTTAATTTTCAATAACTTTTCTTGAATTTTTTTTAGGAAGGAAAGGAAGTTGAATTAAGGGATATCACAGGGAAAACAGGAAAGATAATCAACTCTAATGGCATAGAAACTCTTCTAAATAAATAACAACGGGGCGTAATTTCACAATTATGCTCACAAGAGGTTCAAACATCGAAATCACCTATTTCTCTAGATCTCCAAAAAGTATTGGATAATCATTCCAAGGTATTTGAGACTCACAAAGGCCTCCCAACTATTCATGATCATGATCATGCTCATGCTATTCATTTGATTCCAAAGAAGTGTTCCTCCAAACATCAGGCCTTCAGATATCCATATTCCCAAAAGAGTGAAATTGAACGCACGGGAGCGTCACTGACAAACCAATATTATATCACATGCATTCATATTGGGGTTAAAAAAAATAAAAAAACCCTAAAAATTATATTGGATATATAACCAAGGGTTAGTGGGGTTTTTTTATTATTATATAAGAAATATAAATAATTTAAGGTATTATTTATTGATTTTTTGGGCCAAGCGGGCTTGTTTTGAGGGTTTGACAAGGGAGAGCACCAAGGGAGAGCATGCATGAGGGATCATGGATCTACGGGCTTGTTTTGAGGGTTTTCCAAGGGAGAGCGTGCATGAGGGATCAGGGATATTTACAATGCATTTGTTTTGGGATCTACACATTGCATTTGTTTTGAGGGTTTGGCAAGGGAGAGCGTGCATGAGGGATCACAAATCTGGGTCTGCACATTGCATTCAAGTAGGCTTCTAAAGGTAATACAACTAATCTAAAAGTGCAAGTGCCCAACGCTGATCGGTAAGTCAACCTATGCTCTACGGGCAGATCCATAAACTGCAGATTCACGTAGATCCGCTCATCCATCTACAACAGATCCATTCCCATCAAAACAAGAATTGAATTAATCCATGAATGAATTAATCTCCAACTCTCTGAGTAAATAAGTGTAGCGTGAAACCAAGGGGAAAAACGAGAACCATGGGGCTGGTATCATATTGAGAGTACCAACCCGAGGAATAATATATCGACCCGGAGGAGGCTAGGAGGGTTTGGCAAGGGAGAGCTTACATGAGGGATTTTCACATTGCATTCGGGAGGGTCTACACATTGCAAGATGAGGGAGGGTTTGGAAAGGGAGAGCGCTGAGGGATCATTTGCTAACTAAGAGAAAAAGTCAGATACAATAGTGATTCTGGTACCAGTTCTATAGTCAGACCAAGAATTTGATCATGGGGTTGACTCACAGTTCTAGGCAGGTCCCGAGGCATCATACCTTCTGGTCACAGTGCTAGTTGGAGAACCCATTGATCCAGATCCAAAGCAAGTAGCATCACCCGTATACCAGCAATTTGACCATAAGAGAGGTTAATGGTATTTTATTTCCTAACCTCCTATGCTTCTTGATGACTTATGATGCTTATTTATATAACTCTTATTACGAAGAGAAGAAAGATCAGTCTTCGATGTCGCTTCATTAACTTTTTGGGGGAAAATTTTTAAAGGCTTGTGGATGATCTTGGTGTATCGAACGTTTTCCTCTGTTATGGGTATTCCTCAATCATAAATTTGTCCGGTCTTTCTGGCCAATCATTTCTCAATCAAGTGCTAAACATAACCATTTCTAGCTAACGAACCTGCCAAGCAACCTAACCTTCCTATGCAACACTGAGTAACACTAAGTAACAATCATCATAAACCCTTTGAATACCATGTAAAATTTTTGAGTAAAGAAACCATTTTTAAGTGGAATTCCTGAGTGTATATGAACAAGTTGTCAAATTCCTCGAGTGGTTCATCTCTGAGTACAAAATCCATAAAAACTTGAGAGTGAAATTGGTTTTCAAGGGAGAGCCTTGAGATGCAATGGATTTTCAATATGCAGTTTTGAGATGAAATTTAGTTTCTTAGTGGCCTTTCTCTGAGAATAATTTACTAATAAATTGATGCATATGTAAGCTCACCAAATAATTTTTCTCAAAAATTAATTATTTACACAGGTTTTTATTATATATAATTTTCAACTTCTATTGCACATTGTTTTGGCGCAGAAGGACTATTCTTATTTCCACTTAAGACAACAATTGTACATAACTTTGTTCCCATGCTTTTCAATACCAAAAATATACCCTCTTTATTCTTAAACTTGTATTCTACCTTGGCTATAAATTCATGTTCTATTTTGGCAGTGAATTCACGCTTAGGTGGGTTTTAATTTTGCCTCTGATTAGGTTATAAATTTGCCCTCTATGATATGAAACACATCTACCCTGGCTACAAAATTATTCTTTGATTGGTTTATAAACTTGGCCTCCATTAAATATAATTTTACACTCCACTCAAGTCTATATTTTAGTTTCAAACTCAAAATTTAACCAAACTTTAAGACTCTTTCTCTTATTTCACCCTACTTTAAAACTTTTCCTCAAAGCTTGTATTAATTATTTAGGGTTTTCATAAAAAAATTCTTCAAAACATAATGCACTATAAGAGGAAAAATGATTCTATAATATACCATTACAACATCATATTGGAAAATTCCAAATAAATGAGAAAAAAAGTATATCTTTTAGTCCTTTGTTAATTATAAGAATTCACTTACAAAAAGTCAATTCCATCCTCTTTTTTTAGGAGCTCAATTTCCTTATCATTATGGCTTTGATTATATATCATTTTCATATGTTGAAAACCTAATTTCCCATATTTATGGTTATCATTGTCTTCATCATAAATTTGAAATGCCACTTAGTTTAATCATTTCTATCTATTTCATGACCAAATCTCATTTAATGTTGATGTCTATGTTCTTCCTTTCATAACATTTTCCAACATGATTACTTTGCCTCTTGGGACATGATTACTTCATCATTATAATCTATGTTTTGGAGTTTTGTTCACATTCATAAATCGTGGAAATTGTTGCTATGATTATGAAAATGGTAAAGTATGAAATTTTATGAAATGGTAAGGTATGGGATGGTAAAATAGTAATGAGTAAAATGGTGGTAAAAAATAGTAATATGATAAATCATATACTATATTGGAAAAATATGTTGAGGGTGACTCTCTCTCTATAGAATCCCTGGGCCCAAGAAGTTTAGTTAAATATAATTCCAAAAACCTTATCCATTCACATTGTTAGAGGGTTCCCTTTCCATACAGCTGCCTGTCCTACTAGCGGGGCTAGGTTAGCAGGGGTTTGGCTCCCGGGCTGCTAGATGGTAATTCTGCTAGTTGGTACTCCAGACTTTTAGCCACATGGTGTGATCCTCTTCATTAATTATTTTCATTTCCAGGTTTTGTTTATGGGAAAGGCATATAGCAGTTATAGATAATTTATTTTTCTATGAATCTTATACATATGTTATCTAGCCTTATAATGCCTCTTTTATATTCAAAGAGGTTTTCTATCATATTAAAGTCTCGAAGTATTATTTGGAGATTTTTGACGACCTTGGGAGGGAGATCATACCTTTTTTTTTAGGAATTTCTCTTCTATAGGGAATTGACATGTTGATATACATTGACTAAGGCGCCAAAGGATTTGGTACCAATCACGTGAAAGTGGATTTAGATCCACCATATAGTGGCTATGAAATTGGTGAGTTTCACCTTGCTAGCATTCCAAGGATTGATTAGGCTACCAGAGAAGTCTCAAGATCTAATTCCCATTGCCTTGCAGCTGTCCCAAATTCTTGGTGCCATCTTTTGAAGATATACCTTTGTGCATCATGTTTCTGGCATGAAGAGGATGTTACACTTTTATTTTTTATATTTTCTAGTCATTTATTTCTATTTTCTTTGAGAGTTGAGGTCCCTATTGCAGAAGGCAATATTTGTGTTTTGACCCACTATTTCAAGGTTGTCTCTAAGGGCCACATTCCAAAAAAGTTATAGATGATAAAATGGTTTGTGATGTATTGTATTTTTCTCTAACATTTTTTGAGGATATCTCATAGCTAGGATTGTCCTCCACGTTTTCTAGGAATCCATCCACATTTTTATTGAAGTTTTATCTCTTTTGCTATGAATTTTTAGTGCCCACTTCTTGGGTATACCCAGACCCCTCAGTTTGGACTTGTGCCAGAATTTAGATTCTTCTATGCAACTATTGGGCAGTCTCCTTTTTATTTTTTGACTTATGGCATCCTTGTAACATCGACTACAAGGGGTGTCCCTTCATTAAGTCCAAGAATAGTGCCTCCTCTCTGGGAAGGGTGGCCTAGTCATATAATATTAGCTATGCACCCTATTTCCTGCATTGGTTTAATTTTCATGTATTTTAGTTGCTAGTATGTGCATCATTTTGTAATCCTCCCGAGTCATGACAAGGGATTTTCTCTCTTGTTGTGAGTTGCTTAGCACTTTTCCATATTAAAGAGTATCTGGTAATCCTCTCAAAAATTTATATGTATGCCACCCTATTGTATGGATACGTAATGACATGACATAAAATTCGTAGGCAACCTTAGTGTGCAACATGTTGTCTAAAATTGGACCTATCATCCAACAATACAACACAATTGCATGACATAACATTGTAGTAAATAAATTGATCGTTTTCACCGTGGATGGTATAGGTGAGGTCATTGGTTCCCACACTACCTTGTTTTACCAAGGAATTATTTGGTTGATGTAATGCTTCCCTTCTCCCATTCTTATTCTTCTGCTTCAGTGTTAAGACCATTAAGCTATATTCAAGCTATCATATTGGTTGCATCTCCCACATTACTTCTATAGATATCATCATCGAATGGCACCAGGAGATATGAATTCCAGTTCTTGATCTTTCAATCCCCTCAAAATATTGAGAAAGTGTGTACTTGTTGCAATCTAATTAATGAATAAAGATTCACCATATTTTTCCAACTAAATTGATCATGGTGGTTGTGCCCCCTTCTAAAGTAGTGGGCCTATCATCATGTTGCTGTAACAAGCCTTTGAAAGGGTCATTTTCAGATCTGTTTTTCTCTTGATGGTCATCATCAAACGTTGGTGGACCATTGAAACATATAATATATGATTTTCTCTCATTTTTTTCAAAAGACAAGTTTAGATCAAGGGCAGCAAAACTGCCTTATTTTGGATCTACTGTATATTCTTCATGGGACTGTACATCTTGAGGGTGCATATTGATGGTGGTTTCATTTTTTTCAAAAAATTGTTCCATTTCGTCTTATGGGTAAATATACACATCACCATACCCATCAATGTTTAAGTCAATGATACTTGTACTGTCACATGACTGTCACCAAGATTTTGTATAATATTTCGATCATGATCTTCATGGTTGCCTTCATTGGTGTAATCAACACTGCCATATTCTTCAAGTTCTTGGCACAAATGTTATTCTGGATTAGACTCACCATCCATGTCTTATACATCAAGGTTTGTATGGATTTCAAGGGTGTGTTCCACACCCTTTCCTAAAGAAGTGTGGCACATCGTCAAAATATGGAACCAAAAATCTAAACTTTCTTCATGCTTTTCAAAGGGAGAAATAGGGACTTACTTTGGAAGTTCTTTGTCATAACCTCCAAATTCTACAAGAAATGCCCCCTTATTATGATGTTCTTCATCATAAATAATTTGGGCAGTGGTTTCATTATGGTTTTCATGTTGAAATTTATTTTTGCGGTCATTAGTGTTGTCCCCTTCAAACTCTGTTTATGGGCCCCCTTCTAGAGAAATAGGTTTATCATCATGCTCCTGTAGCAAGCCAATGACAGGGTCATATTCAATTTTTTTTTACTCTTGATTTTTTTTGCTATAAATTCATTGCATAATGGTGATGTTTTGGTCCTTTATGATGATCTTTGGATTGTTCATTGTGATGTGTGAGGTGGTTGCATGTGTAACAATGGCATGCTTGGAAAGGTCTTTCAAGAAAGAGTTAAGCTCATAATTTATCTCCTTTTGATCATAGAGTTCTTCATCATTTGTTGCTATAAGGCTTATGTTCTTGTTCCTATTTTAATAGCCCATGGTTTTCTTGTGAAATAACTTGGAATCCCCCCCCCCCCCTCCAATTAGCATATGTGTATCCTTATGTTCTAGTGAATTTCCACCTAGTTGGCATGTTGGTCTCGCTAATAATTAAGATCCCTTTCCTTCTTTTCAAGGTTCTTTGGCATGCTTGAGGCCTTGATCTATTCCTGAGACTTGTCATAAGGTTTTTAATATTATTTGTTCTAGTGAAATGTTCTTGAAGCTATTGGTATTCTGGTGTTTTATTTTGAATTTTAGGACTATTAAATTTTCTTGGAATACATACATAGTTGTACATTTTCTTGAATCAACCTTGGTCCACCAATTTTCCAATAAGCCTTTGAAGTCTAGGCCTATGGCCCACTTTTTTACAAATAATAGGGTGGCATTTCTTACCATAGATTGAGATTGTCAATGGAGTAGAATTGGCTAGTGATTCAAGCTATCTCTTTGGAAGATGTGGGATGAGAGAGTTTCACTCAATCCTTTCATTTATCAAGGAATCTGAACAAAGACATTTTTACATACTCCAGACTTTTAGCCACATGGTGTGATCCTCTTGGTTAATTATTTTCATTTCCAGGTTTTGATTTTGGGAAAGGCATATATTAGTTATAGATAATTTATTTTTCTATGAATCTTGTACATATGTTATCTAGCCTTATAATGCCTCTTTTATATTCCAAGAGGTTTTCTATCATATTAAAGTCTCGAACTATTATTTGGAGATGGTTGATGACCTTGGGAGGGATATCATACCTTTTGTTTAGGAATTTCTGTTCTCTAGAGGATTGGCATGTTGATATACATTGACTAAGGTGCCAAAGGATTTGGGACATATCACATGAAAGTGGATTGAGATCCACCATCTAGTGGCTATGAAATTGGTGAGTTTCACCTTGCTAGCATTCCAAGGATTGGTTAGGCTACTAGAGAAGTCTCGAGATCTAATTCTCATTTCCTTGCAGCTGTCCTAAATTATTGGTGCCATGTTTTGAAGATATACCTTTGTGCATATTGTTTCTGGCACGAAGAGGATGTTAAAATTTTATTTTTTATAATTTATAGTCATTTATTTATATTTTCTTTGAGAGTTGAGGTCCCTATTACGGAAGGAAATATTTGTGTTTTGACCCACTATTTCAAGGTTTTCTTTAAGGGCCACATTCTAAAAAAGTTATAGATGATAACATGGTTTGTGATGTATTGTATTTTCCTCTAACATTGTCCGAGGATATCTCATAGCTAGGATTGTCCTCCAGGTTTTCTAGGAATCCATCCACATTTTTATTGAAGTTTGATCCCTTTTGCTATGAATTTTTAGTGCCCACTTCTTGGGTATACCGACACCCCTCAGTTTGAACTTGTGCCAGAATTTAGATTCTTCTGTGCAACTATTGGGCGATCTCCTTTTTATTTTTTGAGTTATGGCATCCATGTAATATAGATTGCAAGGGGTGTCCCTTCATTAAGTCCAAAAATGGTGCCTCCTCTCTAGGAAGGGTTGGCCTAGACATATAAGATTAGCTATGTGCCCTGTTTCCTACATTGGTTTAATTGTCATGTATTTTAGTTGCTATTATGTGCATCATTTTGTAATCCCCGCGAGCCATGACGAGGGATTTTCTCTCTTGTTGTGAGTTTCTTAACACTTTTCCATATTAAAGAGTATCTGGTAATCCTCTCAACAATTTGGATGTATGCCACCCTATTGTATGGATAAGTAGTGACAGGACAGAAACTTCATAGGCAACCTTAGTGTGCAACCTAACGTCTAAAATTGGACCTATCATCCAACAATACAACACCATTGCATGTCATAACATTGTAGTAAATAAATTGATTGTTTTCATCATGGATGGTATAGGTGAGGTCATTGGTTCCCACACTGCCTTGTTTTACCAGCGAATTCTTTGGCTGATGTAATGCTTCCCTTCTCCCATTCTCATTCTTCTGAATAACGGTTAAGACCTTTAAGCTATATTCAAGATATCATATTGGTTGCATCTCCCACATTAATTCTATAGATAGCACCATCAAATGGCACAAGGAGATATGAATTCTAGTTCTTGATTTTTGAATCCCCTCAAAATATTGAGAAAGTGTGTACTTGTTGCACATATAATTAATGAATAAAAAATCACCATATTTTTCCAACTAAATTGATCATGGTGGTTGTGCCCCCTTCTAGAGTAGTGGGCCTATCATCATGCTGGTGTAACAAGCCTCTGACAGGGTCATATTTAGATATTTTTTTCTCTTGATGATGATCATCAAACCTTGGTGGACCATTGAAACATATAATATATTATTTTCTCTCATTTTTTTAAAAGGCAAGTTTAGATCAAGGACACCAAAACTGTCTTCTTTTGGATCTACTGTATATTCTTCATGGGAATGTAAATCTTGAGGGTACCTATTGATGGTGGTTTCATTTTTTTCAAAAATTTGTTCCATGTCGTATTATGGAGAAATATACACATCACCAAACCCATCAATGTTTAAGTCACTGATAAAAAAGTTGCAGATCTGTAAGTTTTCTTGCATATTCATGAAGAAATTAACATATTTTTGAATTTTTAAGCACATATTTGAGATATATAATTGCATATTTGAGTTTGGTTATTGGCTTCCTGAGGTCATAACACCTAAAATATTGCACAAAATCACTATTATGAGCCCAATGTTGAAATGGAGCCAAAATTTTGTATCTTGCAGTTTGATTGTAATAAACCACACTAGTGAAAAAATATGCACGTCACAATTTTTAGGTGGTTGAAGGGAGTAGACTAGTGGAAGTTGAAAAGTAAAAAACCTCAATGAGCCAAGGTATACAAACCTTGACTGTAATAGATGTCAAATTGAATGTCATGGATATTCCTTATAGAAAATCTCCAAGTCCTAACATTTTCACCACAAATTAGGTTCACCATTAAAAATAAGTTCTAGGCATTAAAAGAAAAGTTACACCAAATCTGAGGCGCCTTTCCAACTATAATGCTACCTTCATCACTCTATTTCAAAAATAGAACAAAGCATTCAATCCCTCCAAATTCCAAGCTATAGGTCTCTACTATATTATTTACAAAATGAGATGAGAGGGTTGCACTAGCTGTTGTTGTAATACATTGATTGCAGCATATAGATCTAGTCACCTCTTAAGGTTTCCATCTCACACTTCTACTAGATCTAAAAATGGTGGGTTTTTACAGTCAAGGGTTGTATACCTTGGCTCATTGAGGTTTTTTACTTTTCAACTTCCACTAGTCTACTCCCTTCAACCACCAAAAAATTGTGACGTGCATATTTTTTCACTAGTGTGGTTTATTACAATCAAACTGCAAGATACAAAATTTTGGCTCCATTTCAACATTGGGCTCATAATAGTGATTTTGTGCAATATTTTAGGTGTTATGACCTCAAGAAGCCAATAACCAAACTCAAATATGCAATTATATATCTCAAATATGTGCTTAAAAATTCAAAAATATGTTAATTTCTTCATGAATATGCAAGAAAACTTACAGATCTGCAACTTTTTTATCAGTGACTTAAACATTGATGGGTTTGGTGATGTGTATATTTCTCCATAATACGACATGGAACAACTTTTTGAAAAAAATGAAACCACCATCAATAGGTACCCTCAAGATGTACATTCCCATGAAGAATATACGGTAGATCCAAAAGAAGACAGTTTTGGTGTCCATCTAAACTTGCCTTTTAAAAAAATGAGAGAAAATAATATATTGTATGTTTCAATGGTCCATCAAGGTTTTATGATCATCATCAAGAGAAAAAAATATCTAAATATGACCTTGTCAGAGGCTTGTTACAACAGCATGATGATAGGCCCACTACTCTAGAAGGGGGCACAACCACCATGATCAATTTAGTTGGAAAAATACGGCGATTCTTTATTCATTAATTATATGTGCAACAAGTACACACTTTCTCAATGTAAATGACTAAATCCTTCCATTCACACAGACACTGTCACTGCAATTGAATATCAACAATCTAAGTACAAGACATAATAGACAAACAATGGATGTCCTTCCATTAACATGCACATTGTCATTTATATGAGAGATCAAGCAGTGTATTTATCCATTAGTAGCTCCAAAAACATAAAAAATGTCTTTATCTCTCACAAGCCTTAGATACTAGCGAACAATAAAATGAATAAAATGCATTTCATACCAGCGAACAATAAAAGCTACGAGGGTTTGGTTTTGACCTCTTTAGGACACAAAAATGATGTAAATAAGGCCAAAATTGAGGCAGATCTAGGGCCTAAGCTTGCTTATAAGTTTGTCAATGTTTGAATCAATAAATCAACACTCAAATATGTTTTACTACTCTATTATTTTATTTATGGTTTTAGTTCCATTTGAGAAATCCATTGATAGTACATTTTGAATCAAGGTGTTTCATCGCAATAGTAAGAGTTATTCATGTATTTTGGAGCTTTGAATTGAAAGTGCGTAACTTGCTTCCTTGCTCTTTTTTTCATAATAAACCAATATGTTTGTGGAATTTTACTTATGTTTTCATTTATTTATGTGCAAAAACAGATGGACTTGTCTTATAAAATTGCTACCGATGAAGAGAAATCTGCCATTGGCATTGTCAGGTGTTGAGAAAGTTGTATATTTTTTGAAATCTGTGATGAAATTGTGGATGATGAAATCGTTGAATACCCTTTTGATTTTATCCAGGATGGATTAGCTTTAAATCCAAAGTAAGAGAAGAAATGGAAAGTTTATACAACACTTTTAGACATCAAGAGGAAACTAGGCACAATTGATGTGGAAACAAAGGGTTCAAATGTAGTGGAAACAATACCAATCTTTGAAAACATCGAAGAGAATGTGGAGGAACCTATGCATAAACAAACAAGAGTTGAAAATATGAATTTTTCAGTGGAACAAGCCACAATTGTTGATCCTTGTGTATTGGCATCTTGGGAAAAAAAGTGAAAATTTTAATGGAAGAGTTTGTCACTGAGAAACTTACTCTCAAAGTATATTCCGAAAAGGGAGAATCTAAAATAAATATCCATTGTGAAATTTGTGGCATTGATTATGGAACAAGTGATGTATCCTTGGTAGCGCGAACAATGCGCAACTTCAAAAACCATCATATGAAAACATGGTCCCATCAACAATGCCTTTAAATGCCAAGTGGTAGTGAAATTACTTAGAGTAACAAAGTACAACAAAAAACGGTGGTTGGAGATCGATTTCATATTGATGAAGCAATCAAACTTCTAGATGATTTCAACAAGACACAAGATCCCAATTGTTTCAAGGTGGTGGAACCAACACTTGTAGACTATAAGGACATGAAAAAAGTGAGAGTCGAATGTAAACGATGCAATAAATGGTTTTGTTTAGTGCCGAAAAGTGGTAATATTGTTAGTTCTCTAAATGAACACATGAAATCAAAGAAGCACACTACTACTACTACAAATGAGGCTTCACATCAGGAGCTTGGGTTGAGAAGTGGCACATTTGGGAGACATAATAATCCTACCAATGACAAGTCCCAAAAAAGTTTGACTAGGTTCTTAGTGCCATCATCACCACGAGTATATTACATAGGGGTTATACAAGTGAAAATCCTTCTAATTCAGGTGTGTTAAGTAGTGGTTAATTAATAGTTTAGACTAAACTTGAATATGAATTTGTATATTATTTTATTTATCTTACTTATAATTTATTTGTTTTTTATTGTGTTTTCATCTTATTATAGCTCAATTGTCTCCCTTGTTACTACAATGTTGGGGGTATTGGTATCCTTATATTGATAGAAATGGGGAGAGATTGGAAACAAAGGTCTTAATGGATGATCAAAGGGGTGGAAAATTATGGGCCATAGAGAAACATACCAAGATCATGATATGTTATGAGGGTATTGAATGTTGTATTGATGGTACATATAGGCATATTCATTGCCAGAGGAGTTTTGAAACATGGATCCCATTTGATTCATTAACATGTAGATTTTGTAAGTTGGTTCCAGAATGTAATGACTTCAGGATGCGATTATATCGTGAATCAAGGTGCACCAATAAAAGAAGTGAACGAGATATAGGAAAAGGTAGAAGATTGGACTATTTGACTCAAAATGAACTGAAGAATGCTGCAAGGGTTACAAATGCTAACCATAGATCAACAATGTGAGCTCTTTGGTGGGAGAGGAAAAAGGTTGCTACACTCTCTATTAAAATGAGATCTATAAAGGAAAAGTTGTTTGAATTGACATAAAGGAAGGATGTCTAGGTTTTGTAAGGATTTGTGTGAGGCACATAAGCAAGGAAAATTACAAGGTAAAGATGCAGTTTAGGAATTTTTCAAGGATATATTTCATAACTTGATTCATGCAAAATCAGGGAGAAGGTATAATACATCCAAAAAATCCCTTTATGAGATGATCAATTTATGCGGAGGTCCTAGATTACATAACTTTATTAGCTTGAATCCGGATGGTCCTTCAATATCTACAACTTTAAGGCAAGTTAGAAAGTCATTGAAATATATCCTAGGGGAGCATGAGCACATTTTTGAGGCAGTCGAAAAAAATTATGCTTCTTATAAAGCCAAACATGGTATATATGGACCAATTCCCGTATGCCCTGTTGAAGATGAAACAATTGTGAAAAAATATGTTAGGTGGGTAGCAAAAAGCGATACAATGGTGGTGTTTTGTGGTTTTAAAGAAGAACATAAATGCCAATCATATTTCTTGGTGATAGTTGGTGAGGGAGGTGCAGGCTATGAGATTGTAACAAATTCTTTTAAAAACAATGTTATTGGGAATTATGCATGTGTTAGTATTGGAAACCCTTTACATGAAAAAATTCCTCGTTTGGTTGTGGTTGTTCATCCAACATGCAATAAATTCAATGCAAATTTTGTTTATCAACAATGGGAAAAGGTAGAATTTATGTGGAAGAAACACGTAGAAAACAATTTGGGACCTATTGTTGGTCATTCCTCGGACGGGGATAGCATAAGAAGGAAAATTATGTTGAAGGATTATTCTTCAACATCAGGTCTTCGATATCAAATTCCTTGGGAAGGGTGGATGCTAACTGGGTTGTACAATGGTTGTAATGTATCAAGATTGCATGACCAATATTACATCCACAAAGACAAAAAGCTAGTGAATTCTTTGTTTAACTATCGACGAGAATTGGTTTTAGGAAATGAGTACATTAGTTTTGGCCATGTCATAATGGTTTATCACACTTTTAAAGTGGATGATCACAAGCTTAAGTGTGAATATATAAAGAGGATGGATCGACAAAATTGGGGTTCCGTACAACGCATTGATTCAAGGCATGTTCAGAGGTGTTTGAAAGTGTTGAGAAGTACACCAAGTGGAAAGTTAGAGAGGACAATAGCTACATAGACTTACCTAATGATTGTTAATGACTACATTGAAATCTTCATGTCTCATAGTTTGAGCCTCTGGGAAATAGTGTGAAATGCTTCATGAGTTCATTATTTCTTCGCATTATGGTTATGTTGGGTACAAAAACAATCTGATATTAATGTCAACATAAATTTCATCAATAGAGAGGCATATAAAGATGTGAGAATTTCTTGCCATTTTTCAGTTTTGTTGATGATATTGTTTCGAGATCAATACTCTAACTTGGCATGTGTTTTGCACTTGACTGGGTCAGATGTATGTGAGAACTTCTTTAGCAAAGTTGGTGGTATGGTTGGAGTGGAGAGGGCTTATGATTTCACTGACTTGCTTCATGCTGTTGGAACCCTTAATAGAGTTGTTGAAGAAGAATCAAATCCCCAAGGGCTTCATTTTAATAAATCCCATAAGAAGCAAGAAAACATTTGGAATAAATTGCACCAAGAAACAATACAAAACATTGAAATATTGTCGCAATATGATTCAATATCCACAAATGCTAAAATTGTAGAAGCCCTTAAGATTTGATTGAAGGATGCACATGGAATTTTATCAACTCTTGGAATGAAACCAGAAAATTACACTCAATGTTCTTAGTGGGTTAAACCATGGAAAAAGGATAAATATTATCCAACATTCCAAATTGTGGATGAAGTAGTTGATGATTCTCCACCGAGATGTTCCAACTCTATATTTCAATCTTCATCCTCATTGGTACACAATGAAAGTGAATTGCAAATAATGGAAAGTGAGTGGAGTCATGGGTTGGATGCAATTTTAGATTCCATTGATAAAAATGTAAGAAAAACTATAAAATCATTGGTGAATCTTGATGGTAAGGATATGTTCAAAGCATGTTTAGTTAATCAGTAAAATGGAAATCGAACATTATCCAAAGATAGTTTGACAAAAGTGAGAAGTGATATCTACTTTAGGTGAGATGGGAAGACTCTACAAAAGGGTGTTTCAATTGGCTTTGGAATTGGATCAGATTGTGGGGTGTTGTTTGAAAACAACTCAATTCCCCCCACTGAACGTACTGCAAGAAAAGGTGTTCCTCAAAGTACAAAACAAGGTGTTTCTTGTGGAATGTGGTAGATTGGAAGGGTTCAAATAATAAGGAATAAGGATGGTAATAGGGTGTTTGATTACCATAGTTACATTGACCTTTTGGATAGATTAGAAGGCATCAAGCTTCAATTATGTTGGTATAGTAGAATAAAGGGGCAACACATGTATAAGTACGATTTGACTGATCATGCTTTTGTACAACTTGAATCTGTTATAGCAATCACAAACTTATCGTACAATGTTAAGAATGATACATACAAATTAGAAGAAAGTGATTACAAAGTTTTTTTCAGATTTTGTGAAAAATTTGAACAAGGTTAATTTTCAAAACATTCTACTTTCACTTTCCTTATGTATTTCCATATGTTGGATTATTTATAAATAGTTTTTGGTTGTATTTTTGTTGATTTTTTTGTATGAATATGATGTTAATTTTGTAATTTTTGGCTGTAGGTCTAGTGAATACTTCAAATGGTGAATGTTCGAGATAACTCGGCCTTTTTTTTCTACCTAATTTTTGGTGTAAGTTTCTTTCATTAGCCATTCATCTTTTTGTAGTTGTGTTTCATTCAAACATTAATTTGGTATTTATTCCATAAAATCAATATAATTACATACCTATATAACTATATGTACCCCTTACCTCAACACATATATAGAATTTGAATATAAGGGCATCCCTTACCTCAACACTTATGTTGGCTGCCTTCTACTATGGTTCTTCTGAAGTTGGTACATTTAATCACGAAAAGTAAGAAGAGTTAGTTCCTTTTACATGAATATGTTTTACATAAAAGTATGTAGTTATTCTCACTAATGTTAATGTTTTCCTTGAATTTTTAGATTAATGGTTCACTTGCTAGAAAGGATGTCAAGGATCTAATGGAACAAGGTTCAATCAGGATGGTTTCTGCTCACTCAAGTCAACAAATTTACACCAGAGCAATGGCTAACACATGAAGTGCATTTTATTTTGAATGTTTTTGTGGTAGTTAGACTTCCTATTTTTTAAATCAGACATATAAATTAGAGTTTGTAGCTCAAATGTGCCATTAGAGTCTTTTTGGAAGTATTTATATTTTGGCCATATGCATGAGTTCTACAATAGTTAAATTGCACTTGGTTATTATTGACAATTGAGTCCTTAATCATCTTCTGGGCATTGCCTTTCACTAAACAAAATTAACATTAATTACTATTTGTAAAGGTTTTTGGATAGGTGATGGTAGATGGTTTTTAAATTATTTGCAACTTTATTGAGATATGTGCTTATGGCAGATTGGAAGGGTGATGGCACTTTGCTTTCTTATTTTTGCCTATATTGATATATATGTGTTTGATGGGCCTTGAAATTTGTGCGTCTGATCCAAGGGGTATTTTAAGGTGAATGGTATCTGATTTTTTGCAACTTTTTGATTGACAATAATTTGATAGGGTGAAGTTTGAAATGGCACTTTTCTTTCTTATTTTTGCCTATATTGATATATATGTGTTTGATGGGCCTTGCAATTTTTCCATCTGATCCAAGGGGTATTTTAAGGTGAATGGTATCTATTTTTTTGCAACTTTTGGATGGACAATAATTTGATAGGGTGAAATTTGAATGGTATGCAAATTTTAATTGATTTTATTTTTCCAAAGAAAGAATGCATAAGTTTCTATTTCATGGTTTGGAAAAGGAAAATACATAGATTTTTTTATTTATTTCATGGCATATCACCTCCAAAAAGGAAAAGCAGGCAACATGCTGGCCACTTTTCACAAACTTTCATACAAAATATAGCTACGATATCTCTCGGGAACACAACTATAAGAAAAATTTATGCTTTGATGAGTGAGGCAGGTTGTCAATGGGAGAAGAAGATGAGGAACAACCAAAGAAGAGAAAGTACTTTTGATTTAGTGTTGTCACATTTTGCTTGTAGCAGAATGCTTTATTATTGTATGTGGATAGATTGTTGACAACGTTTGGAATGGGAGAAATATCTTTCACAACAAGCCAGATTTTGAATCTTCATTACAGACTCTTTGTGGCCCTGGTTCTAATATTTCAGTTGAAGAATATGAAATTAAGGTACATGGCCTTTGGTATTTTATAATTGCAATAATTTTGCTTCTTTATTTTTGTAATCTGACTGTTTATTAATTCATAGTTAATTGTAATTTGAAGCATTGACATCATAGATACATTCATACTGTAATAAAACCTTATGAATATGTCTAACTGGGTGAATCTTTGTAGGAAATTTATGAAGGTCTAGATTTCTCTATGTATGAAAAGCAATGCTCATTTGGGCTCACTACAAGAAAAAAGCACATTGGTGAGGGTCATGCTTGTGACGGACCTTTAAGGTCCGTCACCAATGTCACATATGGTGACGGTCATTAAAAAACCGTCACTGTAAGTGTATATAGTGATGGTCCTTTATGGTCCGTCACCAAAGACATTTTCAATGACACTTTTGGTGACGATCGTTAAAGGCCCATCACTAATTCTCTCTTTGGTGACACTTCTAGTGACGAACTTTTAATGACCCTCACCGATGCTCTTTTTGTTACTTTTGGTGACGGTCAAAAAATGTCCGTCATCATTGATCACTAAAAACCGTCATTGCAAGTGTATATAGTGATGGTCCTTTATGGTCCGTCACTAAAGACATTTTACTTTTGGTGAGGGTCGTTAAAGGCCCATCACTAATTCTCTCTTTGGTGACACTTCTAGTGACGAAATTTTAATGACCCTCACCAATGCTATTTTTGTTACTTTTGGTGACGATCAAAAAATGTCTGTCATCATTGATCATTCCAATGATTTTTTGATGACGCTATGTGCCTGATAATATATTTTTTGTCAAAAGATAACGATTTATTACCATTATTGTTGAGCATTTTTTATAATATGTCCAAGGCAATAGTGGTTAGGGTCAGTCAATTTTTTAAGAAGTAATAAGCGTGTATCATTTCCCTCAAGTAATGACTAGTCGAATATAGATTTCCTATGAGTCAACAGATGATTCATATCTATTAAGTTTATTATCTAGCAAATTCCATTTAGATAAAGTTCCACTATTGTGTGTAGGAAATATATTATTTAATACATAACCGGGCTCTGAAAATTCTATTAATGAGAAAGACCTAACAATCCTCAACAATTTGGGCACACCTTAAATTACTGCTTTGGCACACACTAACATTTCTTATTACCCCACATGTCTTGGAACATCTTTGTACCTAGAACATCTTTTGATGACATTGACGCCCAAGCACATGGTGGCATGCGCTAACACAACATGGAACTCTCCTAACATGTGTTGGCATGCTGCATATAGTCCCTAGCATGCCCTAGAACACCTTGGTTGAATGCATCGACATACATTAGAACTTGGCACACAATGCCACTTGGCATGTATTGGGACCTATTATTAGTGTGCCTAGCATGCCCCTTCTCAAAAAGATAAAGTCCTGACTTATTAACCCTCTTATTGGTTCTTCCTTTTGTTGCCTTGACACATATTGATATACCCTGGCACCCTGCGCCACATCCTTAGCACCTAGCATGTATTGGCATATCTTGGCACTATTAATTGGCACATGATATAATTAGCACACCTTGGAACTCCCAAGCACACTTTTGGAATTCTTAACATGCCTTGATATTCCCTAGCATGCCTTACCAATGCTTAGCATACCTTGTCACTCCCTCCTTGGCATGACAACTAACACTGACCATTAACACTAGTATCTAGCAGTACACGTTCCTCATATTCATTAACTTCCATGAATTTTTACCTAGTGCTCCCTTATTGTTTTTTCCTAGTACTCCTTAACACTCATCAACATGCATTATCACTCTCTAGCACACCTTAGCACTCTTCAACATTCCCTTCCACTTCATCACATGCATAACACTAGTCCCTGACACATATTGGCACTTGGAAAGTCTTAGCATGTATGGAATATGTTGAGATGCCTTGGTATGATTTAGCATGGTTTAATATTAAATTTATTTGTGATGATCAATTGTTGGAAAGTAGATGAGAAGCAACAAAGGAATACTTGGCACTTAGAATGCACTAAGACTTTGCACTTGGAACCTATTTCCGCCTAGTGTTAGTGTGCCTAGCATGCCCCTCTTGGAAAAGGTAAATTGATGAATTATTAACCCTCTTATGTGTTCATTTCATTGTAGTTTAACTTTTTTCTCCCTTTTGTTGTCTTGAAAGTCCCTGACATGCATTGACACACCCTTGCACATCTTGGCATGCCTTATCACTTGGCACATCTTAGCATGTTTGACATGTATTCCCACTATCTGGCACATCAAGGGGGTGAAGAGAGATGTAGTCCTAAAGTAGGTCAAGTATGAGGGCCGAGTAAGGGTTGCTAAAGGGAGGTCATGATCATCCTCCAAGAGCAAGATCATCATGTGAGGGTTCAAAAGAATGTTGCATACCTTAATGGTCAGTTTGCGCTAGGAAGTAGGATGGCATTTTGTTGGTTCTCTTCTGGCAGATGAAGCTTAAGAGAGGTTTCTCATGAGAATCTGGGCATGTGATTTCAATGGTGTCTTTGTGTGAAGGCCACATCAAATTATAAAATTTTGAAATTTGCAACAAGAAACAGTGAGATTGGAAACCACAAAGGACAAAAAAAATGCACCCACACCGGTGAGGAATTTTGATGCATTAGGAGTGAGGAATGTGGGGTGTCTAATTTATTTTTCCCTTAAATAAATTGGACAATAAATTGTAATTTCATCTCATAACAACTTGTGTTAGTTAATTAAGTCATGATGACCGAGTTAGCTCAAGAAATTTGAGTTGAGGGTCTAATATGAGGCATCTAGAGGGATTCTAATATTTTTGGGTCTAGTTGAAGTTGATGCATTAGTGGGGTGCAAGTGTAATTAACTCAATTAAATGAGTTAAAATCAGTTTAGCTAGTTCTAACTGAGTGATGAGCTAGTGAGAGGTCCAGTGAATTAAATTAGATTTAATTCACAATGAGTGATCAATCAGATAAATAACAATTCACTATTAATAGTTGCATGCATGTCAGTTTTGAGGAATACCCAGTTGAGACAGAGGTTAAAGGGAACATAATTATCAGTTTTATTCAGAGAAAGTTTCCCATGTGCAATTATAAAGTCATTGGGATGCCATGATGGATTACGCAATCAAGGAAGACTGATTTTCCTAATTAATAAGGATTTAATTCCCTAGGAATTTCATGAGAAAGGCAGGCTGAAGTAAGGATGAGAATTGGCTAAGTACTAGATCGAGTTTGCCTAGATCAACGGGAGACAATTGACAGAGTGCTGGAGAATCTCATGAGAGATTAAGCATTGTATTGTTTCATGATTCCTTGACTTAATACACAATAGAGATAGAGGGGTTTTGATTAGTTGCTTTCCCCAAATACATCATGTTGTTGTGCGATTGATAATTTATTTCTCTTACTTATATATGATTGTGCGATCATGTTTTGTTTCCGTAAATTGTAGGAAGGATTCAATATCTTGTTTTAGTAGATTACAAGATCAGATTGAATCTCATTGGTTAGATTTTCTACATGGTATCGGAGCAGGAATTTTTTGGGCGGTGAGTTTGTAGAGAATATTTGAATATTTTGGTGTAAAATTTTCGAAAACAAATAGAATATTTGGATTCCTTGCGAAAATCTACCCAAATGGAAAAAAAATCGGTCAAATCGGAGCTTGGATGAGGGAGATATCATCGATTTAAAATCAACTCTTTTTTATAAACTTTTTGTAACTTTGGGACAATTACACTGTGCGCGAGTCAAGAACCTATATGCACTTGAGGTATCGGATGCATGCAAAGCTTTGAAGAGAAAGGAAGAAGTTAGAGACTTGGTGGTTTAGAGGGAGCATAAATTACCTCTCAACATGCAACCTCATGAGAAGCAGTCTCAGAAAGTTGTGGAGTAGCTGCCACAATTGGAGAAGCAGAGAGGAGACCGAGTGGAAGCGTCCACTCAAGCAGAGACCTCTATGAGGGGGAAATTTCGAGCCAGATGGGAAGAGGGAGCAACGATACCTCGAGGTGTAAGGTGGGGTTATGTGTAGACATAATCCCAAGATAAGAAATTTGGGCAAGGTCCATTGAGATGGTGTGTCTCATGGATCGAACCTAGCTACGAGGAGCCCATAGTACAACAGTAGTAGGAAGGATCAGTTAGATAGTGTTAGTGTCCCGTAATTTGGCAGATTGGAAATCCAAATGACAGGGTAACATCAAACCAAATTTGGAGTCCTAAGACCTAGCCTTCCTGGACTCAGAGAGGGCTCTCTCTATTATGTGCAAGGATGTGTGCTTGTTTGCTTAGTTTGTTTTTAGATGTTAGGCTAGTTATGAAGTATGTTTTTGGTTTGTTTTGGTTGTTGAGGGAAAACTGATTGAAAGGATAAATAGATACGGAGATGTCAAAACAATTGGGCTATGGGGTCAAATGAGGTCAAGAT
The DNA here is from genome assembly GCA_034641835.2 of Pinus albicaulis. Lineage (NCBI taxonomy): Eukaryota > Viridiplantae > Streptophyta > Pinopsida > Pinales > Pinaceae > Pinus > Pinus albicaulis. The sequence goes on along the minus strand of CM076584.1, from coordinate 614,247,981 downwards.
AGTCTTAATGACGGATAAGGTATGATTGCAAGGCCGATTTGGTCGAGATGAATAGATTCTTTGGGCAAAAATAAAATGGGATGAACAATAAGTTTGTGAATAACGAAGAGGTTCTAAACATGAATAGTTAATCAGCAAGCATTCATAAGTTAGGGCTAACCATGGTCTTCTATGAACGAAACAATAACTAATCAATGCATAAAATAAACATTCAGGTGATGCATAGAAGTATAAGACCCTCTAACTTTGGGAAATCACCTTCAGACTTTGGTAAAACAAATAAGATGGACAAACAACTCAATCTATGAAGAGGGAACTCCTAGACATCACATTTTGAGCTATTGGGAACTTTGAAAGCAAGAATGCAAAGTTTTAGGCAAAGGGAAAGATCGAAACAAGACCTCCTTGGTTCAACTAAGACAATCAACCATTCAAAGAGAGATTTCAGATATGGAGCTTTGACTAGCCATGAGTAAGCAGGGCGTAACGTGAATCATACTTAGCATGCATAACAACCATTAATGAAATAAATAAACAAGTTCTTAGTGATCAAAGAGCAGTTAAGAATTCTTTGATATGACTAAGAAGGAAGAAAACATAGAAGCTGCAAATGAATCAGGAAACTTGAGGTGCCTCCATGGACATGTCTCAAACTTATCTTTAAACTACAACAAGCAAGAAGCATGGAAACATATGTGGAATAGAGGAAACATAAACAAAATAAGAACACTATACCATTCACCAAGCCATGGAATCCTACATACAATCCTTCTCCACCATCCAAGTCAAGAAAGAGATCATCAACATCACAAGACAAATGTTTCTTCAAAGCTCATAGTGCTATTGTATTTCTCTCTAACATCAAGTTTTGCCTGCTATTACAATGAATCCTCTTGGAATATATAGGCCAAAGAAGAGGAAAACCAACCAAGGCAACTAGCTAGCCATTGGCTCAAAAACAAATATCTTATCTTGTCCTTGAGGCTTTGCATAGCTCAAGGCACAAAATATCCAATAAAATATCTCAAAATGCTAAAAAAGGGAATAAATTTGAATTTTTATGACTGACAATGTCCCAAAATAGCTTAACGCACATTTGGAGAGGCCACTTCAGAAAACTGCCTTTTTTGGTCAAAATGCCACAAGGGCGCATCAGCAGACAATTGCTTGTCTTTCTGAAGACTTTTGAGGGTCTTCCCGATGTCGAAATGAGGCCCATGATAGCTCGTTGGAAAGCCATGGATGTCTAATTTCTGGAAAAACCTGAATTTTCCCAAAATTATGCCTAGAAGTCTGTCAAATACGGAAATGAGTAAAAAAAACCCAAAAAATAGGCCTTGCTGATATGTGGGCAGAGTGTCGAAAAAATGAGTGTTTTTTGCCTCTTTGGGGGACCAAAACATCTTCAATTGATCTGAAAATTTCTAAGTAGATGCCCCTGAATTTAATGCATCCAATGGTACCACTCTCAATAGTTTAGGATGCTCCAAACAAAAATGGCGACGCCCATGGTTTTATGTAATTAGGCCCAAAAATGTCAAAAAACAAGAACATGCCGAAATTTGCTCAATTTTGGTGAGAGAGTCCCTCAAGGCTTTTTAGAAACATGTCTAGAAGCTCGGGCCAAAATTCCAAGCCCAGAGGTTCATTTTTCCTCTTTTTTTGTCGAGCGCCCTCTTTGGGCGATTTTGAGTTTTTCTTGTGCATCCTTCAATTTCCTTTGGGCAAACTGATTTGGATTTTTGTAGCGCCCGTTGCTTCTAATACTCTTCGCTAAATTACCAAGACAAACTTTTGAAATGATCATTGGAAAAAATCTTCAACCAAGACACCTTTTACTCCTTGCAAATCAATGTGTTTCTTTGATGCTAGCAAACAAGTATTTGTCAAATGAGAACAAAATCACTTTTTATCACTGTGTTTGAACAAAAGGTTTTAAAAAAGATATGTTTGTGGTTTTTGTTCAAAAGGAATTTACTTTTGTTTTGGCATGAAAACCCTTCCCCTTTAAACACTTCCCCTTTGCTATCATTGTTTTTAAAAGGTAAACAAGACTTTTTTCAAATTGATACAACCTCTTCCCCAATCACTGTGTTGATCTTTGATTTAGCAAACAGGGTGTGCTCTTTTGAAAACATTGTTAGGACACCTTTTAAACTGATTTGAAGACCTCTACAAACAAACTCTGTTTTTCCTTCTATCAACTGTGTGTAGTCTTATCTATCTCATAGCACAAAAAGGACTTTCAAATTTGCACATTAACCCTCTTCCCTTTCACTATTTCTCTGTGGTTTATTTGAGACAAAAGGGAATCATTTAAAACACTGTTTTAAATACTCTTTCAAACTAATTGAAAACCTTCTAATCAAACTGATGTTTTTATTTTAGAGACTATGCATATCCCTAGCCATTTATAGAAAGAAAATCTCTTTCAAAGTGACACAATAACCATTCTCTCTTTCATTGTTTTATGTCCTCTTTAATCATAGTAGAAGACTTCCTTCGTCCTCTTTATTAAAGTCTCTTGATGCACTTGGGGGTGTCTTTTTGCTAAAAACTTGACTTTGGCATCTTTTGAAAAACTGTTGCTGGTGGCCCGGGCGCTGGGCCGTTTAGGGGTGACCTGGACCGTTCAAAAATAAGCTTGTAGGGATGAACCAGGAGAGGTGAAAATGATATGCAGAGTTTGATACGTGGAGGGTGAGATATTGGTGTGAAGAAAACCGCTTTGCAGATGTATGAGATGATGGATTTAGCAGCAGCCCAAGTGGGTAGGACCACGTTCAGCAGTGGCCCGGGCACCAGGCCGTTCAAGAATGGGTAGTGCAGAGGCTAAGAATGGCACTTTCAATGACTGAAAATGAGAAATGATGAGGGAAAGATTAGAGGGCAGGTGGTGGAGACCTTTTCCACTTCTCAAGCAGTCAATGGATGGAAAAATTTTTACGGGCGCCTCGTTCAGGAGTAACACTGGTCATTCAGGAGCAACACTGGGCACCGGGTTGTTCAGGATCAACACCAGGCGCTGGGACATGGCCCAGGCCGTTCAAAGTTGGCCGTTGCAGAGGCTTAAACCTGTTTTTGAAATGGATGCTAACGAAAGATCATGAGCATATGAACCTAAAACGTGTGTAGGGATAGCTTACCAGTGTTTAAATTATTGGATAAAGTGTTTGAGACCTCGGGCGCTGCATTCAGAGGCAACACTGGGTTGTTCAGACTTAACATTGGGAGACGGGCGCTGGGCCGTTCAGACATGGCCCAGGCCGTTCAAAATTTGGTCGTGCAACGATGTTTAAATGTCAAACAAATGGTGGATATGGCAAATTGAAGATGTTAAAAACATTTGGCATGTGGTAGATGTTAAAAAAATTGAAGATGTTAAAAACATTTGGCATATTGTAACACAGTTCAGAGGAACATAACTATCAGTTGTATTTATATAAAATTTCCCATGTGCAATTATAAAGTCATTGGGATGCCATGATGGATTGCACAATCAAGGAAGGTTGATTTTCCTAATTAATATGGAGATAATTCCATAGGAATTGCGTGTGCGAGGTAGGCTGAAGGAAGGCTCCTTTCTCTTCACGGACTTTCACCGATGGGTGGAGTCCCGGTAGTTTAGGAAGTCACTTGTAGAGTATAGGTCAATGAATAGGTGGGAAGTGACCCTTGAAACCCTTTCCCTAAGATAAAATAAAGAGTGGGACTTGGTTTCCTTTTAAGCAAGGGAATTATCTTCAAAGGAGAGAGGAGGGGGATTGAAGGGTTGAGGGAGAAGAATAAGACTTATGAAGGAAATTCTCAATCCCTAAAATCCTTTAGGAACTTGGATTCCCAAATGGTCCTTGATGAAAGGCCTTTGACACCAAATGGGACCACATGGGGCCAAGTGGACCCAACCTAGGTTCGGGGATGGAATTTAGCAACCAATGATGTTCCTATCCTGGATAAGGTGATGGGAAAGGATCAGACAAGTGTTTTTACTTCGATAGGTCAAATTGATCCTACTAGGTTCTATCCTTGGGAACACCTAGGCAAAACATGATCCTAGAGCTAGGGCTTGAGGTATCTGGATATTCCACTGTCGGAATTGGCCCATGTTCTGAGGAGAGTGAGGGCACCCAGCAACGCAACTGCCTCTAGGAGATAGAAGTTTTCCTCTAGCTAGCTTCCTTGGAAATTGTTGCCCTAGGTGACCTAATGGGGCTAGACCCAGGGAATGTGAAAATTTCTTAATCTAAGAAACCCTATTGCAGTATCTTGATTTACTTCTCCTACTTGAATTAAGTTACAAGTTAATTTCTGAAATATTCAATAAATTAACAAAGTAAATAGTAAATACAACTAGCAACCTACACATACAGATCAAATACTGAATAACAGGCTCATAGACAAAGTGACACACAGATTTTCTAGACAACTATCCCTGGAAAAAACCCAATGTGGGAAAACCGGTGCAGCTAGCTCTGGAGGGTTTTCATTATTATGAAAAATCCAAGTACAACAATCCTGGGCACCAAAACTGGTTCACCCAACAGAGAAATAAAAACGGTAGAATACACTGCTCTGAATCCCTCTACGTCAGCCTAACTGGCCTACGTCAGCCTCTGCACTGCTCAGTAAGGGCCTGCATCGGCCTCTGCATTGCTCACCTGAAGGGCTTACACTGCCCCTGCGCTGCCCTGACTGGGCCTGCGTCAGCCCTGCGTGGCTCCTGCTGCCTCTGCGCTGCCCCTGCTGGGCTCTGGCTGGACTGCGTGGCTCCTGCTACCCTTGTTGCTCTGGATGGCTGGAATGCTTAAGTAGAAAAAGCATAGGTAAGAAAGAAGGCATTGGCCAAAGGCAACGCATAACAATCAGAAAAATTGAAGAAATGAAATGAAAATAGATCAATTTCCACAAATAAATGAAACAGCTCAATGGGACTAGAGAGTAAAAGCTTTGACAACAGCAATAAGTGCTTATAAAATCAACTAAGAGAACAGAGGAGACTAATTCATGAGGTTAAAATGTTGCATAATTGTTGGCACAAGAAAACTATAGAATTGTTAGAGTAAATATCTGCAGGTACCATTAGTTGGTGATCATCGAAAATCATTTCATTTCATCAAATACCCCGATGAATGAACATTACAAGCTATTTGCGTAGACAAACCCCACAGAAGCTGTGTGATGGAAAAATATTCACACTATATTGAAGAAAACACCTACCAAATAAGGATGACATTTCAAATGGGGCAAGAAAAAATAGAGAGATAGAAATTGAAAAAGTTAAAATGCTAAGGAAACATGAAAGCAACTAGGTAGCATGGTAGAAAGCACAACAAAGAAAAATATAAAAATGGAAAACCCTACAAATTAGCACCCATCCAAACATCACCACAATTTTTTCTTCAACTCTAAATCTCCAAATTCATCAAATTATATCATGTATTTAAACCTGATCCTCTCTGTTAGCCATTCTGAAGATAAGGCTAAGAACTTACTATATAACCATCACCTACATGTAGTCATGATCTTATTATGTGACCGGACAACCTACTTTCGTGAAGACACGGAAAGGTAAACACTCTCAGCCAAGATTTTCCATACATCCCAGGTTGAGCAACCACATATACATCACCAGTTTTTTCTCTTCAGATTTTTAACTTAGAAGAGCTTTGTCTGACCACCTTCGGGTTGCTCCGAGAGTCACCCAGGCAAGCCCTCTCAACATCATCCTCTTTCTGTAGTACCTAATTAGTAATTTAATTAACCATAACAGTTTCTTGATCATGCAGGTATTTCAAATATATTGCCAATAAGCATAAAGCTTTCATGTTTAACAATCAGGTCAAAAGACTTTAGACTATGATGCAACAAACACAAAGAAACCTCACCAACACTCAAAGGACAAACAAAGTCAAACCTCTACAAAGTATAAATAGATATCTGATAAACTTCATTCCACCACAAAAATGTGCTTAACTAAAGAAAATTTAATTACTGTGCTTTCAATACAAAGCTTTCAAGGGCAGTGATGTTATAAACATACCCCTACACCTCGTGAACAATCAATGTGTATAAATAGACCATCATAAGGCTCATTTTAAACATCATTATTATCATTTTATAAATCATTTTTATTAAATCAACAAGAAGAAAGCAACAATTGCATTCAGTTCCCCTGAAGCAAAGTATATGGCAGTTTCATATACTTATTATGAAGCTATCTAGATTTGCAACTTGATTGTAGAGTCAACCAATCAGTTGTTGAAGCACAATATTGTCTCTTGTGAGAATCCAAGTTACATCAAGCTCTATGAAAATCCAATGTGTCATGACCATTTCAAACACATTGATATTCAAAACAATTTCCTAAGATTCCAAGTTCATTAGGGAGTTAGTACTGTTGGACCACATTCTGAAAAAGTTGCATATGGTTAATAGTTTGAAAAAGCTCCTAACAAAGGGGAAGTTTGACAAGATGGGAAAGAATCTTGGGTTATTGGATTTTTTGTTTCTCAAGAGTGTTAGATTACCTAGTTGGTTCGAGTTGGTCTCACCTAAGCCTTGAGAAGTTGATCAGCACCAGGATTGCAGAGCTAGATTGTGGTACACCAGTCAGAAAGATTCTTAAATACAACTAGAAGCTTATAACGACACCTTCGAGGATAGACAAATTAGTTGTTGGGTCACACCCACCAAGTATGGCACACTAGTTGAGGAGATTAACACCATCATCTCAGGTGCATTCATGAGTGCACACTTATGGAATGAGGCACCTTCAGGACAGGAGTTATATCCACTATGATAATGCACTACTCTAAAAGAAAAGCCTTGCATACAAGGCAAAGTTATGAGGGAGTTGTTCATGCTCAAGGGAGATGCACCACTAACGCTATCATTAGCCTGTTTTCTAACATCACCTTCTCTTAACTTATAAATGAAAAGGATGGGCACAGTAGTTAGACATTTGTAGAAATAGATAATAAGAGTGAGTACTATTAGCTTGTAGGTTGTAGTAGGAGCTTTTGTGAGATGACAACTTGCTGTGACATTATTATATTTGAGTAATAAAGAATTCTATGCAATTGTTGTTGGAGCCTGCTCTTTTTATCCTGAATTCTCAGATTGCAGAATTGTGTAGAGTGGGCCTAATATATTTATTGTTTTAATACATTGTGCTTCTTCTCTCTCCCTTTCTCTCCTACCTCGCTCTCTCTTCCCCTCTCTCTCTCTCTCGACCCTCCATTCCTCTCACTATATCCCTCCCTCTATCCTTCTTTCTGCCCCCCTTCCATCTTTGTGTCACTATCTCCCTCTCTTACCCTTCTCTACCTCTCTCACTCCTCTCCCTCTCTCTCTCTCTCTCTCCATTCCTTCTCTCCCCTCTCCTTCAGTTTATCTCCACCTTTCCCTTGTGACTCCCCTTGTCTCGCCACCTCTATCAATCTATGTCTTTATTATTCCTTCTCATATATATCTAGAGTTAATATATATCATGACATAGTGGGACCTACGATTGGGTTAATTATGCCTTGTTGGCAAGGTTAAAATGGTTAATATCTGATAGACAAAATTTAGATCAAATATTTCATCAAAAAGAGGGAACCATAACCCTATCTTCCAGCCTATGCCTATCAGTCGCTTGGCCTCTTCTTGCTCTCACATGAATGTAGTCTTGCTTGACTAGTACAAAAGAAGGTTTCACATTATCAACTATTTGTTTGGGACAACTTTTAGTTGTTTCAACACTGCTACATTCTTCAAGCTTATCCTTTAAACCATCTTAGTCTTTTTTACTCTCTTCAACTTTGTAGTGCTTTCCATTCCTCTCAGTCACATATGTTTCCTTAGTCTGTTAAGGGACAAGGTTGACAACATTAGGATGTTTTTGCAATAAAAAAGGGTATTTCCAGGACACAGACAGGTGGAGCAAGAGTATAAGAGCCAAATTTCTCATGAATGTGGGACACTCGAACTTAAGATTTTCTGGAGTAGTCATGAGGTGCAGTCTGTTTATTAAGACTTCATCAGATGGCCATTCTCCGGACTTAAATTGTGTGACAACACTATGGCTAAGTTTGAAATTGGAGATTGAACATACATTTGGTTTGATTGCAATAGAAATTTTCATCAATAAATTTAAAGCAATGGCTAACAAATAGTATAAATTAATAAATAAAGAAGACATGGCAACAAGCAACAATACTTACAAAATTGTTACATTGAGATGCAAAGAATAAGCAACTATTGTGCACAAACAGAGACCAATGAAACTATCATCTTAACCCCTAACCCCTTAAACACTAATTCCCAACCCCTAACCAATTTAACCCCCTAAACCTCTAAATCCCTGACCCATTTAACCCCTAAACCATAAACCTCTAAACCCTTAACCCCTAACCCCTAAACCTTTAACCCCTAACCCATTTAACCCCCTAAACCCCTAGTAAACCCCTAACCCATTTAACCCCATAAACCCTAAACCTATAAACCCTTAACCCCTAACCCCTTAAACCCTAAACCTTTAAACCCTTAACCCTAACCCCTTAAACCCTAATTCAGTTAAAGAAGTTCCCAGAATCTATGGGTCCATATGAGCTAGGTTGTGTCTCTTATGGAGGTAAGAGTTGTTATTTTTGCTATGGGTGGATAGGGTTTGTTCTAAGAAAATTCTAATAGAAGTATAATGCCATAGTTAAGGAGGTTTTCTAACATGTTCAATCCATAAGGTATGCCCTTAAGATTGTGACAAATATGTGTAGAAGAAGAGGGGCCGTGACCCTTGGAGAGAGGTTTATCTCTACAATATATACCACAAATTTGGAAGATGGTTTGTAGAAGTATGTGCGAAGATAGAAAATACAAAGGAAGGTGGAACTTGAGTAGAAGATTGGGTAGAATAATTGTGGCATATTATGAGGAATGGATGGACATGAAGAGGAGTTGATTTTGGTGGATTTTCTAGAGAGTTTTGGACAGATATATGAAGCAAGCTATAAACAATTAGTCAATCAACTTTTAGTGGATGTTTTGTGACCCTATTTCAAGCATATACAAAGTGTTAGAGGGATGATAAGAGGAGTAGTTCAGATTTGTTCATATATTGGACAACAAAGAAGTTGTTACACAAAAATAGTGATTTTGAGAGGAGTCAAATCACTATTAGGTGGAAATTTTGAAGATCCCTAGATGAGGGCAGTGTTGTGGGCACTAGATCAGTAAAATAATTGAACATGGTTGGTAAAATTAATGGTAGTCCAAGTACAGTTGGAGGGTTGTTAGGTGACTATCAAAGAAGAGCCCCAAGTCTTATGCTTGTGAAGGAAAACAAGACTGGTAGAAGGGTAGGTGTATTGGGCCTAACGACGTGCAAAATTTGAAGGACTAAGGAGTTGGAAATGAATAGATCACTCATAAAGACAAGGTCTGTCTAGCCCTAATGCACAAGGAGTGAACCCTCAATATAAATATTTTGTTTGTTAAACAAACTCAATTGTGTCAATATAGAATACTATACATAAAAGAAAATAAAATGATATTATCCACATCAGTGCTTGAAATAACCTCAAATTAGCCATGGGTAGTGAGCCAAAGAGTGAATGTGGGGCACTATTAAAGTTACATCATGTTTAAATTCCTTTTACATTGTGAGGTTGTTCTCCAATGGGGTTGAAGCATCATCACAAGGAAGCATGGCACAGTTTTGTTGGGGAGCGATTAAAGTTGTAACACAATTCAAGTGATTTACACCTCAAATGTAAATGACATCATTATATGTTTGTGTCAGGTTGTTATAGAGGTTATTTATAGACAATACATTCAATGTACTTGGAATTCATCTTTTTAGGGCCTTGACTGTAACATGGATTTGTATCAGGAACACTTCATGCAAATGAAAGGGGGCTTTTTTGTTTAACCACATACACTCAAGAGTATCAGATGTTGCCCTTCATATCTCCCTTGGTGCGTTCAAAGTGGTTTTACATTCGCGTCGAGTTGAAATGAATCATAATGACCTTCCTCTTCTTAATAACATCTACTAGCGTTTCCATTTGTAGATGCCCCCATTTATTATGAGATTCAAGGGATGTTCTATTGTCTTTATCAACATTTGGATGAGTCGTTATCTACATTCTTTAAATACATGTCTAGAAATTTTTATGAGGGAGGTACTTGCATTTAGATCTTTATATAAGGCCTTATGTGCCCTTCCCCTTTATAACTCTTCCAAGGGGGTCACCTCCTTCTATATTGCCCTGCCTACTTAGGGCCAAATTGACAAACCAATATTTAAACTTCTTCAACTACCAAATTAGTGAGGCATTGTACCTCTTCTTGACCTAGACCTCAACGAGACATCTTTCTTCAGATATACTTTAAGGTTTTCCCACCATATATCACAAGTTGGGTGTCATAGGATATGTTACCCCATTTTCTATATGGGCTTTTAGAGGATATTTTAAAATTTGATTGTCATCTCAACCCCTACGATTCTTGTCACATTGATCATTTTACATCTAAGGTATATGGATCTATATGTAATTCATGAATGTATCATTGGTTTGATGACACATTTCCTTAGCCATCTAGGACACTATGTGTAGGAAGAAGTTCCTTTAGCTACCACATTTAGTTGGATATGTATGATCCATGTGTTGGAACACCTAATCCTCCATGGGTAGGTGTGGAATGCGAAAAGTCACAATGGAGTCCAAGAGACCTTGGAATATGAAACCAAGAGTCACACCATTGTACTATAAATGTACATCATGTATAATGGAAAAAATAAGAAAGCCTCACGCTTATCCTTCATTGTGTTGAGTCTCTTGTGTGTGTGTGTTCATCTTTCTCATACACCATGTGTGTGCTTAACATGGTGTTTAAAACCATGTGTATATGATATTATGTCCAATGTGTACTATTTTTATTGTGTTCACTTAAACACTATGTTCTAACTATTGATTGATTGACTATAAGTTTTAATTTGAGTTATTCCATGGTGTTTCATAATTTTGCTCAGAGAAGTGTGTCATCTTGATGGTTTGGATATATTCTTGGTGATTTGAGTAGGTGCTATACATTTATCTTATTGTACCCCTTAATTCCTTTAATCAAAATTTATCCCATGTCTCTCTTAACAACACATGTGAAGGCTTTCTAATTGGGTATTTAAGCTCTAAATGAACTTCCTCAAAAATAAGAAACTAACTATACCTACTTAAATTTATTGATAACATTATTCATAGATTTAAGGATAATTTTCACTACCTTAAAGGTTGATAGATATTTCCGAGCTCATGTTCATTTTCCCTCTTTATATGAACATTCTTACTTATATTAGAGAGATATAATATAATTTTGATTAATTAGGATTCTTACTTATATTAGAGAAGTATCATATAATTTTGATTAATACTCTAATTAGTTTAACATTATTTTTACTCACATAAAAATAAAACTTGATGAAAACCTAACCGACCATGGCGATTTCTTTGACTACCTATTAAAATCTAATTTGGTGGCTACTATAAAATTTAAATCAACCTATTAAAATTTATTTTCCTGCCAATATTCTCCTTTCCAGGTCTGGGACAGAGTTCGGTGGTCCTTCTCTGCTCATAATTTTTATGATTTCGCCACAGATTCCATACCCTTCTTTGACATTCAATTCTTCTATCCACTCCACTAGATTTTTAACCTGAACTTATTATATCAGATCTGGGTTCACTCTTTTTTGATCTTTATTTGAAATCTTCTTTTCCTGATTTGGGGCTTTTGCTGCAATTTAGAGCAGAAAAAATGTTCAAGAAATCCGAATTTGGCTATAGTAAACTATATTAATTTGTCATTGTCCTTCAGCCTTTACCTACTCGCCTTCATCCAAGGGGCTCGATTAATATTGCCACTATGGTGAAAATCCCACTAGTCAAGTAGCAAAATAGACTGGTCTTTGTGGGATGGATGGCTGGGATCGCTTGCTTCACCAATGAATGAGGTAAGGATTGATGGATTGAGGAATGAATAGATAAAGAGGATGTTCTAATGTGGTCTGATTTGTAAGTATTATTAAGTAGTCGAGCTTCACCTATTTTATTTGTGTTTTCGGTGGTTATAACTTCTTTCAATGAGGTTGATACATGGCTTCAAGATGAATTTCAAAAAATGATTTCCATGTCTGAAACTTTACTCTTTTTTTTTTCAAAGTAACCAAATATTCACTGATGTGAATTTCCTAGGGTTTTGGTATAGACTTATTTAATTACAGTATTGCAAATGTAAATCAAAATTCTCCACAGGCTTAAGTAGATCAGATTGTGTATTTATATATAAATATACATGTGCGTTGAAGTCATTGTTCTTATTTTAGTGAGACTCATACTATCTCCACAAGTCAGCAAATACTCTTCTTACTATAGGAGACTGAGAGAAAGGTCATGAGCTTTTTGTTGTGAGATGATAAACCTTATTTCATAGATCTGAGATGGCATAAAACAAGACAAGGGTGATATCCTTTACTGTTGATTCCATTGAAATATTTTGAAATGTTAGGGTCAGGTTTACCACAGAATTTTCATGTAGACAAATCTTTGCACATCAGATGAGGAGTTCAATTCTTCAGGAGGGTAGAATAACTTATTCAGGACATAATCTCAAACAAGTGTTGTCTGCTTCACGCCTCTATACATTCAGAGCTGCAATGTTTCAAGCATGCTTTCATATTGTTTACCAATTCAATGACTCAATGTTCTAATGTGGTCTGATTAGTAAGTATTATTAAGTAGTTGAGCTTCACCTATTTTATTTGTGTTTTCGGTCGTTATAGCTTCTTTCAATGAGGTTGATACATGGCTTCAAGATGAATTTCAAAAAATGATTTCCGTGTTTGAAACTTTCCTCTCTTTTTTTTCAATGTAACCAAATATTCACTGATGTGAATTTCCTAGGGTTTTGGTATAGACTTATTTAATTACAGTATTGCAACTGCAAATCAAAATTCTCCACAGGCTCAAGTAGATCAGACTGTGTATGTATATATAAATATATATGTGCATTGAAGTCATTGTTCTTATTTCAGTGAGACTTATACTATCTCCACAAGTCAGCAAATACTCTTCTTACTGTAGGAGACTGAGAGCAAGGTCATGAGCTTTTTGCTGTGAGATAATAAACCTTATTTCATAGATCTAAGATGGCATAAAACAATATAAGGGTGATATCCTTTACTGTTGATTCCATTGAAATATTTTGAAATGTTAGGATCAGATTTACCACATAATTTTCATGTAGACAAGTCTTTGCACATCAGATGAGGAGTTCAATTCTTCAGGAGGGTAGAATGACTTCTTCAGGACAGAATCTCAAATGAGTGTTTTCTGCTTCATGCCTCTATACATTCAGAGCCACAATGTTTCAAGCATGCTTTCATATCGTTTACCAATCCAATGACTCAATGTTCTAATGTGGTCTGATTAGTAAGTATTATTAAGTAGTCAAGCTTCACCTATTTTATTTGTGTTTTCGGTGGTTATAACTTCTTTCAATGAGGTTGATACATGGCTTCAAGATGAATTTCAAAAAATGATTTCCGTGTCTGAAACTTTCCTCTTTTTTTTTTCAATGTAACCAAATATTCACTGATGTGAATTTCATAGGGTTTTGGTATAGACGTATTTAATTACAGTATTGTAGCTGTAAATCAAAATTATACACAGGCTCAAGTAGATAAGATTGTGTATGTATATATAGATATATATGTGCGTTGAAGTCATTGTTCTTATTTCAGTGAGACTCATACTATCTCCACAAGTCAACAAATACTCTTCTTACTGTAGGAGACTGAGAGCAAGGTCATGAGATTTTTGTTGTGAGATGATAAACCTTATTTCATAGATCTGAGATGGCATAAAACAAGACAAGGGTGATACCCTTTACTGTTGATTCCATTGAAATATTTTGAAATGTTAGGGTCAGATTTACCACAGAATTTTCATGTAGACAAATCTTTGCACATCAGATGAGGAGTAGAAAACTCATAGTTCAATTCTTCAGGAGGGTAGAATGACTTCTTCAGGACAGAATCTCAAACTAGTGTTATCTGCTTCATGCCTCTATACATTCAGAGCCGCAATGTTTCAAGCATGCTTTCATATTGTTTACCAATCCAATGACTCACTGTCTCCTCCGTTGTAGTGCTTTTCTTTTGAATTAGAACATTTCCAGATTAGGCTTCAATTATTAGGCTTGGGAAATCACCCTTACCAAGCACTTACAAAGACTGATCTGAGGACTTAGGAGGCTTCTTCAATTACTGTTTTCTGCTCAGATTAGGGCTCGATATTCCCATCATTCCAAAAACTAGAACTCACTCAGAAATTTGCCCCAGGGCCCCACAATCTAGGGCACAGATTTTCATTCGATGTAGATGTCATGAATTATAGTTACATTATTGTTATGATTGTTCAAACACTGTCCAAACATTGTATTTACAATGACAAAAATTTTGTCCAATCTTCATTATCACAAGAACTGAAGATTAGGGCACATGAACCTTTGACATAAGACAGCACAAACAATGTTCTATCCCTAGCAAAAATACCCAGAGTTCTGAATATACCTTTTGGGTCACAGTTATGTGTCTCTTTTCAGATGAATCTCGACAGCGTAGGTAATACTCTTGACCCTGGTTAGGGTATTGAAACTGCCTTATTTTCTGCGTTATCCTTTTGGGAATATACAACCTCACTGTTGGAAATACTGAGAGGGGCTTTGAATTCACTGTCCTCAATAGATCTGCACAATCTCAACAAAGGTCTCTTATAGTTGCCTTCAATACAATTCCAAGAATCTGCTTGAAGTCCTCAAGTTTGCTTCAAGACTTCTTTAAGTTCTTATCAACGTTTGCTCAAAAGACTATAATCCAAAGGTTCCAAAGGCTTCTCCAAGTGACTATCCTTAAGTCTAAGTTCTCCAAATAATAGCCTTCCAAACTACTCCAACAAATTCTCAAATATTGCCACCAGCTACCCACAAATATTAATGTTTCCAAAAAAATGGCACGTTGTCCAGAAGTGGTGCTACAACAACATATATCAAAGAAGTCTTGTTCTTTAAATGCTGATTCTGGAAGTTGAGTCCAAAGTGATATCAGGTCTGAATTCTTTAATTGTTAAATAAACTGAATTTGTCCTTACTCCATGTGTCTCTGATCTGTCATAGGTCTGAGGCAACACTTATTCAATGTGGTGAGGTCTATCCAAATGTAGCCCGAGATAAAGTGATGATTATTCACTCACCGAGGTCAGTGTTTTGAGTTTTTACCTTTTACACCACAGTTCAATAGGTCTGAGCTTCAAATCAACCTTTTATAGGACTAAACCTTTCCCAGCAGCTTCCAGATGACTGTAATATAGTCCAAGATTACACTTCAAGCTACCATAGGATAGCCATAGGTCCGAGCACCTTCGAGCCTCTCCACAGAATTTATTCCAGAATCTGAACCCACCGTATTACCATTGTTTTTGTCCAAAACCAAGCCTTCAACCGAGCTTGAAACAGTCACACAGGTGCGAGCTAACCCAAGCTCCATAGTTAGTAGTCTGAGCTTCTTCAACACTGATCCGAGCCTCCAAATTCATTTAATTGAAACTGTAATTTCTAAAATCTGAGTTTGTAGGGTAACAGTCCTATGTAATGATAATCGAGCTTCCACAGATGTGCTTATCCGAGCCTATCACTCTGCTTCTCCATATATACTTGTCCACTAGTATGGAAAACATTTAATCTTCTTTGCTAGCTGTTGTGTTGATGAGTAAATAATATTTTCAAAGTTCTTTATTAGCGCTATCTCATTCGGGTTCAAGAGCATAAATATTTCTTTAATCCCATTTCTTTGGGTTTTTTGAGGCACAAATTGAATGCAAACATGCCCACATTGTAACTATTTGTTTTGGTATGCCACATCATATTTTGTGCGAAACATTTCAGGTGAATAGGTGAAAAATTGGTGTTCACCCAAAAAATTACGCCAAAAAAATATGATATGTAGTTTTAAAAAAAAGAATATTATGACATGAGACTAGCAAACAATGATTAGAGAAGGTGGTGGCCTCCTTGCTCGATGGGTGTTAGTCGAATGTTATAGGAGTTGAGTCTTCCAGTGGTGGATGCCAACTCCTCTGTCCATCTGCAAACACTTGCATTTTGAGAAGATTCATTTTCCAATTTACATTAGAGAATAAAGCCCCCTGTAATTAAGGGTATTCTCCTTGACCGCAATTGCGTATTATGTAGAAATATCATCAATTCCAACTACCGAAGCGAGAGATTAGAGGTTAGAACTACGAGTTTAAGATGTTATTTTATTTTTTAGAAAATAAAATAATACTTGCAACTACAAATCGAGAGAGCGAGAATTAAATCTTGGATTCACCTTCAATATTCAAGATATAGTCCTTTGCAACTCTATTCCACTTGTTTCCAAAAAGCTTTCTATCAATTCGTGGGGCTCACAACTTTTAGTTAGATAACAAGTCGGTTTTCCATGTGAAGCTAACAAACTATTTGTAAGTTGAAAGGGATAGGAGAGACAAGGCGAAAGACCAAAGCTATTTTTGTTCATTTAAGCCTCTTCATAGTACTTAGTCTAGTAAAGGGATATATTTATTCCTCTGTTATCCCATGAATTCGGTTTGTTGCGCAAACATTTATGTCAAACGAGATATTGTTGTGCTCGGGGGAGTGATCACTTTTATTGGGTTTGCTATTTGTTTATTAAAAGATTTAAGATCGCATATAGAGTTCAAGTATTTGCAACAAATATACTTTACAAATTAGAGTGAAGAAGGAAGTTTTTTCCAGCCCAATTTCCGGGCCTCACACTAAGAACCCGGGTGGTTATAGCAAGGATAACGGGCCTAACACGGTATGTCGGAAAATGCGAGAATATTTTGTAACTTCCTAGGCGAGAAAAAGGAATACTTGCTCCGGTCAAAAATATAACTCCTCAAATATGGCCAAAATCTTCCCAAAATATCCAACCAACCATGGATGATAGCACATAAAGGAGATGGATTTTGGCTACTTTTTCTTTAGCATTCTTGCATGTCCTCAAAAGCTACAAGACATATTGCTCCATGTTACGGATAATAAAAGAGTTTAGCTAGAAGAAAAGCATAATAGGAGCAAAGCTCGAACAAATAACCATGCGAGAGGATTCCTAATGAGCCCCGTAATAAGTCCCGAAAAAGAAGGAAGCACACTTGTGATTGTAATTCTTGTCGTCCACATCCTGACGAAATGACCCTCCCATTATCAATTGAAATTCATAATTTTGAAAACAAGCTGCTGATGTATTGCTTAACATATTTTTTTGTGGATAAATGTAAGAATATGAACCCACCGTATTACCACTGTTTTTGTCCAAAACCAAGCCTTCAACCGAGCTTGAAACGATCACACGAGTCCGAGCTAACCCAAGCTCCACAATTAGTAGTCCGAGCTTCTTCAACACCGATCCGAGCCTCCAAATTCATTTAGCTGAAAGCCGTAATTTCTACAATCCGAGTTTGTAGGGTAACGAATCTGTGTAATGATAATCGAGCTTCCACGGATGTGCTTATCCAAGCCTAGCACTCTGCTTCTCCATATATACTTGTCCACTAGTATGAAAACATTTAATCTTCTTTGCTAGTTGTTGTGTTGATGAGTAAATAATATTTTTCAAAGTTCTTTATTAGCGCTATCTCCTTCGAGGTTCAAGAGCATAAATATTTCTTTAATCCCATTTATTTGGGTTTTCTAGGGCACAAATTCAATGCAAACATGCCCACATTGTAAATATTTTTTTTGGTATGCCACATCATATTTTGTGCAAAACGTTTCAGGTGAATAGGTGAAAAATTGGTGTTCACCCAAAACATTACGCAAAAAAAATATGATATGTAGTTTTAAAAAAAAATATGATGACATGAGACTAACGAGACAATGATTAGAGAAGGTGGTGGCCTTCTTGCCGATGGGTGTCGACTGAATGTTATAGGAGTTGAGTCTTCAATTTGGTGGATGCCAACTACTATGTCCATCTACAAACACTTGCATTACGAGAAGATTCATTTTCCAGTTTACATTAGAGAATAAATCCACGTAACTAAGGGTATTCTCCTTGACCGCAATTGCATATTATGTAGAAATATCATCAATGCCAACTACCAAGCGAGAGATTAGAGGTTAGAACTACGGTTTAAGATGTTATTTTATTTTTTAGAAAATAAAAATAATACTTGCAACTACAAGTCAAGAGAGCAGAATTAAATCTTGGATTCACCTTCAATATTCAAGATATAGTCCTTTGCAACTCTGTTCCACTTGTTTCCAAAAAAGCTTTCTATCAATTTTTGGGGCTCACAACTTTTAGTTAGATAACAAGCTGGTTTTCCATGTGAAGCTAACAAACTATTTGTAAATTGAAAGGGATAGGAGAGACAAGCCAAAAGACCAAAGCTATTTTTTGTTCATTTAAGCCTCTTCATAGTACTTAGTCTAGTAAAGGGACAGATTTCTTCCTCTGTTATCCCATGAATTCGGTTTGTTGCGCAAACATTTATGTCAAACAAATATTGTTGTGCTCGGGGAGTGATCACTTTTATTGGGTTTGCTATTTGTTTATTAAAAGATTTAAGATTGCATATAGAGTTCAAGTATTTCAATTTTCAATAAACTACGATGAAACTCGAGTTACTCGTTATTAAATTTCAATTTCAATAAACTAGATCTGTTTCTTGTTCCGTTATTGATCAACCAATATAAATTTTCATGTAGACAAATATTTGCACATCGGATGAGGAGTTCAATTCTTCGGGAGGGTAGAATGACTTCTTCGAGGACAAAATCTCAAACGAGTGTTGTCCGCTTCACGCCTCTATACATTTAGAGCCGCAATGTTTCAAGCATGCTTTCATATTGTTTACCAATCCAATGACTCACCTGTATCCTCTCGTTGTAGTGCTTTTATTTTGAATTAGAACGTTTCCAGATTAGGCTTCAATTATTAGCCTTAGGAAATCACCCTTACCAAGCACTTACAAAGATCGATCCGAGGTCCTAGGAGGCTTCTTCAATTCTTGTTTTCTGCTCATATTAGGGCTCGACATTCCCATCATTCCAAAAAACTAGAACTCACTCAGAAATTTTCCCCATGGCCCCACAATCTAGGGAACATATTTTCTTTCGATGTAGATGTCATGAATTATAGTTACATTATTGTTATGATTGTTCAAACACCTTGTCCAAACATTGTATTTACAATGACTAAAATTTTTCCCAATCTTCATTATCACAAGAACAGAAGATTAGGGCACATGAAGCTTTGACATAAGAGAGCACAAACAATTTTCTATCTCTAGCAAAAATACCCAGAGTTCGAATATACCTTTTGGGTCATAGTTATGTGTCTCTTTTTCGGATGAATCTCGACAGAGCATAGGTAATACTCTTGACCCCGGTTAGGGTATTGAAAGCGCCTTATTTTTCTGCGTTATCCTTTTGGGAATATACAACCTCACTTTTGGAAATACTAAGAGGGGCTTTGACTTCATCGTCCTCAATAGATCTACACAATCTCAACAAAGGTCTCTTACAGCTGCCTTCAATACACTTCCAAGAATCTGCTTCAAGTCCTCAAGTTTGCTCCAAGACTTCTTTAAGTTCTTATGAATGTTTGCTCGAAGACTATAATCCAAAGGTTCCAAAGTCTTCTCCAAGTGACTATCCTTAAGTCCGAGTTCTCCAAATAATAGCCTTCCAAACTACTCCAACAAATTCTCAAAGATTGCCACCAGCCTACCCACAAATAAAGTTGCCCAAAAAATGGCACGTTGTCCGAAGTGGTGCTACAGACAACATATATCAAAGAAGTCTTGTTCTTTAAATGCCGATTCGGAAGTTGAGTCTAGAGTGATATCGAGTCCAAATTCTTTAATTGTTCAATAAACCGAATTTGTCCTTACTCCATGTGTCTACGATCTATCATGGGTCCGAGGCAACACTTCTTCAATGTGGTGAGGTCTATCCAACCGTAGCCCGAGATAAAGTGATGATTGTTCACACACCGAGGTCGGTGTTATGAGTTTTTTACCTATTACACCACCGTTCAATAGGTCCGAGCTTCAACTCAACCTTTTACGGGACTACACCTTTCCCGGCGGCTTCCGGATAGACCGTAATATAGTCCAAGATTACACTTCAAGCTACCAAAGGACATCCACGACTCGAGCACCTTCAAGCCTCTCCGAGAGAATTTATTCCAGAATCCGAACCCACTGTATTACCGTTGTTTTTGTCCAAAACCAAGCCTTCAACCGAGCTTGAAACGAGTCACACAGTCCGAGCTAACCCAAGCTCCACGAGTTAGTAGTCCGAGCTTCTTCAACA
The DNA here is from genome assembly GCA_034641835.2 of Pinus albicaulis. Classification (NCBI taxonomy): domain Eukaryota; kingdom Viridiplantae; phylum Streptophyta; class Pinopsida; order Pinales; family Pinaceae; genus Pinus; species Pinus albicaulis. The sequence goes on along the minus strand of CM076584.1, from coordinate 614,227,560 downwards.
TTGATCCGAGCCTCCAAATTCATTTAACCGAAACTCGTAATTTCTACAATCCAAGTTTGTAGGGTAACGGTCTTGTGTAATGATAATCGAGCTTCCACGGATGTGCTTATCCAAGCCTAGCACTCTGCTTCTCCATATATACTTTTCCACTAGTATGAGTTTGAGGGAACCTTAATACCAAAAAAACAGTAGATCTGCGAGTCTAAATTTGTCTTCAAAAGCGCCACTATAGATCTGAATTACAAGGCTGTTGCAAGGTCACATATTTCACCACATGTCCGAATTAGAAGGGTTCGAGTTGCGAGAGAAGAGTCTCGGGGTCCGATCTTACGGGAAAGGCCGAAGTTACGAGCTCGTTAGGACCGAAATTTCAGGCTTTGATAGGGCCGAAATTTCGGGCCCGAATTCGATTCCGAAAAAATTTATTTCCACAGGGTGCAAAGCAGTCTGCAAGAGATATATCCTTCTAGCCCAAAACGTTGTAATTATGATCTCCCTTTTAATCTCCTTGGCCTCCTGTTTTATCTACGAATTCTCATTGTATTTTTCACCGAAATTTTCTTTCCAAAATGATGAGCATGACTAGTTATTTATAGTTGTTTGTGTATGAATTGAACAGTCGTGTCTTTTGATTAAGGAGCCGACATACTGATTTGAGCCGACTTTTGCATCATTTTTTGGCATTTATTTAAACCAATTTTAAGATCGATACAGGGGGGCAATTTTATGGTTAAGTCCGGGCCTCGGCGCTTGATAGGAACACCATACAATATAGCGGTACTTGTTGTATATTCTCGTTGTAGTGCGGACTGTTTTAACACCTCCTTTCTTGAACACTTGATAGTTGTAGGGGATCAACAAAAATTATGTTAGATCCCTCCTTTGTGGCTCAAAGACTCTTTTTGTCATATAAAATTACGCATGTCAAAGCCTCTCTTGCTCCTTCACTTCCCACAGGGACATTGTCAAAGCCTCTTAGCCCTATTGCATTAATTCAGATCACCAAACTACACATATGTTACCTAAAATAGTAGTGCTCTAGACCTCCACAAACAAACATGCATATACAGAAAAAGAGAGATTTTATTCCCTGAGTAGTGATCATTATAGGGCTCTAGTTAGCCGGATAAAACATGCATGCGAGAATAGAAAAGGAAAATTTTCACCATGGAGTGTGTTGTTGCCATCATTCTTAGGCAGGTGATATGTTTTCCCATTTAGCGTGAATTCTCCATCCTTTATACGGTTGGCTACATGACCCACCAAGGCACCAAAGTAAGGTCTACCGAAGCTCATGTTACGCATTAATAAACAATCTCATATTCCCCATGGTAACACATACATTTGAGATCCATTCCAATATGTGAGTAGAAACTGTAAATTTATCTTAAAACTCTAGCATATGATGGCAGTACTAATTTCCAAAGGGAAATGCAAATACATACCATGTATGAGGAAATATTATTATAGCCAAGACCTACGTCTGCTAGATGGCCTGAATGCATAAATACCAATACTTAATGAGCTATCTCCCTCTGAGTAAATGATGGTAAAGAAGTTGAAGGGTAGGGTTTAGGGATGATTACCTTTAGCATCAAGGAGAGCGAGGGAGATGAGGGTAGCTCCCTAGTTGGTTAGATTTATATACAGATCGCCTCTGCGAAGTTGAAAGAAACTTGGGGCATTGATATTTCTATAGGGATGACCATAATGATCCAACTTGCCTTTCCCTTCCAAATTTCTTGGATTCAATTCCCATTTGTGCCCTTGACTGCTAGCATGGAATTTGCAGGAGGTGAATGAAAAAAATGAATGCACCAAAAAATGCAAGAGAATGGATGACACTTTCACCATCATCGATCGATTGACTAATCAAGGGATGGATGGATAAGCTAAAGCGAGAACATTCAATGATATATATAGAGAGACTCACATAATCAATACTAGACTAGGGTGTGTCCGTATGCCTTAAGATAAGGTCATGGTGTAAGACATAACATGGATTGTGTGCAACTATAGACAACCCATGCACTCTGTGGCTACCAAAAAAATGTAATCTTTGGAAACCAAACATGTTACATTTTTGAGTTTTTGTCTTATTACCCCAAATTTGTTTTTGGCCAAATCTTAATTTTTGTTATTTAAAATGGAATTTTGACTACATATATGGATTCAACACCTTGAAAAAACCCTAGAGCGAGTACATTTTTGTTGTTTGTAGATTGAAGGACCCTGAACTAATGCAACATGGTTTTGTGGATGCCATTTCTAAAGTTGGGTTGGCCAAATTCCTTTCTAACCTTTCTACCACCTATATAACCAAGTAATTTTCTATCACCTGTATAACCTTGCCTTTTTATAAAAAAAAAGAGGTTCCTACACTCAAAGGATTGGTTTTTCCTGGCCATGGGGCAATTATAATGTTGAAATTCTATAACCTTTTGGATGATTAAAAGATCCAATTTTGCCATTGCTAGCTTGAACTAAGTTCAAATTGCGGTTTTGGGTTTTAAGCATTGGTCGGGTTGAAACCCATTTATTAACACGCATTTGTCCGAGTAAAGCCTAGATAATATCTAAGATGAGGAGGCTAGACTTATTTCAAGCTATTGTACTCAAGCTAACGGTCAAACATAAGGTTATGCATATACATGTGGTTCAAGGTCTCCTTTTCTTCACGTTATTCTCTATGAATTAAGGAATGTATGTTGCTGAGGAGGAACAAGCTGCTTTGGTCTAGGATGCGATACAACTAACAAGTTACTAGGAACACCCAACAGATTACTAGGATCGATACATGCTTTAGATTGCTAGGATCTAGTCTAGGAACACCCAACAATGAGAGGTATATCCACAAACCACTCCAAGTAAGATATGAAAAGGGATCTTGAAATGCCTCTCGAATACCAAAGCACTCCAATGTTTATAATGACATACGATGTCCAATTCAAATGCTACCTAAGGATTTCACAAAGGTTCTAGTGCCTTTATTCAAGGGTTCGTTGTATGTTTCCAAGGGTTTTAAAAAAAAACTTTCACTAGATATTAACGACCATTATGATATTTTTTTACCACCACCATTTCTGCCACAAAATATCCGTAAGGTGAAGACACATGAAGATTTAAATTGGTTCCTTGCTTGAAGGAAAGATGAACTATTCGATTGATGGGTATTTAGAGTTTTATTGTTGGCTATAATTTTCTTACAATGACCCTAGATGTAGTCACAAACAAGTAATAAAGATTATTGTTGTTCACAAGGTCGAAAAGTTGTCCGAAATACCTCAAATTTTCCCACAACAAGCTTCCCAAATACCCCACATCATTGTTGGAAACATTTGTTGATTGCACTTGTATTTTTTATACTTGTTTTTCATGCTTTGCCCTATCTCGTCCAAACATTGGTATCGAGCCATAATCATGTTGTCATTAACCCTAGTTCTATTTGTTGGTGAAAATTTACCACGAGTTGGAGGTATCAACCATTGGAAAGACCAACACTATTGGGTTCCAGAGAACCACCAATCAAAGGATATATCTATCGTTGTATCTTCTATTTAGGGCTCTTCACATGCTGCCATCGAATCTGCGGTCATTTTCTTCTATATATCATCTTCATATTACCTCATAATCCTACAAGAGTATGTTACATGACCTCACATCCTCCCAGCAAAGTTGATCTTATATGTCGAGTTATATTTATGCTTGGATGGTAATCTTTTTGCTTTGTTTGGAGATCATGGAGGATGACAACATGCTACTAAAAATGGTTGTATTATAACAAGATTATTGATCTCAAACTGTTCATGGAGGCTACCACCAAATACTGCAAACACTGCAATAAGGGAGACTTTCCCATGTTATTTTTTGGAACCTTAAAACCATGTTAAAATTGTTTGAAACATGAGCCCTAAAACTAAAACAAATTCTACAACAAAAATCACTATAATGTGATGGAAGTTCTATTATAGGACTTCTCTACTCACGCTCATATCTTGTTTGAAATAATCGGAGTTGAAATTTAGAACCTAACTATCACTGAGTCTAGTATCCAAAATCCAATTCCCTGGCATGAGGCATATGATGAAGCCATTGGCTAGGTTACATGTCGGCAGTGTATGTTATGTTGATCTATTACTTTTTTCTTTTGGTTAGAAAGCTGGGAACTTCACCACAACATCATACCAATATGTAAAATCTGAATTAAATTTTTGTGAGACAACTAGCATCTAGGATATTTGTTTCTATCCCATACTTTGTCATCAACATCTAAGTTGTATTGCTTGTGCATGTGTTGAGTGGAGTAGCTATTGTGGCATCTTTATGATTGTCTGTGTCAAACATACTATTTTGACATGTCTTCTCTTTTGTGGGGGAGGTATTGCTACATTGTATTTTCTAAGGACGCATGTTCACCAAGACAAGTCAAATACTTCAAAATGTTGGATGTGTTTTGTATTATTGTTCTAGAACATATTCTCTTTGTCTTTGTTTTGTATTATTGTTCGAGAACATATTCTCTTTTTCTTTGTCTTTATTTCACACATTGTTTTAGGATATTTGAGTGCTTTAGGTTATTTAGGTTTTTGGCCCCTGAAATTAGTGATTGAAATGCCAAATAATCACTTTATAATCGTGGATTTGCTTGCCTATTTGAGTTATTTTACATAAGAAATATTCATAAGTATATCTTAAGCAAATATTCTACCCTTAGCTCTATTTCAAAGTGTTGTAAGAATTTTTGAGGACCTCTTCTATTCCTTGACTTGAGGTGGTGGATTCCCCATCCTGTTGAGGCCTTTCTCTTTCATCTAGTCCTTCATTTTCCATTGAATTTGATTCAAGAGATTCTCCCACTTTGGATCTCTCTTGGGGGATTCTTGTGGTGGTAGTCCATGTATCATTTTTTAAAAGTCTAATTCTTCCCTTCACCTACTTTTCATAACTTCCATAACCATTAGGCAGGGGACACGCAATGTCGATGGTGTTTTGTTTGTTTAGTAAAAGATTGTCCGGACTTTAATTTATTGAAAGTTGTAGAATTTGCAATCTATGAAGTTTCAAGATATAATTTTTTAAAAGTGTAATTCTTTAAAGGGTGCTAGCTCAATGGAAGAGCACACGCTTTACAAGTAGGAGGTTGGTGGTTCGATTCCATCGTGCCCTAATATTCATATATAGGGAATGACGAAGATCGGTTTTTGGTGACGGATGCTCTTTTGACCATCACCAATGAGCTTATGGTGACATTTTTTCGACCCTCACCAAAATATGAAATGGTGACGGTCAACGAACGCCACCATATATACGCATCAATAGTGACAACCATTAAAGTTCCGTCACCATAAATCGTTGTTGTTGATATGAAATGGTGAGGGTCACTGTTTTTCATTATAGTCATTATTTTTGATGGACCTTGATGTCACCAATGAGTTTATGGTGACGGTCAATGAAACGTCGCCATATATATGCACTAATAGTGACGGCCATGAAAGGTCCATCACAAAAAATTGTTGTTGTTCATATGAAATGGTGACGGTCACTATCCGTCATTACAATTGATATTCGTGACGTACCTTGAATGTCACCACAACACATACTTTCGGCGACGCCACCTTAGGTCACGTTCAATTTTTTGGTGACGGAGGCTATTGTCAGTCACCATTGCCCATATGAAATGGTGACGAGTCACTATCCGTCACTATAAATCATTATTGGTGACGGACCTTGAATATCACCATAACACCTATACTTTTGGCGACGCCACTTTTGGTGACGTTCGGTTTTTTGGTGACGGAGGCTATTGTCCGTCACCATTGCTCATATGAAATGGTGACGGTCACTATTCATCACTATAAATCATTATTGGTGATTGGACCTTGAATGTCACCACAACACCTATACTTTCGGCGATGCCACCTTTGGTGACGTTCAGTTTTTGGTGACGAAGGCTCTTTTGACCCTCACCAATGAGCTTATGGTGACCATTTTCGCCCCTCACCAATGTGCTTTTTTCTTGTGGTGGGTGAAGAAGGAATCTCCTGGGAGATTTGAAATCTTGGTCGATTTCAACCTCGGTCCACGAGCTCAACGAACACCTCATCTACGTGTTGTTGAACCTGTCCTTGTGGTACCTCTATTCTTGACCTCTTGCTGACATGTCCCTCTCCATCCTTCTCTCTGACATTTTCATGATCATTGACCCTTTTTGGTTTCTTGTCTCTGGTTGGGGTCTCGGTCTCCATTTATATATCTAAAGGACATGAGTCATATTTAGCTTTCTATTTAATACCAGGCTTGGCCTCATGTACATATTTTGAGGCTTTAGTACTTTTTATTCTTCGTGAAATAACCCATTTAAGGTCATAATTCCATGCATCCCCTTGTGGGAATTTCATTTTCTGGAGAAGTTAGTAAATAAGAGAGAGGCATGTCTTGAGTTGATAATGAAAGGGCCTACTACATTTGGCAGTTTAAATATATACCCTTTCTTTGTTAGGAAAAAATGTACCAGGTGTGAGCTAAGGCACCATCTCCTAAAATATAGAGAAAATATTTTTATGGGAATGAAGACTGACAGATGGAGAGGGGGAATCTCACGACCATACACTCAAAATTTGGTGTGGTCTTCAAACAGATACTAGTCCCTTACACAATCTTCCTCACTCAATTGGAGCAATTCCTTTTTTTCAGGGAATATCTAAGGTGGAGGTTTCCCATGTATGATTTCATAGGCTCTGGACGTGAACTATCATATAAATCTTGAATAACCCTCGTCACGATAATTTTGATGAATGGAGGTTCTTTAGTCAAACACAGATTTGGGTTATTTTCCTATCTGAGATAAATTTTCCAAGCCTGCACCTTAAAATTTGTCGGTGTGCATGAACATGAACAGATAAAATAACAATGAGTAATACATGAAGAAATTTTAAGTGTTGGAATGCTGAAACTGGATTTTCATAGTGGAGGAAAAAAATGAGGGGATATCAAAACGAGTATCTGGTTACATCATCTGGTCAAAAAACCTTAGACGGTATTTGTTGAACCAACTAGTGTCATAATCTCTAAAAATTACATAGATGATTATGAGGATAGGATGAACATGGTCTATGAACAGAGAAAGAGGAAACTTATCGGCTAAAGGGAGGCTCGGCGACTTCGAAACCGTGATCATCCAAAGGAGGGATTTCCTCTTTTCAGTAGGGAATTTTTTGAAATGAAACATTAGGGTTACCTCGGTAAACTCCAGCCTGGCATAGGAGGTAGGGTAACACAAGGCTTTTTAGATAATTTGGGGGATAATTTCCAATATCTTTCTCCCCTAAAAGGAGAGAAAATACCCCTTTCGTTCAATGTAGGCTTTAGAGAGACACGAGATGAGCTTAGGAAAATGGTGTATGGAATGGAAAATTTGGTAATACAAACTCGAGTCACCTACCTTGAATAGGTCCTCTTCCCTCCATTTCTAACCCATTCGGTTAAATTGTTCTTTTTCGACGTGAAATGGATAGATAGCATCGCAGATATGAGCTTGGGAATCCATGAGAGGTTTAGAACCATGGTCAACCCTAACTTACAGAGCCTGTGGAGTCTCAAGTGCATTATTTTTCATTTCAAAAGCAAGTTTGGAACTATAAATTCAAATTCACAGGAATGGGAAAATACGTGGTGACCCGAAGCGATGTAAAGAGACAAGATAGAGTGGTGAATGGTTGAAGAAAGGTTCTGCACTAGCTTCCAACTCATAGCTTCTTATGGAGTAAAAACAATGGTCGGGTGGATTATGCGAGGAAAATAGGGTATTTTAGGATAGAGGAAGATAACTCGAGGGTTGAATTTGATATGGTGTCAGCAGGTCGATACTTGTCATTTGCGGATTGAGTGGATTATGTTGGGTAGGTGGAAGGCACGTTGCAAGAAAATGGTGGATTTGGGCTACCATTTTTACCTTAACCTACCTTTATTTACATTACCTGGACTATGCATTGCATAACTCCTTGTTGGTGCTCCCCACCAATTATAGGTGGGTGGGGATGTCGAAGTGACGAAAGGAGGCCACCTCATGAAATAGATCTGAACCATGGATCCGTATGCTGACGTTTGCTCTTCTGGGGGGTGTGTCTCACTAAAGTCTACACTCTTTTCCCCACCAAAATTTTCTATGATTGGGCTATCAAAAGAAATACGAAACAGGTGAATATTCTTTTTTTCAATGTATAAATTCCACCACCTTTAGTTTTTCCATTTAGTATCTCTTTGGGAATTGTGTGCCCGAGGAAGGTCCGTTTACTATATTTTTAATTTCTGGTTTCAAACATTGCTACCGTGTGATCAATCAAACCATGTGTTTTTATATAAATATTCATATTGGATATTGGGCTTCATACAAACATCGACTCCATCTGGGGACAACTAGCTGAGAGCAGCATGTTGAGAACCTCCAGTCCTGATTGTATGTTCCCTTGAGCATGGAGTGACTTTATTGAAAACATTATTGAACAAGAAAAAGAGGGTTACGTAACTTAAAATTAAATATTTACAAACATATGGTATGTAAAATGAAGTAACGATACATTTTAGTATTGGAAGTAGAACTTAAGGAACTGCTCATTCAATAGTGGCTCCAGTACGTTGCCTTCCAAGTTTTTAAGCATAAAGGAGTTGTTCCCTTTTGCTTTAGTGATTTTGAATGGTCCAAACCACAAGGGATCAAACATTTCATGTTTTACCTTGTCTACCCTCCTTACATCCCATCTCAATACCAAATAAATAGGCTGTAAACCTTTGTCCTTGGCTTTCCTGTCGAACAAGGATTTCATCTTCTCTTGGTAAGTCATCATCTCCTGATTAAATTGTTCCCCGTCTTCTTGGAGCTCTACGAGATGATTTATTATTCTCGTCAGGGTGTTAGGTTCTTCTTCATTGTCTTGCAGGAACTTCACCACTGGAAATTCCAACTGTATAGGGAAGACTGGAAACGCTTTAGATTTGTCAGTTATTATCTTTACTGGACAACTGAACCTGGAGAGTATGTTTTCCTCCATGAATTTCATGACTATGACATCAGTGGCGTTCCTGGTAGGAACTAATTCTATCGACTCTGTGAAATAATCGATAACGGTCAATATCCATCGGTGTTCAATGCTAGACGTAGGGTGGATTTCACCAATGAAATCACGTCCCCATTATTGGAATTTATTTTCCACATGCATAGGGATGAGAGGAAAGGGTGTGAATTTTTTATTTTTTTCAAACAACTGGCACTTCTTGGATGCCTTGACATAGGCCTGGACATATCCAAACAATTTATGCTAGAATAAACCACCCTCAAGTATTTTATACGTGATTGCATGCCAACTATAATGTCCCCCACACATGAAACCATGAAACTCATACACCAGTGGCTTGGTTTCATCTTCTATAAAACATAGGAGAAATATTCCTACTAGATCTATCCAATACTAATGACCGTTGGCAAGATAATTTTTCTGAGATCTCAGTCTCAGGGCTCGATACTTCACCATGTTGAAGTTCGGTGTGCATCTCAAATACAAAAAACACTCGAATATGTTTTTGTATGAAGGGAAAACTAGATACTTCATTTGAGTCCTTTTGTTCATATTCTTGATCCCTACCTGTGAATCATTTCTACTACTTCCCTAAACTATCTTGGCCATCAAATTTATTCCCAATGCCTAGAAATTTGATTCTGATAGAATTTTTCTGAGACCTTTTCCTTTCATCAAATTCGTGGGCTTGATTTCCATCTCGCATTCCTATATTTTGGCTATCCATTTTCCCCTCTTCCCCTCACTATCTCCCTGTACGAATATATCTTTCAGTGCAACTATATGTACATAGGCTATTATGTTATACTGGAGAATGTAAATCCTACAAGCTTTGATGGATTTGACCAGGTTGTATTCCTACTTCTTTAGGATGTTATATTTAAGTTCATATTCCATTAGTACCTAGCTAAAAAATGAAATTGATTGTTCATATCATTCCTCATTGTTTTTCAATAGCACAATAGATATTGTGTGAGGAGAAGCTAAGGAAAATACAAAGAAAGGTTTTAAGTAGTCTGGGCTAACTAACATAAGTTCTTATGCAACAACCTGTTTAATTCTGGGAAAGGACTTTGAATAAGGTGTTCTACACTTTAATTCATTGTTCTGTTTTAACATGTCCGTGACATGTTTGATTATTTATGAATAATTAGGTATGAATCTCATAAGGAAGTTTATTCTACCCAAGAAGACTTGGATTTCGTTCTTGTTTATTTGAAATGAAATATTTTTTATAATCCTCACCTACTTGGGGTTGATTTTGACTCTGTCTCTTGCCACTATATGCCCCAAAAAATTCCCTTCATGCGAATAAAATTGAGACTTCTTGGGATTATACGATAATCCATACCTCATACACTTCTCAAAGGTCAAATTTAAGTGCTCAATATGTTCATCAACAGTCTTATAAAAAACAATGATGACATCTAAGTATATGACCACAAACTTGTCTCGATATCCAACAAAAGAGATGTCCATTTCCCTTTGAAACGTAGCTCCCGCATTTATGATACCGAAGGGCATCCTGGCATACAGGAAGGTCCCCCAAGCCATGGAAATGCGCTCTTATTATGATAATATAGATTGGCTGCAACCTGGTTGTATCGAGAAAATTCGTCCATCATGCGCACTCAGGCATATCCTACTATCTTCTGCAAAATATGACCCATCTTTTGTAATGGGTAATTATGCTTCAAGGAGGCTCTGTTTAAACTCCTGAAGTCAATGCACAACCTAATTTATCCATTCTTCTTCCTAAAATGTACTAAGTTAGCCACCTAGTCTGAATATCCGAGGAGGATAATAATATTTTGTTGCATTAGCTTTTTCACTTCCTTCTCTATGAAATGAAGAAGGAGTGGGTAAATATGCCCTAGTTTTTACTTGTGAGATTTCGATCCTTCTCTTAGAGGGATTTTATGTTGTATAATATAAGTATCAAAAATTTAAAATTTTTGGTAATACCAATAAACCACATATTTATAAGTTCTGAAGAGACTTAAGTACTTATGCCTGAAATTCTCACAGACCCCTTTTGCTACTTTAATGAATTTTGGGTCTTCCTCTGAACCAACGTTATGGTCTTACACATGCTCATCGAGCTTTTGTCTGCGAGGGTTGGAAGGTACATAATTTTTGTTGAATAACCTTTCCAAAGGCACAAGAGCCCTAGGAATAGTATTCCCTTTCAACTGTAGACATTTATGACCAACAATGGTCTCTTCCCAGCTTGAGCCCTACACTTCTGCCACGATGTCCTCACCTTGATCAATAACTAAATTCGAAAATTATCCTACCACCTCCATGAAGCATTTTTGTTGTTCCTTTTCCTCAAAAACTTATCAGTGTTTGACGTTTTACAGAATGGAGGGACCATATCTGACTTCAATTTTTTATCTAAGGAGAGGATTTTGAGGAGGTTGGAAATTATTAGCAACCTTAGATAACAAATCTACAATTTTATTTTTTTCACGAGGCATAAATTGAATAGTGAGATCCAGGAAAAAAAATTCTATTAGATCCCATACCTCGTTCTTGTAGGTTCTGAGCCATGGATTTTTTTCTTGGCAGAGATTTCTTACGTTTTTCACCACCAACTCTGAGTCTCCAAATACCTTCAAGCTCTGGATATTAAAGTTTTGTGCCACCTACCGGCCCAAAAGTAAATCTTCTTATTCGACCATGTTGTTGGTCGCTTTGAATTCAAATTTGAATGAGAGAGTTATCTAACAACCCTCTATTTATATTATCAATACCTTGGCTCCATTTCCTTCTTTGGAGTAGGCTCCATTGAATAGTAACATCCATATTTAACAAAATTTTGTAGTTTTTGTTATGTCTGAACTTAACCTATTTTTTCCACCTATACTAAGCCTTGTTTCCCCCATTTTTGACCTCTTTTTTCCCTTTAATTATACCTTGTCCAACTATGTCATCCAATTTTGGCTAAAAAGGGTATCATAGGCTAAGGTATGTTGAAACAACATTAGAAGTTTCATTTTATATAATTTCGAGCATTCTTTGAACTGGCTGTGTCATTATTTCATTACTACTCTAACTAGCCTTGGACTCATGCGCAGATTTGTTAGATTCAAACAGTTCTACCAATCTTGCAGACAGCTCATATAGCCGAGATTCCTACAGTTGTTCCGAATTTCCTACAGATATGCCGATTTCCTGCAACCACCTCAAAATCCTGCAGCGAGATCGATAGATAGTTTCATCCACGCAACAGAATTGGTCTAATCCATGCCTTCAGTCATGGATTAGACCCAACAATAGTTTACCTTGTCAATCTGTATCTATGTATTATTGGTTGTAAGCTTAGTTTAGTAATCTGTTTTTTTCAAAGCCAAATATGGGATGCCAAAAATGTATAAAATCAGATGTAATTTTCTTATACAGGAGTTCGGAGTTCTTGGGTTGGGTTGGAAGGCACATTCTGAGAGCACGATATTAGGCGCGTCGACTATTATTTTAGATTAATAAAATCGTTTATGTTCTGTTTGTTTTTCTGAACAACTTCTTTAATAGTTAAAGGAGTTGTGAGTGAGGGAGGGTCCCCTTCGCTCACAACTCCTGCAACAGAGTGTGTGTTATTTCTGTTTTAGTTATGCATTAATAATTTCCTGTAACAGCTAGTGTTTCCTTTCTGTATTTATTACAACAAACTGTAGATTGGTTAAGTGAATTAATATTTTATGTTGAAGAGCTCTTTTCATTTCAGCCAATGATTGGATTCATGTTTTTAAGTTTGAGTCTTGATTGGGATTGATTTCTTTTATCTTTCCTACATCAATATCAGCAAACACAATGTTATAGAGGGATGATATATGTCGCTCCATAACCATTGTTGCAATAGTATTGATATAGGAAAGCAACATGAGTTGTTGATTGTTGTTTGATCTTTATCTTTTCATGGTCAATATCAGCAATCTTATGTGCTATAGAGGGATGATATATGCCACTCCATAGCCTTTGTTGCGATAGTATTGACACGAGGAAGAAGCATTAGTTGTTATTTGTATAGCTAATTAACACTTGTATTGATCAGCTTGCATATACTGTGCACTGCATCTCATCAGTTTACCTTCCTGGGTTGACAACTTATATTGGAAAATTATACATGTATAATTTGACTCAGCATTTTGGCACCGTTGTCGGGGAGTTGCTAAGGGATGATACTAAAAGTGTTTTAGTTTTATTTTGTTGATTTTTTTCTTTTCTTTTCAGGACTGGCGGAGTCGAATTGCAAAGAAGCAAGGCAAAGCCTACGCACCCAAGAGGTCAGACACTCGCCAAAGCCGTGTCCTAATTGTTTGGTAAGTTTTTATTTTTTATTTTGTTTCAATATTAGATGAATAGGGTCCAATATTTTCTATATTTTTCGTGGTGGTGTGAGCACCACTCCATTTACTAATACATTGGCAAGAACAAGGAAATCTGTAAGAAACAAGGTAGCAAATAAGGATGAATCCAAACAGGAGGTCTGTAGTTCTGAACAAGTTGACCTTTCTATAACAGAATCCTCTGTTGTAGAATCTTTTGTTGCTACCCATCTTGAATCTCCCCTTACAAGGAAGACCACATCTCTTCTCAGTGGTCAGCTTGAAGAAGAATTCCTTGTAAATCATGTCAAAGAACCAGAATTTCATACCATTGACTCTGAAGAATCTGTAGCCTTCAAAGGTCTTACTCTTTCTTGGACTGACATGGCTTATTTAGAAGGCACTGATGAGAACGAGGAGAAACTTGTCACATTTGAATTTCCTATCAGAGAGACTGGGGGAGCCACTCAAATGAAAAAAATTCCTCCCTCAACCTTGCCTAACTTTCGTGTTGCCTCTAGTGAAGACCCTGATGCCTTCTTATTTGAGTTTGATGTACTCTGCAGGAGCTATGACTATTCTTCTAATGCTCAAAAGCTGAAATTGTTTCCTGCTACATTGAAATATGCAGCTCTCAGGTGGTTTATGGGGTTGGGATCAAACTCCATTGCAACTTGGGATGACATGGAGAAGGTGTTTTTGAAAAAGTACTAGGATTACTACAAAACGAGGGATCTCAAGGAAGAAATATTTGGCATGACCCATAAGGAAGGGGAGAGCCTCAAGGATTTGGTGGAAAGATTCCAATACAATGTACAGAGATTTAAGATGAATCAATTGGACAAAGAGACCAAGAGGACCATTTTGCTTAGGGCCATCAGACCAGAATATCTGGAGGTCTTAAATCTAATGGGAGCAGGTGATGTATCGAAGTTGAGTTATGATGATGTGTGTGAGATTTGTAAGAGATATTCAAGAGGAAACTCCAAGGTTGGAGGTGGACCAAGAGATCCTTCTTCCAAGATTGTCAAATCAGTTGCCAGAGCTGGAGTAACCAAAGTTGAAATGGGTAATTTATTTGAAAATTTTAAAACTAATATTCTTAGCACTTTATCTTCACAATTGGATTTTTTGCAAGCTAAGAAGAAACGGGAGAAACAGGATGAATTGGAGAAAGCCTTGGCAGTGTTCTGCTCCAAATGCAAGAAGAAACACGCTCTAAGGGAATGCCCTGTTGATAGTATCAAGGTATGTCGAATTTGTGAGGCTGAGCATTCCACTGATCAATGTCCTTCTCTGCCTGAAACTAAGGCAGCATACATAGCAGATCAAGGAGCTATCAATGCACTTTATGGAATGACACCTCAGAGACCATGGCAGCCACGTCATGCAGGTATGTCACAGTCAAATTTTCAATTTCCTTATTCTCAAAATCAGATGTGGAATGTTCCAATGCCCTGGCAGCCTTGGCCTCCTCAATAGCCTTAGTAGGGGAACTATTCTTATCCTACTACACATAATTTCCCACATCAAAACTTTTATTCACAACCCACACTGCAACAAATGATACAACCACAACAACAGCTTCAATTGACTGCTCCACCAAATCAACCTCGTCCCACAAAAATTCCTGCTCAACCAGTGTCTAACCCCAACAATAAAATCGTATGATCCTCTCACAACATTGGATTGGTAACTTATCCCATTTTTCCTACCTACTGTATTGCATCCTAGTTGTTGTAGGAAGTTTTTTTCCCTGTTTTACAGGAATTTCCTATGTCTCTGTAGGAAATGCATGTTCCTGTGTTACAGAAGCTCCCTATATAGTTGTATGAATTACCTGTGCAGCTGCAGGAAATCAACCTTAGGTCGGGAAGAGTGGTGAATTAGCCAGAAAGAATTGAGGAGATTGTAGAGGAAGATACCTTAGAGATGCCTGAAGAGGAAACCACACCTGAACCAGAAAATCATCTACCTCAAGGCCACAAGAACCTTCCTCATCTCATATAGTCCAGCCTCCTTTTCCATAGAGGTTGGAAATGGAAATCAAAGCAAAACAACTCGAATTTGATCATGTATCTAAACTAAGAAACATGTGCATCAAGATCCCATTGCTGCAAGCAATAAATGACATCCCCATATATGCTAAGACAGTGAGGGAACTATGTACCAAGAAACCAGGGATACAAAAGAAAGAACCCTCAACCATTCAAGTAGGTGGAAATCTTGCAAGTTTAATGTCTATCAAATTTTTACTGAAAAAAATGCGGATCCCGAATCCCTGTGGTTACCACCTTTATCAATGGATATCCCATAAAGAACACTTTGATTGATTTAGGTGCAGACATCAATGTGATGACTATGGAAACTTTGTCGCATATAGGATCCTTTGACTTGTTACCCACTCCTACCATGTTACAATTAGTAGATAGGTCTAAGGTAAAACCAGAGGGTGTTTTAGAAGATATTGTCATCTCATTAGATTCTTGGGAGTATCCTACAGATTTTTATGTTCTTCAACCTAAAACTAACTTGGGAGGGAACCCATTGATCTTGGGGAGACCATGGTTAACTACGGTTGATTCCTACATAGGGTGTAGATCTGGAAACATGACTATCACTCATGGGGATGAAACAAATCACATTAACTTGTACCCCCTGCTAAACCCCTCTTGAGATCAGAAAACACACAATGGGTTGAAGAAGAGGAAGAAGAACGTGATTCAGAAGGTACCTTACCAGTTTTAACAATAGCCCAAGCCATGAGTCTTAAGGAAAATTATGAAGAAGATCTGATAAATTGTTGTATTTCTAATCTTGATTTCCCGCAGCAGTTAGAAGGACAATATAGTCATAATTTAGATATCATTACTGATCTACAGGATTTTGATGAACATAGTTCAGCTTCTAAATTACATTCAACCCTCTTATCTGCATTTCCTGCATATTCAATGTCTGAATGGGGGAGTAAGGTAGTAGAAATTTTCCTAAAAAAACTTTAAACATTAATTCTGCCTTAATTCCTAAACAAGAAAAGCTATTAATACAAACATTGAAAAAAAATTCAGACACATTTGCATGGGAATATACCGATATGAGAGGCATTCACCCAAACACATGCATTCATCACATTTATATAGAAGAAAATTCTAGGCCCGTAAGACAACCACAAAGGAGGATGAACCCTGCTTTAAGAGAAATTGTAAAAGATGAATTACAAAAGTTGTTAAATGTAGGATTCATCTATCCTATTTCAGATAGCCAATGGGTATCCCCACTATTCATTGTCCCCAAGAATAATGATAAATTGCAAGTGTGCATAGATTATAGGGAATTAAACAAAGCTACATTAAAATACCATTTCCCTTTACCGTTTATAGACCAAGTACTAGACACTTTAGCAGGGAAAAAGTACTTTTCCTTCCTAGATGGATTCAGTGGATATAGTCAGATTAGGATAGCTCCAGAGGATCAGGAAAAGACAACATTTACATGTCCATGGGGTACCTATGCATACAAATTCTTACCATTTGGTCTATGCAACGCACCAGCCACATTTTAGCAGGCAGTCCTTGGTATTTTTTCTGATCTTTTGCATGATTACGTAGAAGTTTATATGGATGATTTTACAGTTATGGGAGATACTTTTGAAGAAGCTTTACTTAATCTTGAAATTTTTTTGCAGATATGTAGAGAAACTAATATTTCATTAAGTAATGAAAAATGTTTTATGATTATGTTTGAAGGTATTGTTTTGGGTCATCATGTTTCTGCAGTAGGAATCAAGGTTAATCCTGCAAAGATTAAGGTTATTGTGAAACTACCCCCACCAACTAATCAAAAGGGAGTTAGAAGTTTTCTTGGACATGCAAGCTACTATAGGAGGTTTGTTGAAAATTTTACAAAGGTAGCCTCTCCATTATTTAAATTGTTGACTAAAGAATCTGAATTTCATTGGAATGATGAATGTCAAGCTGCATTTGATAAACTCAAGGACAAAATTTCTTCAGCACCTATCTTTCGAGGCTTAGTTTGGAATTTACCTTTTCATATTTCCACCGATGCCTCTGATTCAGCCATAGGAGCAGTATTGGGTCAAAAGGAGGATCCTATCACCCATGCTATCAATTTTGTCAGTAAAAATTTAACTCCTGCAGAACTGAATTATACAGTGACTGAAAAAGAGTTCCTTGCTATAATTTACGCTATTAATAAGTTTATACATTACATCATGGGTTATGAAGTTTTTGTGCACACGGCTCATTCTGATATTTTTTATCTCATGAATAAACCAATCACTAATGGCAGAATTACTAGGTGGTTGCTGCTACTGCAGGAATTTGACATCACGGTAGTGGATAGGCCAAGAAAAGAAAATCAGGTAGTTGATTTCTTATATAGGCTTAATCATGCAGGTGAGGGTGTTCCTGTTAATGATAAATTTCCAGATGAAAACATGTTTTCCATCTCTGTTAAAACACCTTGGTTTGCAGACATGGCCAATTATCTTGCTACAGGAAATTTTTCACCTTGCTTTTCATCTAATCAGAAAAAGAGAATCATTAGGAAAATTGATGATTATTCTTGGATTAGGGGAGATCTTTTTTCACAAGAGCTGATTTGGTTATTCACAGGTGTGTCAGAGAAGATGAGATCTATGACATCTTAAGATCCTGCCATGATCAACCATGTGGAGGAAACTTTGCAGACAAGCGAACATCTTACAAGATCCTTCGTTCAGGTTATTACTGGTCATACCTCTTCAAGGATGCAAAGGAGTATGTTTGAAAGTGTGATATCTGCCAAAGAATGGGGCGGCATGTATAATCAGATGAAATGCCTTTGAAGCCACAGGTTCTCATAGAACCATTCGAGAGGTGGGCTCTTGACTTTGTAGGTCCCATCAACCCCCCATCCAAATGTAAGAAGTATATTTTAGTTTGTATTGATTATGTGACAAAGTGGGTGGAGGAAAAATCACTACCTAGAGCAACGGAAAAAGCAGTGGCAGAATTTATTTTCTCTGATATTTTTGTAAGATTTGGAGTACCTAGGGAAATAGTTACTGATCAGGGTGCTCAATTTTTTGTCTAAGCTTATACAAGAAATTGTGAAAAAATATCAGATTACCTACTGGAATTCCACCCCTTATCATACACAGGCCAATGGGCAGGTGGAATCAACCAACAAGGTGCTGGAAACAATCCTTACCAAAACATTTCAATTACATAAGAAGGATTGGTCTAAGAGACTTCTTGAGGCTTTGTGGGCTTATCGGATCACATGGAGGGGTACCACTGGCTTTTCTCCATATGAACTAGTGTATGGAAAACAAGTTTTGTTGCCCATTGAATTTCAGATCAAAACCTTTAGAATGGCATCAGAATTGGGTATGAACTTTGATGAAGCACACCAGCAAAGAATCTTGCAGTGCAACAAATTAGATGAGATTAGGCAGGATGTTTTTCAGCATACTGACTTGTTCCAACAACAAAGGGCTAAATGGAACGACAGATACATAAAAAAGAAGAATTTCAAAGAGGGGGATTGGGCATTGTTGTATGATTCTAAATTTAAAAACTTTAAATGGAAATATAACACACATTGGCTAGGACCCTATGAAATTGAGAAAGCTTTTGAGAATGGATCTGTTCGGATTAAAACTATTGATGATGAGAATGTTACCTTCTTGGTGAACAAGCACAGACTCAAGCTATACCAAAAACCCCAATCCAAGGAGGAATTTGTGAAGGAAATTGTGAAGAAGAAAGAGCTGGAGATGGTAAGGGAAGGGATCCTTCCTTCCACTATCTCTTCTTGATTTTCTTGTTGATGCAATGAGCTCACTCTGTTCCTCCTCATGGTCGATAAACCATGATAGGAATGTCTATTGGGTATAGTTTTATTCCTTTTCCCAGGCCCAATGGACTATTTATGCAAAAGGAACCCCTTGGAGTCTTCTTTTTCAGTATTTCAAACTCTCTAAAATTGAAATCTGGCGAGCATGGATTGCCCTAGGCTCTTTAAAAACATAGGTCAGTAGATCCCTTGGGATCCTTTCAATAAATTTGTTTTTCTATTTAATCTATGGATTTATCGTGTTGGACTCATGTGGGATTTCTTAAGGCCTTCCTTACAACAATTCTAGCCCATCGACATCAGCAAATTATCTGGGTACAAGATTAGATCCTTGTGATGGCTTGAAGCTTGTATGCCCCAATGACATGCTATCTTGCCAGTGGTAATGGAGAATCATTATGGCTTCTTTACTACTGGATCCTACAGGGGATTCGACAACAACTCATATATTCACACCTGATAGGATGCATTAGGGTACCTTGGCCCTCACTCTCATTAATGGTGATGGACCTCGCATTGGTTAACAATTGACCTCAATGACTGGTAATCCAATGAGCCCATTGCACATTTGACATCGACACATTCATTCATGTGCAATAGATTGTACGCAATGGGTGGAGAGAGCGATTCCTGTAGATTCAGCTTCAATTCCTACAAAATGTTCAGCAGTTGTAGTTTTGACTTCCTGAAGAATGTTCACAGTTATTTTAATTCCTGCAGAATGTTCATTAGTTACAGTTCAGTTCCTGAAGAGTATTTAATAGTTATTTCTGAAAAATGTTTAGCAGTCGTAGTTTTGATTCCTTTAGAGAATTCGACAGCTAGTTCTTAATTCCTGTAGAACAATTGTTAGACACAGCAACACCTGGATTTCCTAAAAAGAGAAGATAAAAGAAAAGAAAATCATTAAACAGAACATAGATTAAAATCATGTAATAAACTATTAAAAAGTCATTATGTGGTTAAGGTCGTGAATTATATGTCTGATGTAATAGGTTATCAATGCAAGAGTAGGCTACAACAGGACCATTGGAGGTAAGCGGTAACGTGCAGCCAGAGATAAGGCTCTCGAGGTAAAGGTATAATGATACTTAATTTTTAATTGTTTGCATATCTATGGCTATGGTAACCCTTTGCATCCATGGGTCATTACAACATTAATCCCATGACCTGTGATCATTTTAGCGGTAATGTTTGTACTTTCGAGACTTATCATGCAGGTCGGATCATGATAGAAATCATGATCACGACCTGCCACCGAAAAATCTCTGTATTTTCTATTTATTTCCTCTCGTTGTCGAACTGTTGCATAAGTCTCGGACCACATTCTCGCAAACCTCATTTGCTCTATTTTTTCTATCTATAATTTCCCTATCCATTTTTTTCCTTTCCTGTTCATGTTTCTCCTCCGCCATGACTAAGGACTCGAGCCCCCGTCATATTTGAGCCTTAGAGTCTCGCGCTACTAGAATCTGATCCTCACAGCAAGGTGAGAATAGAAAAGGCGAGATGGCTGCCCTTCTTTCAAAGGTTCAACGGGCATAATTCTAAAGTAACCAAATCTTTTGCCTTGAATTTAAACAGGGACAAAGCACAGGTGGGGAACATCGAATTCAGGCTGACAAAAGAACTGGTGGCAAGGGCATGTGGGATCCCGCAAGATTGAGAATGGTGGTTTCAAAATCATCACTTCAACAAAGACATGTACGCAGATTTCCTGTAGAAGGACCATTGGAACCCCGACTGGAGTAAGGGGATTCCGCAGGAATTCTTAAGGCGTAAGTACCGTTAGTTACTATTTTTCCTGCAAAAATATGTTACATGTGAAGGTCGGTTTGGCCTTGCTTTCCTGTTTCATATCAAGCTCCTTGGAAAATTCCAGGACAAACCTTTAAATTTTCCCTATTATTTAAAAATGTCATTGATCAAGATGTCCTTAGCCACAAAAGAAAGGGTTTCCCACATAGAGGAAAACCTCTACCATCATGGGTTGGTAAAGATTATTCTGGTGGAGGTCATGTAGAAACATGAGAAGACCTGGGAGGATTTTCTGCAAGAAAATGATTTTGTGGAGGATGGATATTCTGACTCTTTAGGGGTCCATGAAGAGAAACCTGCAGAGAAGTCGAAAAATAAACCGCGGACGCGTGGAGCAAAGGTGGAAAAATATGACAAGGATGATGAAGTTATGGTGACCGGTGAAACTTCTGGGAAGAGCTCTTGGTGGAAGGGGCCTTTGACCCCTGCAAAATGGTATACCAGAAGCCAGCATACCCAGTTGGCCATCAAGGATATAGAAAAAGAGGAGGCACCAAATAAAAATAAAAAGACAGAGAAGTCTCGCAGCCAACCCAAAGGAAAAGAAAAGTTGAGCCCTGCTACAGTTAGTGATAAGGACATTGTGTCCTTTCCAGACCCCTCACTACAGGAAAGTTAGAACGAAGCCATGAAGTTGCAAGAGGATGTGAGCGTGCCCCGATCCTCACAAGGGCATAATGAGGGAGCAGTGACCCCATTGAAGAAAGAATATCGACAAATTCTGGAGGAAACTATCAGAGAACTTACCCTCTCAGAACGGGTCTTGAAAGCAGAGAACACAGCTCTAAAAGAAAATATCCGCAAGATGTAGTAGGAGCATGAAGAGTGGCACAAAAAGGCAGCCCACATCATGAAGAAGAAGTAGGCCCAGATCGACCACCTGAAGAGGAAGATTGAGGAGTATAGAGGACATATTCAAGTAGAATCTAGTCGGGCTCAGTTAGATCACCTAGATGTAGTGGCTGTGGCCAAGGTGAAAAATTAACTTTCTGTTGAATACTACTTCAGTTTTTCTTGCATAGGGACATGCAAGAGTTTTGGTGCAGGGGAGATGTTAAGTCTAAACTTTACCTATTTTTTCCACCTATACTAAGCCTTGTTTCCCCCATTTTTGACCTCTTTTTTCCCTTTAATTATACCTTGTCCAACTATGTCATCCAATTTTGGCTAAAAAGGGTATCATAGGCTAAGGTATGTTGAAACAACATTAGAAGTTTCATTTTATATAATTTCGAGCATTCTTTGAACTGGCTGTGTCATTATTTCATTACTACTCTAACTAGCCTTGGACTCATGCGCAGATTTGTTAGATTCAAACAGTTCTACCAATCTTGCAGACAGCTCATATAGCCGAGATTCCTACAGTTGTTCCGAATTTCCTACAGATATGCCGATTTCCTGCAACCACCTCAAAATCCTGCAGCGAGATCGATAGATAGTTTCATCCACGCAACAGAATTGGTCTAATCCATGCCTTCAGTCATGGATTAGACCCAACAATAGTTTACCTTGTCAATCTGTATCTATGTATTATTGGTTGTAAGCTTAGTTTAGTAATCTGTTTTTTTCAAAGCCAAATATGGGATGCCAAAAATGTATAAAATCAGATGTAATTTTCTTATACAGGAGTTCGGAGTTCTTGGGTTGGGTTGGAAGCTGCTGTTACGAAGCACGATATCAGACTATAATCGACTATTATTTCAAAGTAATAAAATCGTTTATCTTTTGTTTATTTTCCTGAGCAACTTCTTTAATCTTTAAAGGAGTTGTGAGTGAGGGAGGGTCCCCTTCGTTCACAACTCCTGCAGCAGAGTGTGTGTTTATTTATGTTTTAATTATGCATTAATAATTTCCTGTAACAGCTAGTGTTTCCTTTTTTTATTTCTTACAGCAAACTGTAGATTGGTTAGGTGAATTAATATTTTATGTTGAAGAGCTCTTTTCATTTGGCCAATGCTTGGAGTCATGCTTTTTAAGTTCAATTCTTGATTGGGATTGATTTCTTTTATCTTTCCTACATCAGTATCAGCAAAAACAAGTGTTATAGAGGGATGATATATGCTGCTCCATAACGATTGCTGCAATAGTACTGATAGAGGAAAGCAACATGAGCTGTTGATTGTTGTTTGACCTTTATATTTTCACGGTCAATATCAACAATCTTAAGTGCTATAGAGGGATGATATATGCCACTCCATAGCCTTTGTTGCGATAGTATTGACATGGGAAAGAAGCATTAGTTGTTATTTGTATAATTAATTAACACTTGCAGTAATCAGCCTGCATATACTGTGCACTGCATCTCATCAGTTTACCTTCCTGGGTTGACAATTTATATTGGAAAATTATACACGTATATTGACTCAACAAGTAGGGAAAGTGCTTTTAATTGCATGCACATGGAATCCCAACTTTTCAAGTTGGTTGGCCTCGTGAGGATTCTATTTATTGTATTCATGTTCAACAATTATATGTCATCAAATTTTGATTAATTTGAATTATCTCCTTAGTTCATTAGTCAATTTATCAATAATGATATTCTCTTTTATTACTTGTTTTGCAAGTAGCTAGTCTAATATTTTTTTTCATTTATATCCTATGATTATGCTTATAATTCTAGTGCAATTCCAACAAATTTTGGATAAAAATTATCATAAAAATATACTCATAAATAAAAACTTAAAACATTTATACTATGTTTAAAAATATTATTTAATAATATTTAAATAATTATTTTTATTTCATCGACTAATTAATTAATTTATTATCTCATTTACAATATTTAGTATATTTATCATCCCATTTATAATATTAGTTTAAATAATAGGTTTGATTATTGGTGTGTAATTTATTGATGTGATTATCTTTGAGAATGGTCAATATATAAATTATTATATTCACAATCAATTTAAAATGGCTTTTTAATGTAATGATATACTAAAATTTTTTTAAAAAATTTACATTTACATAAGTAGCACAACCATATAAATTAAATAGTTGGTAAATATTTATAAACATCAATCATAATAAATCATAATAAGCATCAAAACATTTATTTCTTTATACATTTTACACCTAAAACTAAAAACTAGCTAAAATATAACTTTACCATAATATTTTTTTCATGTCTTTTGGGGAGAATTGAAGCTAGGCTAGGAGTAATTCACTCCTTCCTCAAAATCACCCAAATAACCCCAATTGACCTATTTTAAATTATTATTAATATCATTATTATTAAAAAAAACAAAATTAACATATATAAATTTAAAAAAACATGGAAAGTTTTTCTTAACCATGTAGATTTACACTTTTTTATCATGGATATTCTTAATTGTAAATAGATTTTATTACAATAATATAGGTCAATACCATCTCTTATCAATATTGCATCCTCAAAAAAACCATAACTAGCTTCATATGACATTTGTTGATGTGACATTTTTTTCAAATTAATCAATTTAATTAAATGGTAAAAAGAACATAACTATTTTAAAAATAAATCTCAATTCTTGATTTGTGTAGATTACTATGAATATTCTAGAATATTTCATAGAAATTAAATTCTTATTATTTATCTAATAATTATAATTATTGATAGTTAAATTAAAATTCTAAAAGATATATTTCAAAATAAACATAGTTATTAACAGAAAATACATTTTAAAAAATAATTTCCACCAAATTTTCAAATAATATCTACTCATTTTTCACTTCCCCACATAAAACATCCACCAATTTGTTCCTCTTTTATTCCTCTACTATAGAAATTTTTGAGGACATCGTTGTCACTTGATGATTGATTTGCATCACCTGAAAATCAGGAAAATAAAAAGATACTTAATACAACTGACAAGGTCATGCAGCATTGAATGGAGAAGACACATTTATTCTCATGGCATCAAATCTTTATAAAATGTTTAATTAAGGAAAAATATCAAAAGTGACTTATGTACTTGGAAAAACTTACTCTTTTTCCCAATTATTGGTTTTCCACGTAGGAGACACATTTATTCTCATGGCATCAAATCTTTATAAAAAGTTTAATTAAGGTAAAATATCAAAAGTGATTTATGTTTATGTTACTTACCTCTTTTTCCCAATTGGTTTTCCATGTAATAAATATGAGGACAATGGTTTGAATTGCAGATTGCAGTTCCGCAAATCATTCCGATCCAAATCCCCTGCAACCAGCATTATAAACAATGTAACACTACAAATAAAATTTACATCCATGAAAACTGATAAACAGCTATTATAGTAATAAAGTGTACTCACCATTATACTTAAATCAAAAACAAAACCCAATATCAGGCCAAATGGAAGACCAATAAAATAGTAGCATATAATGTTTACATAAGCAACAATATACTGTTTTCCTAACCCAATTGCCACACCTGATTGGAAATAAAAACACAAGTTCAGAAATCAATTAAAAAAACTTCATCTCTAACCTGAGATTATAAATTCATTAAAAAACTAGGATTATAAATCTCATGGCATCTGTGAAAAATTCATAAGAAATGGAAATTTGAAGAGCTTATGATATGCAGTTTACCGATGAGAACTGGCTGTACACTATTGAGGATGATTGTGCATGCTAACAAGATGGCCAATTTGGCAACAGCCTCTTGCACCGCAGTGCTTTTTGTGAACAAATAACCCAAATCACTGCGGAAAACCAGAAGAAGCACCAAAAACACAATTGCTATAATAGAGGAATAGGCCGTTGACAAGTATAGAATATTTGGCTCCACGGGGATTCTGGGCTCCAAGTTGGTTGGCAACCCTCACACTGCATGCAACATTTGAAAGGAATGTAATTCAAGAGATGTTGGGGTTTATATTGTATCACTCTTGACTAGAAAGGTGCAGTTTAAAGTTTTTAAGGAATTACCTGGTTGCAACAAGAAAGCCAAGCGGTATAGACAACTCCCAGTCGTTGATGTTCAAGCTGTAAGGTATTCAGACACCATATAGTTTAACTTGAATGCAAGCTCCTATTCTGTAATAGCTAAATTAACCACTATAATTTCATTCACTTGAAAATTTGTGATTGTTTTGTCTTTTCATTAAAACATGAAAAGTAATTACTTGTGTCCTCAAAAACTGTACTACAGGCTTGGAATGGAGCTCTGTGGCCCCTCTCAAGGGATATGTGGCTTGGCATAGCAAGCTGTGATTGGAATTGAACTCTGCAGCCCCTCTCAAGCCAATTTGTGGCTTGCCATAGCAGATTGTGATTGTTTCATTTTGTATACCTATTTCATACTGAACACTGGTTGGATTCATGATGTGGATTGCTACCTCTGCTGACACTAATATACCTGCCCAGTTCATAGTGGACAGTGTACCTTTGATTCATAGCGTAGATTAATCATCCATCTTTTTTCACAATTAATGTTAATGGTTCTCTCTGTATCATATAAAAATGAAATGAAATAGATATATTTAAAGCCAATTTGCTTACCAAATAGTGAGGGAATTAACAATAACTTCGGTGTCCTTTATTTGTCCTGTCAGCAGAACCAGAATTCTGTAATACCAAATCTCCAAGCTGTTGATAACAATGGAAAACCTTAGAAATCCCAATGCATGCAGCATAATGGGTAATGGTTTTGCAGTGGGTAAACAGGGATGTCCTCAGATAAGCTAGTCATATAAATACGTTATTCAAAGCTCAAAATTACTTACCATAGCATGACACCAGATGCAAAAGATAGTTTTACGAATGGCCAAATTTCACAAAAAGCTTCCCTTGAAAATCCTCTCCATGTGAGTGGACACCCTCCACAGGTAACATACAAGAATTGGATAATAGCAGGTATCCACCACCCAATGTCTAGTGAGACAAGTGCCCCGTTGAGGCCCATATTCCACTTCAAAACAAAGAGCCAACTTAACAGAACAGAGACTACTGTTCCAACTGCAGCTGACCATGCTATGATACTGTTCTTTCTCTGTGAAATTAAATATCTCTGAATGGCAAAATAGAATGGAAATGAAAAATGAAGAGGAATGCACCACAGTGCTACTCTCCCTGATAGTTGAGAGACATCCTCAGACTGTCCTAGGAGCCTGAGAATAGGGGTTGTAAACAGAAACAGGGGAAGAAGAAGCACTGCAAATCCCATGAGTACAATCCAAGAGCGTTGCAGATATATTCCGAGCATATGGTGTTTATTTGCGCCAACAGCTTGCCCACAAAGAGTCCCAAGCGCATTCCCCATTCCAATCTGTTAAAGCAAGATTAAAGTATAAAGCATTGCATTTCACAACACTTTGTCCGACAACATCATTTACAGTTAAAGACAAAGGTACATTTAACAAAACAGGTGAAACTCCATTTTTAATCATGTCTTCTGGTTTGATATGTTTTGTGTATGCCTAGCTTAATCTTTACAGTTGGGTACACTCTTCAACTTCTCTTTCCATAAAATTTTAAACTTAGAAGTTGACAAAAACTTAAAAAGTAAAGATCAGATTAGAAGTCAATAAAGACTTGGACAATCATACTCACCAAGATGCCAGAATCGAACCCTATAATGAGACCCACCACCAAAGAAAAGGCTGCTAGTTCCAAATCACCGATGTGCCCAACGAATGCCTGTGTAATCACAGTTAATCCGGAAGTTGCTATTCGACTGACGATAGCCGCTGCTGCAATGCCCCATATGACTTTTGACTCCAACCAAAACGATGCTCTGCTGCTAGAGAAATCCTCCCTACTTCTATCGTTTTCATTTTGGATGAGAGGACTACAGAGCTGCCCTTCTTCAATTTTACAGTCCTATATGTCCTCACAAATTACTTGCCCACCCAAATCTTCTTCTTTTTTCAACTGAAAGATCGTGTCTAGAATAGCGCACAGTTCTGCCAAAGATTGTCAGTAGTTCTGCCTAAAATTGTGCAGACCACCAGTTTAATTTGCCGGAACAAACTTTCTGACCTAACCATTAAACTTAAAATTGTGCAGACCACAAATTTAACTTGGGGAACAAACTTTCAGACCTAACCATTAAACCTAAAATTGTGCAGACCACAAATTTAACTTGGGGAACAAACTTTCAGACTTAACCATTAAACCTAAAATTGTACATACGACAAGTTTAGTTTAACTGGCAAGAACAACTTTCAGACCTAAACATTAAACCACGTCCTTGAAACTCAAATCTTTGTGGTGCTCAATCCTTAAAACAATGCTGCTCAAATCTTTGTGATGTTCAATACGTAAAATAATGCTGCTCAATGGTACAGTAGGGAAACTCAAAATCAGTAGAGGGTCTATATCCATCAATTTTGCAGGAAGAACAGGATAAAACTCAAGAGCCCTTACAGGATTTATACAGTAATGTATTGACCATAATCAAACGAGGGAGAATGTATTCCACCAAACTCATCACGTTTATGCAACTTCCAAAAACCAGGTAGGCTGCACTAAATTTCTTCCGAAGCAAATTAATGGGGCTCCTCCGTCAGTGAGAAAGCACTGGGACCATGTACCTTTATTCGATGAAGCACGAATCCTGAAGCTCAAATTTCTGTGTATACAAGCCATACGTCCTTTGAAGACAGACGTCCCCATCTGTAAGCACGCTACGCGACATTTCAGTGGCTGAGTTTTTAATTAGAAGAAGGGATTGACGAGTAATTTATGAATATAGATACTTTGACAATGCTCAATGTTATTTTTATTTTATTCACGGAATTCTAGATAAATTACATTCTCACAAAGTTGTATTTTTTAATGAAATAAAGAAAGAAAGTATTTTTAAAGTTTACGAGACTAAAAATAGTTTATAGGATAGATTGCTTCTTCATATTGCTTTTTCATTAGGCCCTTTTCATGTGAAGTTTTACAATAATTGCTTCCAGCGTGTCGACAAACTCTTCGCTGAATAGATTATCTCAAGAACTAGCTACCAGAATACTAGCATAATTTTCTCTATTGTCTTTGAATTTCACATTCTAAGATGAAATGTTTTTCTGTTTCCACTTTTCAGGAAGAGCAAAAAATACACTCTTTCCTCCCACATTTCTTTTGGCCTTTTCCAAATAGGATATTTATTTGAGTATATGCTCTACAAACAGTAAAGAGATAAAAACTTTTGTTACTGATAAGTTCCACAAACGTACTTCGGAGAAAGAGCTAGAGATAAAGAAGAAATACTTCATTGAAGAGTTTAACCCTACTCATAATCATCAACAAAAAACGATCAACTCCATTGTGAAACAGGCTCTGGAAAAGACCAAAAGAAATGTGGGAGGAAAGGGTATGTATTTTTTGCTTTCACGAAAAGTGGAAACAAAAAAACATTTCATTTTAGAATGCTAAGCCTTCAAAGCAAGGAAAATTATGCTTCTTGCAACTAGCTCTTGAGATAATCTATTGAGCCAAAAGAGTTTGTGGAGAAGCTAGGAGCTTTTATTGTAAAACTCCATAGGAAAATGGCCGAATACAAGAGCCAGATGGAGAAGAAATCTGCCCCATAGACTATTTTTAGCCTCCTAGACATTAAAAATATTTTCTTTCTTTCTTTCTTTGTAATTCAGTTTAGTTTGTTTTTTTCTTTTGAAAAAAGTACCACTTGTTTAAGTGAGTTTTTTTTTTTTTTTTTTAATTTCGATTTAGAGAAATAAATTGGTTTACTTTTTTATCTAATTTGTTTATAATTTGATATTTTTATCTAAATTTATTATAATCTAACAAATGTATTGAAATCACAAGTTTAACTTGTTTATAATCTAATATTTCTAATCTAATTTATATATAATCTAACATATTCATTGAAATCACAAATTTAACTAGTAAACTTTACACAATTCAAATACGATCAATTTTTTCAACCTACAAAATCCATATATATATATAACCAAAAAAATCAATCCACCAAACACAACACCCTCTTTTACTATTTCATTTTCATAACGTTGTGATACAAAATATTTTTAATGAACAAACTTCCTGCCCTGCCAAACAATACGTGGACAAACTTCCAAATAATTATGTGTTTTAAATCCTATACAAACGTGTGCGAAATAAAGCTTTTTGAACTGTGTGTAGACATTTTATTTTTCAAATTCTAATCAAAGATAATGCGAAATAAAGTTGTGTGAACATTATTCTCCTTTATTGTACAAAATAAAGTTTTTTTTTGTTTTTTTTTAAACTAAAGTTTTCAGGATTGTGTTGATGTGAACATGTAATTGGATGGTTTTATTTTTCTGAACAGTTTGACCACTTTTGGATTCAACTAAACAAGCTTACTAATTGACATTTATTGAAATAAGATCTAACCATAGTTTATAGTTTTATAATTTATTTGTTTATTTCATCGTATTTTTTTATTTATTCAAATAGGATCTAACCATATTTTATGATTTTATAATATATTGGTTTATTTCATCACGTTTTGTTACGATATAGTTTGTTCATATTATGCCATTGTATCACATGGCTAATATGTATTATTGGGTGATTGGCTTATGTAGTATTCCATATCCTTTCCATATATTACTTTGTGCTATAACTTTTTTATTTCCATTTCATTTCATGAAAACTAGTTGTACTTTTTTATCTTGGCTTTTTAAAGGACATTTTTGGGAAATTATATTTTAAAATAAAGACATTTTATGAAAAAAGTTCATAGTTCTTTACAAAATATCTACCATAACCTTTTTACTTCAATTTCATTTAATGAAAAACTAGTTGTACCTTCCTTTTTACTTCAATTTCATTTAATGAAATACTAGTTGTACCTTTTTATGCTTGGCTTTTAAAAGGCACAAAATTAAATTTAAATAAAAGCTTGAGATAATGTCATCTTATTATGAGGTTAATTTTTAGTGCCTAGATTGTTTAAATAATATCTAAATAATAAGGATATTTCAATAAATTGAACACTTGATGAAATTTAAAAAAAAAACTAATGAAATGAAGCTATGTAATGAAAAAAGCTTTCTTTTAAAGGTTATTAAAAAAGAAGTCACATCTCTAAAAGGTGTTGAGATTTAACAAGAAGATCCTAGTGAAAATTATGCACCTACACTAGGATGGAGCTTCAGGCTATTTTTAACTGGAGGTCTATTTATAGATGCATGAGCAAATTCTATTTATAGATGAGCTCTATTTATAAATGTATGTGCAAGTTCTATTTATAGATTGCATGTCTATTTATAGATGCATGTATGCTATAATTATCCCTTAATATTAGTTGGACAATAAACAATAGTCGATTCTTAATGAGCACTTGGAAATAGTTAACTGAAGTGGAAAATCAGTTAGCTATAGGAAATTCAAGTTTAGAGGTTGGTTGGTGGGACATGCAAGTGGACTTAGTTGTGACCGAGTGATTCGAAGTTGTAACAGAGTTGGAAGTGTAGTTATGAGAGTTGTAAAGTAGTTTAACTCGGTTAAGTGAGTTAAACTCAGTTGTGCTAGTTGTAACTGAAGATACACTAGTGAGAGATCAGTGAATTAATTATTAATTAATTCACAGTCAGTGGCCTCACATGCAACTGAAGATTTACTATTGTTAACTACATGCATGTCAAATCCAGTGGAGAGCCAGTTGAGATGTAGGTGAAAGGGACAGATTGACTATCAGTTGTGACATTAGTGGGTGCACACATGCCACCACACACACATTGGATGTGCCCATGAGGATTGCTCAGTCAAGGCAAGCAGGATTCCATTCATTCAGGGATTGCTATCAACTAGGATTGTGCAGTGGAGGCAGGCTATCTGAAGGCAGTAAATTGGCACATGAATTTGCAAATTTTTGTATGACAGTGTGAGACGATTGTATATTGTACTGAGAACTCTTGGATTAGAGTTTTGTATGAGATTGTTTCATGATCCATGATATATGCATAATATATGATAGTGGGGTTTTTAGCTTTATGTTTTCCCGGTAAAAACATTTGTGTTATGTGTGATTGATCTTTCTTCTTGTTATTGCAATTAGCGATCGTGTTTTAAATTCCACAAAGATTTTTGTAGAAGCAATTCTGTATTTAACAGTGGCATATAATTGCTTCTGTATTTAACAGTGGCATATAATTGTTAGATTAGGAGAATCCAGGCAATACATAATTTGTATTAAAATTTCTACATGGTATCAGAGCACAGGAGATTGCAATTTTGAAGTAGGAGTTGAGTTTGTAATTGGTGGAAAGAATTTGAATTTGCAGAAAGAATTTCTTGGTGCTACAGTTGAGTTAACATCGAAATGTCTTTCAATGGTTTGCAACTAGAGTATGCACTCGAGGGCAACTTGAACTACATTGCTTGGAAGGACAGGATGGAGGCAGTGCTCGAAGATAATGGCTTGAAGGAATTCATTGGTAGTGATGTTCCTAAGCCCACTTCGACAGATGTTGCATTACTTGATGCATGGCAAAAGAAAGTGGCAAAGGCGAGGAGGATTATGTTGGAAGGTGTATGAGACCACATTGTCTCAAGCCTTCATGGGAAAGCCACACCATATGCTATGTGGAAGGATTTAACGGATCTTTTCCAAAGCAACAACAACCATAGGAAATTGGCACTCAAAGATAAACTCAAGAAGATCAATATGGAAAAGGGCGACAACATTCCAAAGTATCTCACGAAGTTTGTCCAATGTTGGGATGAATTGGGGAGTGTGGGAATAACTGTTGATGATGATGATTTGGTGAGCTTGGCTCTCTTGGGACTTCCTAAGAGTTGGCACAGTTATGAAGACTCTATCAACGGATGGGAAAAACTGCCAGATTGGGAACGACTGTGGTTGAATCTAGTGCAGGAGGAGTTCAGGCGGAACACCAAAGATGGCTCTTCATCAAAGAATGATGATGAAGAGGATTTTGCTTTCGCTGCCAAGGCAAAGAAGGGGAAGGGGAAGAAATTCCATTCTAAATCTGAGTCTAAAGGCAAGAAGCTGGATATGTCCAAGGTGAAGTGTTTTCACTGTCACGAACATGGGCATCTTGCTACTAATTGTCCGCAGAAGAATAAGAATAAGAAGGTTGTTGGAGTTGCAGCTGGTGAGGCCCTTGCCTCGGAATTTGAACTTGACTTCTCCTTGATCGCATGCATGGTGTCAAGTGCATTGGGATCAGTGTGGTATTTGGATAGTGGCGCTTCCTTCCACATGACAGGAGATAAGGAGCTTTTCTAGAGGGATTCAGGTAAACCATTTCAATTGAAAGATGTTATGCATGTTCCAGGTCTGAATAAAATCTTGGTCTCAGTCACAATGTTGGACGATAGAGGCTATGACGTTGTTTTTAGCGATGTAAAAGCTTTCCTGCAACACAAAACAACGGGTCAAGCCAAGAGGATAGGGATCTGAGTTAAGAATCTCTACAAGATGGAGGTAGATGGCTATGCTGCCATGCTGGGCAAGGCAGAAAAAGTGGTGAGCTTGGATGAGGATGAATTATGGCATAGGCGATTGGGCCATATTCATCATGGAGCCTCAAAAGTCATGCAACAAATATCTACTGGACTTCCAATGGGAACACTTGCTCAGTTAGATCAATGCAAGGGTTGCACCATGGGGAAGTATGTAAAGTCCACCTTTCATGAAAAGGAGAACTGTGCTTTGGCGATCCTGGAGAGAGTTCACACAGACGTGTGTGGACCATTCTCGGTTGCTTCAACAACAAAACATAAGTATTATGTTATTTTTGTTGATGAATTTTCTCGTAATTGTTGGATCTTCTTCATGCAGAAGAAGGATCAAACATTCTCAAAGTTATGTGAGTTTAAGGCATTGGTGGAGAAAGATTCGGGGAAGCAAGTGAAGGCTCTGAGGAGCGATAATGGTGGAGAATACATCTCTAACGAATTCAAAGACTTCTTCAGCAAAGAAGGAATTCGAAGAGAACTCATAGTGCCTCATAACCACAGCAAAAGGGGGTCATGGAGAGGAAGAACAGAATGATCGTGGGTGCAGCATGAACGATGTTACATGATCAGGGCCTACCAATGCATTTGTGGGTAGAAGCATGCAACATTGCAGTTTATGTGCAAAACCGTTTTCCTCATAGAGTACTTGGCATGAGTACACCTGAAGAAGATTTCACTGGTAAGAATCTGGATGTTTCACACTTTAAGATTTTTGGCTCATCTGTTTATGTGCATGTGACCAAGAACGCCAGGAAGAAGCTAGAGCCAAATGTTGAAGTTGGGATATATGTGGGGTACAAAAAAAAACCCCATAAATATCGTGTGTATTTTCCTAACAGTAAGATGACTGTTATGTGATGGGATGTAAAATTCGATGAGGGGAAAGCCACGCGGTTGTCACTTGAGAGGCAGCTAGACTTGCATGCGGAGGAGGAACTGTTGGTTCCCAAAGATGAGTCTCTAGATGTGGATCAGCCACAGGAGGAGGTTCATGGAGTGGAGGATTCCACTCATGTAGGGCCAACCATCAGAACTGGCATAAGGCATACCATAGAAGATAATAGGCTGAGACTTGATGCTGCACATAATGTAGGAGCCCCTACTTCATAGCGCAGACAAAGACAGTCTCCTGACCGATTTACTGGATACATGGCTCTCATGAGAAAATGTATTGTGACTAAGCCATCTTCCTTCCAGGAAGCAGTGCAGGAGCCCACATGGGTAGATGCAATGGTGGAGGAGTATGACTCCATTGTCAGAAACAGTGCTTGGGAAATTATTCCAAAGCCGATTGATAAATCAGTGGTAGGTTCAAGATGGATCTACAAAGTAAAGGAGGATGTTGATGGGAGTGTTGAGAAATACAAGGCCAGATTTGTGGCCCGTGCCTTCTCACAGATCGAGGGGATTGATTATGAAGAAACCTTTGCACCTGTCACAAGGTATTCTTCCATAAGGACCATCCTTGCTCTCTCAACGCAGATGGGCTGGCACATTCATCAGATGGATGTGAATACTGTGTTTCTCAATGGGATCATTGAGGAAGAGGTGTACATAGAGCGGCTTGAAGGATTTGAGGTATTCAACAGTGATTCACATGTGTTCCGACTCAAAAGAACATTGTATGGGCTGAAGCAAGCACCCTGTGCAAGGTACACTCAGATAAACAGCTATCTCACCGGACTAGGATTCACCAAAAGTGAGGCAGATGAAAACCTATACGAAATTGTGGTGGAGGGTAAGATTTTAATCATTGTTCTTTATGTTGATGATTTAATATTCACTGGTGATGAGCAGCTGATACACTCATGGAAGGAGGACCCTGTAAAGGAGTTTGAGATGAAGGATATGGGCCTCCTTCATTGTTTCCTTGGATTGAAAATATGGCAGCGAGATGGTGAAATTTTTGTGTCTCAAGGAAAGCATGCAAGGGAGATACTTGGTAAGTTTCACATGGAGGGCTGCAAACCCATGGATACTCCTCTTCTAGGAAACTGGAGGAAAGAGGATGCTACATCTGGAGAGGTAGTGGATGCTACTGTCAATTAACAGTTAGTGGGTTCGCTAATGTATCTAATGAACACGAGACCAGACATTTTCTATGCGATTAACCAACTAAGTCAAGCGATGGTTAAGCCTACCAAGCTCTTTTGGAAGGTGGGAAA
Organism: Pinus albicaulis; assembly: GCA_034641835.2. NCBI lineage: Eukaryota > Viridiplantae > Streptophyta > Pinopsida > Pinales > Pinaceae > Pinus > Pinus albicaulis. The sequence goes on along the minus strand of CM076584.1, from coordinate 614,191,928 downwards.
GCATGTTCTGAGATACCTGAGGGGCACATCTGAGTATGTCTTATGGTACAGACAGACGGATGAGGTGAAGTTGCATGGCTTCACGGATGCATATTAGGAAGGCAACCCATCGGACAGAAAGAGCACATCAGGGGGGATCTTTAGCATTGGATCTACAGTTGTTTCTTGGTACAGCAGGAAGCAAAGATCTGTGGCACTCAGTTCAATGGAAACAGAATACATGGCAGCGATTCAAGCTGCATGTGAGGCTATCTGGATGAGAAAGATCTTGGTTGGTTTGTTTGGTTCTCATTTAGATCCAATAGTGATTCATTGTGATAATCAGAGTTTCATTAAACTCTCGATTAATACCATGTTTCATGATAGATCTAAGCATATAGTTATCTGTTATCATCATATCAAAGATTGTATGCACCGGAAGATCATGTTGCTTCAGTACATTCCTACAGAAGATTAGGATGCAGATATTCTCATGAAGGTGATAACTAGGAGAAAATTTGAATACCATAGAGACATGATCGGGGTGAAGTATAATCCCTTTCTTGTTGAGAGCGAGTGTTGAGATTCAATAAGAAGACCCTAGTGAAAATTATGCACCTACACTAGGATGGAGCCTCAAGGTATTTTTTGGTGGAGGTCTATTTATAGATGCATGAGAAAATTCTATTTATAAATGAGTTCTATTTATAGATGCATGAGCAAATCCAATTTATATATGATCTCTATTTATAGATGTATGTGCAAGTTCTATTTATAGATTTCATGTCTATTTATAGATGCATGTCGGCTATTATTATCCCTTAATATTAGTTGGACAATAAACAATAATATATTCTCAATGAGCACTTGGAAATTGTTAACTAAAGTGGAAAATCAATTAGATATAGGAAATTTGAGTTCAGAGGTTGATTGGTGGGACATGCAAGGGGACTTATTTATTACTAAGTGATTCGAAGTTGTAACAAAGTTGGAAGTGTAGTTATGTTAGTTGTAAATTCGTTTAACTCAGTTAAGTGAGTTAAAATCAGTTGTGCTAGTTGTAACTACAGATACAATAGTGAGAGATCAGTGAATTAATTATTAATTAATTCACAATCAGTGGCCTCACATGCAACTGAAGATTAACTACTGTTAACTACATGCATGTCAAATCCAGTGGAGACCCAGTTGAGATGTAGGTGAAAGGGACAGATTGACTATCAGTTGTGACATTAGTGGGTGCACACATGCAACCACACACACATTGGATGTGCCCATGAGGATTGCACAGTCATGGCAAGAAGGTTTCCATTCATTCAGTGATTGCTATCAGCTGGGATTGCATAGTGGAGGCAGGTTGTCTGGAGGCAGTAAATTGGCCCATGAATTTGAAATTTTTTGTATGACAGTGTGAGACGATTGTATATTGTACTAAGCGATATTGGATTAGATTTTTGTATGATATTGTTTCATGATCCATGATATATACATAATATATGATAGTGGGGTTTTTAGATTTATGCTTTCCCTGTAAAAACATCTGTGTTATGTGTGATTGGTCTTTCTTCTTGATATTGCAATTGGCGATCGTGTTTTAAATTCCACATAGATTTTTGTAGAAGTGATTCTGTATTTAATAGTGGCATATAATTGTTAGATCAGGAGAATCCAGGCAATACATAATTTGTATTAAAATTTCTACAAAAAGATAGATATGGAAACAATGAAAGACCTATGCATTTATTGATTTTGAGGGTCATGCCATGAGGTATTCCCTTTTCTTTCTCATCCATAATTGTTTACCATATAGCATGTCTCAAGTGTCACAAGTTTGGTCCCTCGTTTTGTTCTAGGGCTTAAAATCCTAACCTGCATGATCTATATATCGCCCAACATTATTACTGGTTGTGTACATATCTCACTTTGACAATTTACCTCTCTGATGTCTATATATCACTCTCTCTCATTTAGCAACCCAACATTTGGTAACTAGTCTACATTATAATATCTCTACTTGAACTATTGCTACAATAGCCATGTTCTAATTTTGTTTTCATGGCACTTGTTTGTTGTCATTTGGGACCTCTTTGTACTAAGCCCAACCCCAATATTCCCTTATTAATAATAATTTTCATTTTGGTATTCTTCCTAGTGATTGAATGTGAAACTTGAAGCTTGGTTATGGAACCATGACAAGCCCTTTCAACATTTAATCATTGGTAGGCTAACTCTAGATAATACTGCTATAAACAAATACAACATGCATCCTCTCTCTCTCTTTAACCATGCAACATCAGACCATTGTAGTGTGAACCACAAGGGGCATGTGCTTGTTTTCCAACTGACATGTGATAATTCCCTATGTTATTACTAGCCCCTGTTAAGTGCGAGGACCCAACCATAGTTCTTATAACTACTACTACACTCATTCAAATAAATTTCACAAAATTTCAAAACAACGAAAATTTCACATTTATAAAATATCATAAGCATGAACATAAATTAATTTAATCGACATGTATAACTTGTAACAATTTATCTGCAACATGTATAACTTGTAATAATTTACATAAATAAAATAATTGACAGAAGAATACCTAATCTGGTGATTCTATTGGGATGCTCCTGTTGGACTAACCGACTAAATTTACCTCACAACCAACTAGGAATGATTTCCTAGCCGAGGGAACCTGCCCAGCTTTCCTATCCCTCCGAGCCCAAGTCCAACTAGGTGTAGTGTGTCCAAGTTAAAACCAATACTCTCCAGTAGATCCAAATTTGAGTTCTCTCACTTTTCTCTCGATTATCTCCCCTCTCTTTCTCCAAATTCATCCCCAAAATAAAATCCTTCAGCGCCAAAATAAAGACCAAGGATCTCCCATTCCACTCTCAACCTCCTTCCCTTTATGTCTCTCCCACTCATCCACCTCAAGCACCTACCATTAATGCTATGGATACCCCCCATTCTTTTAATTTAATGACCTTTACTCTCCTTCGCATATCTTATGCAAAAATAAATTTGAGAAGACAACTTGAAAACCTTGGGAAAATAATGATTAATATTTAATTTAGAAATAAATTTGAGAAGACAACTTGGAAAACCTTGGGAAATGCAATAATAATATTTAATACATAAACAAATTGGAGGAGACAACTTGGAAAACTTTGGGAAATGAAATATTAATATTTGATTCATAAATAAATTGGAGGAGACAATTTGTCAAACCTTTGGAAATGAATAATGATTAAACAATAACAAATAATAAAATATTAATATATTAAGTCATTTCAGTAAAATAAAATTACAATTCTCATGTATATAATTATAGACATATACCAATATTAGTTAATACTTATAGGTCAAGATTTTCAGGTTAATTAAATTAATCAAGATTAGTCATTAATCAAGCTTAACTGTTTATTTTATCATCTAAATTTTAAGATTTAGAATACTGGTGTATTTTTATGAGGTGTGGGTATGTAGCTAACATACACATATCTCGTATGTATACTAATAATACTTATTGGAATCAAGAAAAAGAAATCAATCATTCAACAAGTAGTCTAATAAGATAATGTAACATAATGGGATCAAGTAGGGAATTACATTAGGAGTGACATTATACATTTGAATGCAGCTTCAAGTATGACCAATTATCACGATCCTATATAGTTCATTTTTACTCATTGGAATTTTGGTATGATTGGCACTCTTTGATATAAAGTCATCGTTTTTCTCACCCAACCTATACCTTACACAAACTAATCATATAGATAATGGATTTGTTTGGTTCTGTCTCAAGCTTCACATAATCATAACTGAAGGAAAGGATACATCAACTTTCAAGTGCATGGTTATTCATTTAACTCTTTTTTATTATAGAATAGATTTCTACATGAATATTTGCATCATTTTATTATCATCATATTAATATGTATCAAGGTTGTATTCTAATCACTATTTAGCACATTTGTTGTTGTCACCATAATTGCAATATATTCCAATATATAGTTTTGATCACCATTGTCACCATTTAATAAGTTGAACATTTACTTATTCCATATTTTATCTTTCCATCATTAAATTTGAGTTCCAAGATCTAACTGAGTGCCAATCACATTGCTAGTAGCTGCAATTTCATCTTGGGTGAAAGCCAAGTGAGCTAGTCTAGCTTCATAGCAAGAATTATACTATATTCACATTATCTTAGTGTAATTTCATTTGGGGGTGTGTGAGTTATCTTATTGTATATTGAACTAGTTCATTTTTTCCCTTGTACCCTCAAAGCAACTGTGACCTAGTTTGACAATTTATGGATCCCCCCCCTCCCTTAGGTCTAGAGTGGGTCTAGGACACCCTCTTACTACTTAGAAGTGAGAGGCAATGCTATAGAGGTCACAGTGGGTGGATTTCTTTATATTTTCCCCTAATATCTAGCCAACACGACTAGGCTTTCCCTTCACCATTAATTTGAGCGACAACATTATGGTGTCATTTTTAGGGAGAAAGCCTTTTTCCTGTATCTATTTTTTCCTTTGATGAATATAACAAGTTCATTTGTTAAATCCACTATGTAAACCCATGTCTAAGAGGTGTTCCACCAGGAGACTATCCACCAACATATCAAGTAGATTAAGGAGACCACTTTGGAAAAATACTTGACTTCCTTATCGTTAAAGATGTTCAATATCATTTTAAAATCAATAATCATGAGTTGAACATGTAACAATGAAATATTTGGTACATAATTAGAGATATCTTTCAACTTCACCAATATTTAAGGTTATCCTCATGCCATTCGAGAGAAAGCCATTGAAAATTTTCTTACTTTTCAAGGAAATAATCTTGTATCTACAATTGATCATGTAAGGAAGTTCAAGACCATGTGTAATATGTTTTCCAAGAGGCACCTAGAAGTACAGATGAGGTTTTTTGCAAAGTATCTTGAAGATGATTCCTATGAATGGTTCACATCATTTCCAGAGAATATCCTGAGCACATGGGATGACTAGTACTAGTTCAATATATGTTCATCATGAACTTCATGCATGGCTAAAGAGTCAACCATATTAAAAAACAATGAACTATTATAAATATAGCTCAATGATGATTAATTACCAAAAACTGAGGAATTGGTATACATTTTTTAAACTTTCCACTTGGAAACTAAGGAACTCCACTAAGCTTCTTCACATGCATCCCCATATATATTTGTCCTTTAACACATTTTTAAGGTACATGGAATTTGGTTTACACTAAAATAATATACAACATCCATTTTGTCACCACTTAAGCCCCTCT
>CM076584.1:613837844-614186547 GCA_034641835.2 Pinus albicaulis | reverse complement strand
ATCATAAATGGGACAAGGAAAACCGGACGATCCCCAGCGGAGTCGCCAATTTGTTGATGAGGTAAATCCCCTCTGCGGACAGAGGCGATCCCTACTAGCCCAGCAGGGGTCTAGCAACAAACAAACAATGCTATGACGCAAGCTCCTAGTTATGAATGAAAGACTTGGGATAAGAGCCTACCTGGATTCCAACGCTAGATCTGAAGAAGAAGATGTCCCCGTCCTTCAGCCCTGGCAGATCACAATCCTTCCACGATCTCCGTGGATGAACACCTGCACACAGAAGAAACGAACAGATACATGCATAGGAAACAGCATACGTAACTAAACATCGGTCAGAAAAGATATTACTCGCATTAACATGATGGAAAAAGGAGTGGAACCATAATCATAGTCATCTATTAAAATGATAAACGAATAGAAGTTACAACCAAGTTCTGACGTCGCAGCTTCCTTCGAACGGGTCTCCCGTCGTCCACGTCTCGCAAAGCTCGCCAAGGAAAGGGAAACCTCTCCAGAGTCTCGTAACAATGGTCTCCTCGCTTGAATGGGCCTTAAGGGAAAGAAGGGATTCTTTACAGCACAAAGGCACTTGGGAATAGAGAGATGCAAAGCTTCAGCACTTCAAGACTAGCTTGCCATGGATCTGAGCAAGCTTTTATAGATGGGGAAGGAGGGAGTTGGGATCCCTAATATTATGGGATTGGCCCTATCAACAAGGAAGGTTCCATAGAAGGTGGCAAAACCACTTCCCTTCCATAGAACTCCCGCAGCCAAACCTCCCAACTCAAGATAGGCAATAGTTGTGAGTTTGTTTGAACACCGCGCCAATGCAAAAAGAGCTGTTTTTCATGGATTTTGCAAGGAGATGTCTCAAGGGGAAATGAAGCTCATACTCAGAGGGATGCATTGATGATGTTTTCAAGGCATGACGGTGTTCACAGGTCACATAATGGGTCCTCCATTGTGCGGGACGGGGAATGGTAGGGACGGTGACAAATTACTGTGTAACAAAAGAGTAAAATGTACCTTTGAAATATTTTTGAACACTTTTTCCCTAATTAGTAGCTCCCATGATGATGACTATGGTTATGAAATGACTCTTTTATGACTTATGATGACCAGGCCTAATGATGACACCAAATGCATGTATAAAACTATGATTTGGACCTTTGAACCTTGTAGTATGCATAATCATGATTTGATGTCCAAAAAATAATTACCAAGACACTCTTCTGATGGCCTATTACAAGGAGTGATGACATGACTAGGATGGAATTTTTTGACCTTGAATATGGAGGGAGCAGTAATATACAGAGATACTGACCAATGATCAAATTTTATTTGAAAATTCATTTGAAACTATAACAATTTGACCTAGGACCCTATCAAATGACATTGAAAGAGTACATTTGATCACTGGTGACTCATAGACACTAACATATGTAATAACCTATCTCAAATTAGAGGGAGCATAGGAATATTAGCATGCAAACGAAGCATGCATATGATAGCTACATATGCATGCATCACATGTATTGCACTAGTATACATACTAACTAATTATGAAAAATGTTCAAGTATAAGGTAATGAATTAATTATTGAAGTACTAAGTAAATATGATGGATTATACAAAATAAAACAAAATTTTAATATGTAAATTATTTATTATATTAACTAAAAATAAATATATATTATATCAACTGAAAAGGAAGTAAATATATATGTTCAAAATGACGCATGACATTAAAATTTCTTTTATTAAAACCCAAACAACTTAAATAATTGATTTTAAATATAAATTTATAAGTTATGAATCAAATTAATAAACTTTAATAAAGGGGTAAATTCTATAAATAATATTAAGTATTTCAAAGAAAATTGAAATTTCTAAACTTTGTTGTCTCATGAACAAAATCAATATTAAACTTATAACGATCACTTTATGACATTTGTAAAAGTATGACCGCCTCTAAAACAAAAATTCATTAAATACTATTCTAGATGGCACGTGACCTCGATCTAGGGGGGATGCCCCCGATATCTGAAAAATTGAAATGCAAAAAAAGAGGAGAACACAAAATAAACAAAAACAAGCATTAAAAAGTATTTCTATCCTCAGATCTTCGTTTGTCATGGTTATGGGTCATCCATAAACCCATGCTTCATCGAAACCATTTCCTAGGCCGCACACTGTTAGTATTACAATTGGTCACAAGTATTACAGGGTATATTTATACTCAGATCTTTGTTCATCATGGTTATGGGTTAATCACACAAAACACTTGTCTTAAGTGGGTCTTCAGATTAACGAAGACTTCTCAAGAGGGAACTTCGCTCAATGGGGACCATTGCTTCTTAATGGGGGAGGACTGATTTGAATGGAAAATGACATTCACCCATGGTATTCATTCGCCCATGGTTTTTATCCACCCATGGAATTTACCCATGGTATTGTAAGTGGCATCCACCCATGGTATTCATTTACCCATGGTATTTCCCCACCCATGGAGTTTACACATGGTATTGTAACTAAAAAATGCTATAAGTAACAAATCACATTTTGTAAAAGGACAAAATGTCCACCACAATGTAGCTTTTATAATTATTCTTTGTTTTTATAAAAAGTTTCTTTGTGGTTTTTTTAATTATGTGTTCTCCTCTTTTTATGGCATTTCAATTTTTCAGATCTCCCCCCCCCCCACCCCCAAGATTTGAAAATTTGAAATGCCAGAAAAAGAGGAGAACACAGAGTAAACAAAACCACAAAGAAACTTTTTATTAAAGCAACGAATAATGGTAAAATCTACATTGTGATGGACAATCTGTCTTTTTACAAAATGCGACTTGTTACTTATAACCACAATTTACAATACCATGGGTGACTACATGGTGAAATCAACTCCATGGATGATAATCTATGGTTCGTCCCCTTTCCATTCGGATAATTCCTCCCCACTTAAGAATCAATGGTCCCCATTGCGTGAAGCTCCATCCTGAGAAGCCTTTGTTGAATATGAAGAGCCACTAAAGAGAAGAGTTTTGTGTGGTGAACCCATAACCATAATGAATGAAGATCTTAGGACATAGATACCCTGTAATTCTTGTGACTAACTGTGATATTGACAGTGTGCGACCTAGCAAATGGAATTGGATGAAGCATTAGTTTGTGGATTACCCATAACCATGACAAACAAAGATTTGAGGATAGAGATACCCTATAATACTCATGGTAAACTGTGATACTAACAATGTACAACCTACCAAATAGACTTTGATGACAAGGGTTTTGTGTGGTTTACCCATAACCTAGGGTTTGTGGGTGACCCATAACTGTGATGCTTGTTAGTCTACTTGGTAAAAGTATGGTGGCTTGTCTCGTATATTCTAGTATCCAATGAGATGTTGTAAAGGCTTCTTTCACACACACACACACACATATATATTTATAGTAATAGACCTCTTGCTGCAAATTTGTTGATAACTTCTGCTATAGGTGATGAAATCAAATCCCGGTAGAGACCCATTTGAGTTAATTAAGAGATATTTCCATTGATATAAGAAAATTTAACTTTGATGACTTGTGGGGTGAGAAAATTATTCTTGAAACTCTTGTTATGCACGGTCACGCAACGTTCCAGACATGTGTAGCTTCAATTGGTCATATCTCTCAAACCGAGAAACAAAATCAAATTTCGTAAAAAACCCATTTGAGATAACATAAAAATAATTTTAAATGAGCTATTTTTAACCCTCTAAAATGATATGTGGAAGTCGTATCACTTGCATGAAGTTTTCTGCTCTTTGTTTCATCCTTCATTGTGCTTCTATGGGGGCCATACCACCATGGGCAAGCTTGAAATGAGGTCATACAATATTTTATTTGCTGCATATTTTTTTTAAGCTATCGAATGGTTGTGTAAATATACAATGACAATGTATGTGATAATACCAAGTGCATAGGGCCATAAAGGATGCCAAGGGTTTTTTAGCGCGACATGAGTTATTCTAGAGGTCATGGAATCTCCATTTTGCAGACCAATGGATGTAGTATAAATGTTCCTACAATGGTGAATGAAGATCCGAGGGTGGAAAATACTGTAATTATTGTGGGCCAACTATGATACTTAAAGCGTATGACCAAGAAAATGGACTCCAAAGGTGCTAAAGGGAGGTTGGAGGCTGCTGCAAAAATTTGAAACTGATATATGCTTCAAACCCTCATTCCCATGGAGCCATAACCTACTCTGATACCACTGTTCCATGTCTTGGGGGGAGGTCCCGAAGATATAAAAACTTGAAATGCCAGAAAAAGAGGAGAACACACAGTAAACAAAACCACAAAGAATATTTTTATTAAATCAAAGAATAATTATAAAGGCTACATTGTGGTGAACAATCTGTCCTTTTACAAAATGCGACTTGTTACTTATAACCTTTTTTAGTTACAATACCATGGGTAAATTCCATGGGTGGGTAAATACCACGGGTGAATGAATACCATGGGTGGATTCCACTTACAATACTATGGGTAAATTCCATGGGCGGATGAATACCATGGGTGGATGCCACTTTCCATTCAGATCAAGAGGAGACTGACAAAGCAAGGAAATTATATTATAATAAAATGCAGGATGTTGATGTAGTGGAGAGTTTTTGGAGACGATGGTTTTTGGGAATATAAGGGGGACGATTAGAGCATAAGAATGGAGGTTTTTATTTTGTTTGTCCGAGAAGCGAAGACAGAGGAGAAAATACAGAGAGAGCCACAACTTGGAGACTTGAGCAATTATTCTTGGAGCTTTGGGCACGGGAGCCAGAAGACCTCTATTTCAAAGTCTTCTAGATTTGGGAACCAAATAGGTTGATCCCAAATAGGTTGGGAGGAAACGACCAACTTGGTAGAAAGAGAAGATTGGGAGCAACAACAGTCGGAATTGACTCCAAATGGGATTTTCAGGTAAGTATCTACATTGAAATTTAGGTATCAATTAAATTTATGGTTAATTGTAAAAATTAGGGAATTAATTTGTGTAGGGGTAGAATATGTGCACTACACACCTATATGTGTGAAATTGTGTTCATTGATCACATGAGACTATTACATTTCTAAAACCTTATGAAAGCTTCCATGCCATCATTATACACCTCTATAACTAAGGGTTGGTGATTTAAAGGGCTATTTGCCACTGTGACAAGAGAGTGATGTCATGAGTGTCTATAGGCATGGACGTACTATTGTTTTGAAGTGATGTACCATGTTTTTTTATGAATTTATATAATTACTTATCCCCTTGCGTGCCTATGTGAATGATGGATTTTTTTCCCCATTATGCTTTTTTTTTTCTAGAAAAAAATCATATTTTTTATTTCAATAAGAAAAGAAATTAAATCCTTCAAGTGCCAAGGTACATCATGATCATATCGCTAAGAGATTGAAAATGGTATATCAATATAAAAGGGACCACCCTCCTAATCATTTACAACAAGTATCCAGCATATTCCTTCATTTTTCTAGGAACAAGATCAATTGTCTAATATGAACCCTCCCATAAATGGAATTTACAAAAATGTTGTCATCAAGAGATATATGTACCATAAAGGTACTTTAACAGTATGCATATGTTATCATAGAACTATGCTTATTTTTTCTTTATTAGTTCAACATAATGGTTATTCAATGTCAATATGGATGGATATGTTATTAATAAATAATGTTTCTATTCTATCTTGAATTAAATTTCTAGGAAACTAACACAAGGTTTTGGGCGAGACCTCCTTTATCCTTAATAATTAGCAATGCTAGCCTCATTGACCTCACTAAACCTTTATTGGATACACGTGTTAATATTGATCTCATTTATAACTGATAAATAGTTATATTGTTGAGATAAAATTGGTGCATACTAGGGCTTGATGCGATGAAAATCCTCGTAAGATGAGATAAACGCTTAGTTCCGTGGACATGTTGATCATTTTTTTCACCAAGATGCACCTATATAAGGTTAGACGTGAAAAAGTTCAAATATAGATACATATTTTAAGAAGAATACTAGATTTTATTGGTGTGATTCCCTAGACTTTGTTTGAATGATTACGATAGTTTGCAGAGTTTGTCTTTATCTCCTTGGCACCTTGAGTAGGCTATTAAGTGGATTGCATTGCATTTGATAAAATTAGAGTGATGTAGTCATGAAACCATACATGTAATTTACTTTTTATTTAGGGGTGTTGAGAAAATATTTATTCTCGAGTTTGCATGTGAACATTCTCTATGTTTTTCTATGGTATTGAAAGATTTCAAGAAAAGTTTGTGTGGAAGTCTAGTAGTTGAAATCATGGTGTAAATGAAGATAGTGATGGTGACAAAGGGATTGTTTATTACCCCAAAAGAGATGGGAGAGATTGTTGATTAATCCTAATGGTATATTTGTATTTATTATCAAAATTAAGGATGATTTGACGAGCTTCATTCATACATGCTAGTCCAAGTTGTTCCATTATGACTTTGGATATGATGTTAGGACATGATCCTCTATTTGTAGGTGGAAATACACTTTATAAAATATTTACATGGAAATGTAAAAGAGAAGATTATTTTGCACGTTCCTAAAAGAGTTGACATCAACTACCTTATCCTATAGGTCCCCCCCCCATTGAAGGGATAAAACACTAGTTTGGAAATCCCTAGGAGACAACCATTTCTTAGGCAGTGAGATGACAACCAATGCATTACTAAGTTCACTTATTGTAGGGAGATGTAATGGAATCAAACATTTTTATGTTGGCTTTAGTTGATACTATATTTAATACAATATTGAATGAGGGGAATTTAGTGTTAGAAACAAAGTTTTTGAGCATTAATAAATGATATTAGTTTGTCATTTTTTAATAAAAGTGGTGGAGTTTCTAGCCTTAAAGGAACTTCCCACAATTTTACTTGGGACAACAACAGATCTCTTTTTGTTTTGGGGAAAATTAGACTTGTTTTGGGCCTAGAGGGTTGATTTATAGTTGTAATTAAAAAACCCTTACATCTTCATCGACATAGTGAAGGGTTACGACAATATTCACAAGTTTTATGTTATGCAAGCATTCTCTTATGAACCTAAAACTTCACAGGAATCTATAATTATTTTCTTCACAAAATTTGCACCATAAGTAAGAAGGGGGTTGGTTTGGATGAAAATATTAAGATGGTGGTTTAGGGGGATGTTGAAAAGAGATCTGAAGGTTGAATTAGTAACTACCCTTCTTTCAAAGGAGATCATTGCATTATGTTAGAAAATCAGAAAGGCAATTTTTTTCTTCTCATGTTGATAATTACTTGTGATATATTTGTGTTCTTATTAACTTTCTTATGTTCTTTTGTCTTTGTTTCATCAAGAAATCATCGAAACAAAACAAGAATATCAATGACACCATATGTGGGCACCCATCTAGGGCTAAAACCCCTATATATGGGAAAACCTAGTCAAACTATTCCACTAGTAAAGAAAATTGAGATAGACCAAGACCTTAGACCCCAAAGACCTTCCTCCACCAAGCCAACCTTCCAATATGGTTTAGTAAAATTCAGTGGTCTCTTCTTGTCCAGTAGCTATAACTGAGAACTTCGACCCCCAACAACTTTAGAATTTCGGCCCAGAAACTACCCAAAACTTCGACCCTAGCAACTTTATAATTTCGGCCCAACTACAATCTAGAAAATTCGCATGCGTGAGAGATATATTGCCAAAGAGCTTGACTTTGGTCTTCCATTTTCTTCAATCCTTATTTAGAAAATTTGTTATCTTTTTCTTCCTCCAAAAACTACAAATTGAACTTGTTTAGTGAGTGTCTTCCAAGTGAGTCAAATTGCTTCCTTTATATAGTGTTTGTGTGAGGTCGAATTCCCTTGATGAGACCGACTTGTCCTTCTTGAGGCCGACTTGGTGGAGGAGGCCTAATTGACCTATTTTACACTAAAATAAATTCCTTTCTTGAAAAAAGAAGCCCAATAAGGTTTTATTACATTATGACATGGACAAGGATACTTGACATAAACCCTATATGCCTACAATGGAGGATTTTGACCTATAAATAATTGACCCAAGTATGGAACCCATGCTTTAATAAGTTAATTCCTTTTATAATAAAATTTATTTTTCTTTCTTTTGACAAATACATTACATCATTAATAAAATACAATTATGAAGATTGACACTAGTTACATTCTTCAACACTCCCTCTTAACTAGGGAGGTATTCATAATTACAAATATACAAAGGTACATGGAACATCTCAAAATGATATGCTCTATGAAGAGTCACAAATAACGCAGTGCTACAGATTAGATACCTGGCCAGGGTAATCTAATAGGGTGGGACTAAGGTGGACTCAAGCTTTAACCACTATAGGTACCATCAGGCTTTTAAGCTCTACCACCAACCTTGGGATCTAGGTGCATGTCCAATGCCAGAGCTCCATGACCAACACCACCCTCCATACTTAGGGATCTATACATTAAAACATAGGTTGACCAGTTGTCCCCCCAAGCATCTTTCCATAAGATGCTTCATCTCTCCTTACAAACCAAATCAGATATATATATACCACTCTAAGCATGTTTCAAATGTTCAACATTTTTACATAGAGATCCTAAATAATCACAACCCTAATTAGTAATAAAACTTTGAGGACATATTCAAGTAAACACAAATCTTTGGGGTCCTCAATCATTCAAATGTTTCTTATATCATCGTCAAGTTATCCAAATACATCTATTGTCAGAAGCTTTCTTCTTTCAATTCTTCAACAACACCAAATACAACCTCAATACTTCTAAAGTATTTTGTTTGCAACTTCATGAATCATGAAAATTGATTTGTAGTACTTTCATTCATTTGGTTTCATTCTTACTTCAAGGAATTCACTGTCATAATATGCCCTCCCTCTCAACTGGGGAGATATACCCTTTCTTCTATCCAGGCTCCCTCTCAATTTAGGGAGGTCAAAAACTTCATAATATTGGAGAAACTTCATCCTCTCAAGGCATCAAGGTCATCTTGATCATCATCATTCTTACTAATATTACCAAGTCATATTCACTTACGAACATCTTCAACATCTTGAATATATGTACCTACAAAACTTCAATAGTAAGTACAACAAAAAACACAGATACAAAAGCACGAAGTTAACTATGTAATTATAATGGAAACATCAACTCATTCAGGCTTTTAGACATAAAATACCTAAACCTAGTTAGGTTCATAATCAACAAGGGTCAGATATTTTATTATAGACTTCAACTTCTTGCTAGTGTTTTTTCATCAACCATAGACTCTATCTTCAAGACACAAAGCCATAGATATCAACAATAACAATATAATCATAGTAATATACATCTAAAGTTTCAAAAAGATGCTTTTAGAATGTACATATCAGAATCTAGTAGGGTTCATTGCAAACCCTATATTTTATCATCAAAACTAAATCATATAAAAAATATCATCATATCCTAAAATATCAATCTCTACTAAGGTTTTTTTACAAAACCCTAGATTTCACAAACTAAAACATTAGCATCAAAAATTAAGTTAACATACTTGCATATACATATCTAGGATGCTTTTGAATAGGTAAACCCAAGACACCAACATTAATTTTCAACAATTTTATTCAGACTTGGATTTCGATCCTACAAATGAATATACACCTGGGGTTTCATTCCCAGAATCTTACTATAAATGTTTTGTTCACAAACCTAAATCACCAAACCCTAAAAATATAGGGATTCATTATATAACCTAGACAATAATAGAAAATCATAAAGGACTAGGGTTTTTATCATAACATTATCAAAACCCTAAAAGAATAGGATTTCTAGACTTTATTAACAACCCCTAAGTAGATTAGGATTTCATTAATCAACATTGACATACCCTTAGCAATAAGAGGTTAGGGTTTTATAATGAAACCTAAGGGTTAGTGTTGAGCAGGAAAATCCCCTATGCGGACAAAGGCGATCCCTCTAGCCCTAGGGTAGGTCTAGCAACAAGGGAACATGCTGGACTTTTGGATTCCTAGCTTATAAATGAAAGATGAACTAAGATAGATACCCTACGTCGGTCCAACGCTTTTGTCGTGACTTGCAGCAACGATCCTCCGATATTTGTCTTCACACGTCATGGTGCATCAGTGATGATGTCTGCAGACCTACACAAAGATCAAGTGAACGATGATAGCATACGAGAATATACCTTCACTTACAGCTATTCGATTGGTTAAGGAGAATCAAACATTTTGCATATAAGTGAACACAAAATTGGAACCAAAAAACAGTCATGTATTAATGATAGAGAAAAAAAGTTTACAAGCTTAATGCCTTGACGTTGTAGGCCTCCTTTGACGGGTTAATTCGGGCGCGTCTCAAGTATTCGTTCGGGATCGGACTCGATGAGGCAATGGGCCTAAACCCTCTCTCAACAATGGATTCTTCTCTGCCTTCTTATACACACCAACGATAATAATGATTGTTCAGCTAGCTGAATCAATGTGAGAAGGAAGAATTTATAGGAGAGGAGGAGGTGGTTTGGGATCCCACATGAGGTGGAGGAGAGGTCTACCCCTTTGGGGAGTTGCACAATTGTAGGAACAAATGGGCCAAAGGGAGAAAATCGACGTTATTTAGTCGAAAAAACCATGATGACTCCACTCACGAAGTTGTTAAGCATGGAAAATTTGTTTCTATTTTTAAAAAACTTCCCAAAAATAGCTTAGCGCAGGTGCCCTTATGAGACAGAGTGCCAAAGGGCGCGAGGCTCAGTGTTAATTTCTCCATGGGCACGAGGCCATAACTGCCTACCAGTGCCGACCCAAAATCACATGTTTTTGAAGGTCTTCTTGAGGAATGTGTAACAGAGAAGATGTTCTTAACATTCCAAAGGATGCAATGATACTCATGGAAAAGTATGACAGTACACATAAGTCACTGAAATGTTCCTCCAATGTTTAGGATGGGCATTGCATGGACGGTGACAAAATATTGTGTAACAGATACCCCCTAAAGCACGAGGTCCGAGAGAGAGGGAGGGGTGAAATGCGTTATGAGAACATGCCCAAACCAAAACTCCGTTGTCAGAAGACCTGCAAGAACAAGTACAACTGATATCTCTGGTACATGAATATGTGGTATGGGCACATCCATCCATAATAGAGTACATACAATAATAATATCTGAGGTATGGATGCAACCATCCAGTAAGAAGGATCATCAGATAGACTCAGGTATGGTCGCAACCATCCAATCAGAAGAGTCATGCATATAGTCATGATAAACCAAATCGTCTCGCAGCCAGGATTTCATCAGACAACCCAAGGTCTTGCACTTCATCTCGACTCGAAAAAGTGCAAATTCAAGCATGCGAATGAGTGAGCTCAAGTCGAACATGCAAGAAAATAACCCGATTACCAACTAATGATGAAAGCTGTTAAAATGCATGAGAGAAACCACCAATAATGACAATGGCTCTCAAGGTACAACTAGTAAAATCCGCGGAATGTGAACAGTGAGCTGGAGTTGAACACCCACGAAATCACTCGATCGAAGGCCAATGACGAGGACCTGTCGTCGAACGCGAAGAAATTGCCATTGAGGCATGCAAGCTCCAAGGTACCGAAAGGGTGTCTCTAGATCAGCTTCCTGGATAATGAGCTGAAGTCGACTAGAAGTGATTGGTCGAAGGAGGGACATAATGTTTTCCACATCATCAACATGATACAAAGGAATGAGATGATAATGAATCAGGACCTAACAGAGGATCAGGGGTTAAAAACTGCAGAAGGAAATTCTCTTGAACATATTGGCAATATGAATCCATAATTTGGAAGTATTTGACATCAAGGGATCTGAGGTCATGGTGATGTGGCAAAGAGCAGATGATAGGTAAAAAAAATAACCCAAACCCATGGAAGCAAAATGACGAATGGGATGTCCCCAACCCGACACGAGTTGCAGACAAGTGTCATGTTCAAGAGCGACATACTGCTGACACAAATGATAACTGTTTCCATTTTCCCCCACCATTTCTGGTGAGTACCCCAATTATTTTTAGAAACAAGCTTGAAGGGGATAGCATATGCTCGTCATATAAGTTTGTCCTTCAGACAAATCCATCCTAGTACATTTTACAAGCCCTAGGAAGGAGGAAATCGGTAACATCATGGCGATGATTTTCGATGTCATTTAGGTTTAATGAGCCCGACAAAGGAAGAAATCGATGCCTTTTTATGTTTAGAGAATTTGAAAAGAAGCAGAAAATAAAACTCCAATAGGTCCCTTTTCGTAGGTAGTCTCACAGATCCAAAAAGGTAGAAAACAATATTCGAGAGAACCTCTTAGTCGCGATTGGCTAAGGTATTCCTTTTTCGTAAATAATTTGTCCCAACCCGAAAAAGGGGTAAACGTATACTGGGCAGATGAAGTTTCACAACCTTTAATGAGTTCAAAACGACAATAGTCTCGACAATATTTTCAATTTTCGAGAGTTAGAAAAACGCTGAAAGATGACTCCAAGGGGTGACTTTTTCGTGTTTTTACCAAGTCTGAAAAAGTAATAAAATACAACTAGTCACTTCATCGTCATCATGTTTGGGACCTGTTGCTACACAAGAAACACACGTAAAACCCATTTTTTGAGATAAAACATTAAAATAATAATAAAATAAGCTTGAAAACCTAATTAGTGTTTCGAAAAAGGTTATAAAATGACGGAAATAGTAAAAACAAATTACTTTTCACCTTTTCACCTCTTTGTGAGCATTTTACCATTTTTAACTGTGATCTTGTGGAACTGGCAACAAACAATCCAGGAGACCAATCACAAATCCATTTTCTCCAGGTAAGAGCTCTCATCTTTGCCTGCATTTTAAACTATATTTCACTTCATGCATACTTAATTTTTGAGACATTTGGGGGTATTTTGTCAAAGCGTGGGTGCGGCGGTTGATGCGGGTTCCAGGCATGGAGTTGCGCCAAACCGCTTAAAATTCTAAGGGGGAGGCGCCAGTCGGCGTTGCTATTTGCAAAACAACAACGCTAATCGTCGCGACCACATTTGCATGAAAAATATCCTAAATAGCCTAATTCAAACAGTTCAAAAGTTAAATATTTGACTAATGAAAGCCCCAATGATGGTTTTGTAGGTGATTAAAAGCCAAAATGGTCATCGAATGGAAGGAAAGAGAGCACGGGGAGGAAGGTGTACAAGCCATGGGAAATGAGAGATGTATGTATGCCCTGAGAGACTGTGGACTCTTGAAATTATTCCTAGCATCGTGTCTACGAGCTTAGCTGGAATTACTACAGTATCTGATCAGTGTGTGGGACACTGATCGCGAAAGGTTTATGATCCACGACCAAGAGTTGGAGATAGAAGTCTCTGACATATATATTTCATCACTGGATTTTCATGGAGGGGAGCAACACCGATCCTGACAGGTACCCGTCCCATGGGTGAGAGCATGGGTATGGTAATAGTCAGAGTTTGTCTAGGGGAAAAGAAAGGACCGAAGAGCGGGAAAATATAAGTTCAGAATATACCTGATTTGGCACTAAAGGTATTGTTGCTCACTATAAAACGAGCTGCTGGATCTCAATCCCCTCACGAAGCTACAAAAACACAACTTCAACTTGTCGTGGATTGTATGAATCCAACCATTTTCAACTGGGCGGAAGTCGTAACAATCAACCCAAAGTGCCAGTTAACAAAGTACAAGAACGACAAGATATTTTTTTTTGGATACGGGTCCATCTTGGTACCATTCATCCTCGAATGGTTGCCAATATTTCAACGCCAGGCGGTAATAGTACCTACACCACCAGCACGAGAGCCATAGATGGTTTTTTGGGCGGAGTTGATGCCTCGATCGAGAGGTGGTCAACATATGTCATGGAAGCTAGAATTCTTCACCTGGCTCCGCCGCCAACTCATCGTCGTAGAGGAATGGCCATATATCGACATCGATTTCATGGGTGATCTAGACCTTCCACTCTGAGAAGGAGAGGATTGGGATGAAGCTTTGGGTAAAAGCTCAGTTTTGGATTTTGATGAGTATTATGATTGTTTTTTGTTATATATATGTTCTGATATTTATCCATGTATTGCAGATGTTTGCCCAGAGAGGCCTACAGGGATGTCTCCCATAGCACGGAGGGTCCTGCATAATTTCGAGGCAGCCCCTCATGTTGAGGGAACGAGGAAGATGAGATTTCGCGCAACTTGGAGGGACTTACAAGCGGGATCCCAGATTACGTGAGATTCGAGGATGTTCCTCGTGCATATCAGAGGCATACTGCAGTGGTGTCTAACCGCGTCCACTGTTTGTTGAGGTGGCTTGTGTGTGCAGTGAAATGCTATCATGAGCATCATGTTGATTAGACGCCTAGGCTTTATTCCTGCATATTTTTTGAGAGACATGATGTCTCGAGATGTAACCAAAACACACATATTTTTTGAACTTATGATGCACGTGGATGTAAACAATCGATATATATATATATATATATATATATATATATATATATATATATATATATATATATATATATATATATATGCTTATTTTCCCATCTAAATCTTATTATGTGATATCAGTTAATGCATTCATTCTTCTAGGAATATGCTGATTCCTTTTTAATTAACGAACACGCAAATACAACCTTATAATTTGAGGATTTCTAATGGAGTAATGCCCATTAAGTTGGAGAACAATAAGTTGAGAGTCTAGGTTCAATATTAATGCACAAATGTCGAGAGAAATGGCATCGGTTAAGAGTTCAATGACGGCACTATATTCAACGAAATTGTTAGTCATTCGTCCTAGACAAATACCTTGAATGTCTATCAACTCATCATTAGGATTATAAATCACCCAGGCTGCAGAAGACAGATTTCGGGTACTGTGGGAGGCACCATCCGCGAAACCAACATAAGGAGTGACAGACATCTGCACAGTAAGTGATGACATAATAAGCAGGAAAAACTGCTCGCAAAGTACACCAAGCCAAAAAATGTACAAAAAATGGAAAAAAAAACTTATGTACAAAAAGAAACGCACGAGAAACTCATGTATAGTATTTTTTGAGGTACAACCCATTTCTGGGCTGACTCAAATGATAACCTTCATAGTCAATTAACTCATAGGCCCTGTTCTGCAAAACACGTTTAACGATATAGGGTCCATGCCACATGGGTTTGAATTTTCTTGCCCCCGGCTTATCATGAGCTTGGTCATACAAGAGGACTAGGTCTCCTTCTACAAAGGTATGAGGGGAAACTGTCTGATCAAAATGAGATTTGACCCACTTTTTCTGTGCTTCTATAACTAGAGTAGCAAAGCGGCGAGTTTCATCAAGCCTCTCCAAATATAGAAGACGTTCTTCCTCCGGCGAGGTATTAGGCAGTAATTCAACAACTATCTTGAGAGAAGGGATTTCACATTCAATCGGAAGGGTATCTTCAAGACCATAAACAAGTTGGAATGGAGTGAATCTGGCTACATCCTTCACCGAGGTTCGTTAAGCCTAGAGAGCTGAAAACAACATGAGATGCTAGTTGGACTTGTGCATCCTAATCGTACGCTGAAGAACAGTGACTACAACCTTGTTCACGGCTTCAACCTGGCCATTGGCCTAAGGGTAGTACGTCGTTGAGCTGTCATGACGCAGACCCAACTTCGAAGTCAACTCAACCATCATGTAATGGCGAAAATGAGAGCCATGATTGGTGACAATGGCTTGAGGAACACCAAACCTGGTAATGACATGATTGAACAGAAATTGTGCAGTTGTCTTACCCTTGGCTGTGAGTGTAGGCATTGCTTCGGCCCATTTAGTGAAGTAGTCCACGGCTACGATGATATAAGCATGCCCCCCCAGTCGAGTGAGGGTTTCACGTCATAAAATTGATGCCCCACTTCGCAAAGGGATCAATAGTAATGACAGGATGGAGGTGAGCGGGTGGTGCGTGCATCTTGCGCTGGTAAATCTGGCAATTGTGACACTTACGAACAACGACAATGCAATCTTTAAAAATGCTAGGGCAGAAATATCCAACATGAAGGATTTTTTGTGCAGTAGCATATCCAGACATGTGACCACCACATGAGCCAGAATGGCAACCATTTAGGACTTTTTCGGCTTCCTCGAGGGTTAAAAACCGGTGGAGAATAGAATCATCTTTGATGCGGTATAGAGTATCTCTGACTATGTGATAAGGATATGAATGATGGCGGATGCATCGATGAGCATCCTTCATCAACTCAGACCGGAAGGTGGAAGTCTAGAGATAAATGATGATATCACCATACCATGGATCGAGGGTGCTAATAAGAAAAAATGTGTCGTCTGGAATGCGTTCCTCAGAACTAGAGGGAGCAGTGTCCGAAGGTAAGGAGCAGATCAAATCGATAAAAACCAATTATTTATTCGATTTGGCGGTAGTGAACTCCAAATCGAACTCTTGGAGGATAACTATCCACTTTGAGTATTTTCCCCCCAACAATTGTCGAGTCAATATATAGGTCATGGGTTTGCAATCAGAAATCACGATTACTGTGCGAAGTAGAATATAATGGTGAAAACATTGGACGGTTTGAAAAACAGCCAACGCCAATTTCTCGACATGTGCGTAACATGTTTCAGTATCGAGAATATTGTGGCTCAAATAATAAACGACGTGCTCGTCACCATTGTCGTTGTCCTGTACCAGAACCATGGCAATAGTGCTAAAAGCGGCAACCAAGTAGAGGGAATAGTTGCAACGATAATTGGGAGGACACAGAAGAGGAGCATTGATAAGCAATGTCTTTGGTGCATGAAATATTTTTGGGCAATCTCATCCTAGAGGAACGGGATGCCTTGCTTAAGAAATTGTGTGAATCCTTCGGCTATTTAAGCATAGTTGGGTATAAAATGACGCAGGAAATTAGCTTTCCCTTACAAACTCTGCAACTGATGTAAAGAGGAAGGGGAGGGGTGATTAACAATAGATTCAACCTTAAGAGGGTCGAGATGAATTCCATCTTTAGAGACGATAAACCCTAGGAGTCTACCGAAATTGACGCAGAGGACACATTTATGCAGATTGAGCCGTATGTTGTAGCATCTACAATGAAGAAAGACCTGACGGAGGTGATTTGGGTGGTCTGTACGCTTAGAAGAATGAGCCGGAAGGTCATCCAGGTAAGGCTGAACAATGTGTTTAATATCATGGAATGCGTATGACATTGCTCATTGGAAAGTGGCACCAGCATTCTTAAGGCCAAAAGGGAGCTTCTTGTATGCGAAAGTGCCCCATGGACAGATGAAGGCGGTCTTGTGCTGATTGGCCAGAAGAATATGGTTTTGGTTGTAACCAGAAAACCCATCCATAAGGGAAAATATCTCACTCCCAACACATTCGTCAATAATCTGGTCAATGAAAGGAGTGGGATAGTTATCCTTAGGACAAGCACAGTTGATGTCGCGGTAATCGACACATACACGAATAATACCCTTCTTTTTATCCACAGGAACGATATTAGAAACCCACTATGTCAAGGGGATTGGATAAATGAAGCTAGATTTGAGAAGTTTTTCAACTTCTCCCTTGATGGCGGCTGCCTTTCTAGGGTGCATGGGACGAAGACGTTGGCGAATAGGCTTCGCGTCAAGATAAGTAGGGATCTTGTGCATGACTATACTAGGATCGATGCCGGGCATTTATTCGTAGGACTAAGCGAAAACATCTCGAAACTCTTGGAAGAGACTAGTATAGACCTTGATCTCATCAGGAGATCAGGTCACCCTAATATGGATGTTCTCGACAACCCCCGGTTTAATGGAGATGTCAATAGGAATCATTTGCATAATGTTTCCCATGTTACCTTCCGAAAAGACTTCATGTGTCAATATGGGTGTCTGAAGCAGATGGGAAGGAGATTGGGAAGCGAATTTATCAAGACAGGTAGACATGGCCCCAAGGCCAGGCATAAAGGAGGAACGATGATGATTATCATCTCGGGGAGGATCCTCTAGAGACATGGTTTCCACGATGGCCACATTAGTGGGAAACGTTTCGTTCAAAGGATCAGGAGAATCTACAACACCGAGCCAAGGGGATTGAGAATACGTGTCAAGAGACACACTCAAAAGAGTATGAGAAGAGGGGGGAGGAGCCGAAGCCGAGATAACTTCACAATAATCGATTTCTATTTGGCTTAATGACATCACATCACCAAACAAATAAACCTGCTCGGGCGAAGGGATGATCCACGGATCAAAAGACGTCGAGATCATGTTGACCTAAGCAGTGTTGGGCAGAGGAAGAGAAAAAAGACTCATAAGAGCGGGATCTTTGAAAATTCTCGGTCCGATGCTCTCATAAGGCGTAGGAATATGATCTACATATGGAACGTTGATCTCGGAGGAAGTGGAAGTAAAAAAGGATAAATGATCGACAATGATAACATTTACTTCATGCGGAAATCGAATAACACGAAAGAGAGTGGACGAGACGTATAGCAAGGCATGAGTCCAATTGTGACCGAGGAGAAGATTATAATTGAGCTTGGTGTCAACGACTTCAACATCAACATTAACCGTTTTCCCTTCCAACATTATAGGTAAACTAGCGAGAACACCAAGAGGGCGAGATTCCCTTCCATCAAAAGCTTCTAAGGCGTTTGGAGACTAATGGAGGACTGAAGAACTAATGGATTTCCAGCATGCAGAAGACATGATGCAAGTAGATGCACCCTCGTCCACGACTACTCGATGGATATTCTTTCCATTAATCCGAGCTTAATAATCAAAGCAAGTTGGTGAGGGAGACGCGAAACAAAAATTTTCAAATCGAAAGTGATAAGGCTGGAATCGACGGGGTCAACCCCTCAGATGGCAGATAGCAAAGCCTTCTGGTTTGAAAAACAACTCTGAAGTACTTCCAATGCAGACATAGTGAATGACGCCTAAGCCAAATCATCAACAATACTATAATGCTGACCGGAACGAGCGTTGAGGTTATAGGAAGAATTACAGAGTACACCTTTGGAAGGTGGCCGCACAACGGGCTCAGGACTGGGCCTTTCGATGTGAAGAGGGCCAGAAGTAGGCAGGGGAGGAGGACCATCAATGATCTCTTTCTCTGCTATCTGATGCAGTTCGGTATAATATTTCGATCTGGTGGCAATAGAGATGGGCGCAACACCATTCATCATGAAAACCTGAGAGCCAAAAGGGGTGGAGGATTGAGGTTGCTCCACCATCTGAGTTTGCTACGATGGGAAGGGTTCTTTAAGAACAACCAGAGTTCCTTAAGTGCCTTTGAGCAGTCGACTCACCTCCTCCCGTCGAGGACAGTCCTTGGTGTAATTCTCATCGTCACAAATTCAACAAGGATACTTCGGTTTACGTTTTGAACCATCGTTAGTATTAGGTTTCGGAGAATCTTATTTCAGGGTATCGAATTTGGCCTTGCCTTTACCCTTTTTCTTACCTTTGGAAGCCTTATCCGTCGAGGCGGACTGGACGACATTCACTTCCACGGTCTTACCAGGATTCAGAGGTGGCTGAGAAGAAGTATCAATGGAAGAAGTGGATTTTTTCTTCGCAGGATTGGGAGAAGACTTATGAGAAGTGTGAGACATAGAACCAATGATAACGTCGACAGGTGGTGTTTCTGGTGCTTTGGAAGTTCCATGTCGTGGAGCATCGTGCAAGATTTCATACAGCTTTCCATATTGAGATTACACGAGATCAAGGTACTGGGCACGAGCGATGGCTTGTTCCTCAGTAACACATGCCCCCATAGCGATGTCCTTAGCAATCAGACCAATAAAAGAGGTAGTGAACCAATCAATCAGAAGTTGACAGGGATCTCAAACTTGATCAAACAACGACGCCACCTCCATTCATAAATATGATTCAAGTTATGAGTAGCTCGATCCTGTTTCAAGGATGTTAGGAGGTGCGTCCCAGTTTCATAAGGAACTGGTAACTGAAAGTGCGTGAGAAATTCCATGGATAGAGAGTTGAAATATTGAATGATGCCACGAGAGAGCTCAATATGTACCACTTTGCGGTGACACCGGTGAGTCCTTTTTAAAAAGACGTAGTCAAATTGAATCGTCAACCCAAGAGTTAGAGGAGCACCAAATATGGTATGTCATAACGTGTGATTGAGGGTATTCTTCAGACTTGCCGTCAAATTTGGGACAATCTCCATGGATTTTGGTAGGAACTAGGGCCAATATGGATTATGAAGGATAGGATCATTTGTCAACTTTGACACATCGGGTAGTTCCAGTGTAGCAAGAAAGGGAAATTGTGGATTGAAAGGCATGCGACAGGCCTTTGATAGAGACCAGTATTTGGATTCCAACCAGGTTGGGAGAAGTTCTGACCCCATATGTTCCATCCCAGAGGATTTTTTCCATAGGGGTTATAGTTCTGATAATTCTTCCCATACACCGGTTGAGGACCAGGATATTGATTCTGAGCGAACCACTAAGGTCCTGTCTAAGAAAAATATGGATTTTGTTTCAAAATGTTAGCAGTGTCTTGGGGCGCACCTTGTACCATTGAAGATTTTCCTTGAGGAATAAAAGGTGAGCCCTGAGGTTGCATAGGCTGCCCTTGGGTGCAGGTTGACCTGGATACTGCGGTTGAATAGGTTTTCCCTGGGGTGCAGGTTGTCCCTGGGGTACAGGTTGGCCTGGATGCTAAGAGCCACTGGGCTATCCCTGAGGCACAGGGTGGCCTGAGGGTTGAGATGAGCCAGGTTTCCCATAAGGACTAGGTTGGCCTAGCTGATCAGTAGAGGGTTTACCTTGTTGTACAAAATTTGGGCCTTGCTAAACATAAGGTTGGTTCTATTGCACAAAAGGTTGTCCCTGAGATGGATAGGTTTGCCACTGGGGAACATAAGATGCTCCCTGTTGAACATGAGGTTGACCAGTAGGACCATAGGGTTGTCCCTGTTGGACTGAAGGTTTTCCCTGAAAGGGTTGTCCTTGTGGACCATAGGGTTGTCCCTGTAGGTATGTAAAATGGTTGGGGTAAACCGGCATTTGGGGTGTTTTAATGTACAATGGACCCTGTGGAACAAGCCCATGGTAATAGACGTGAGTTCCATGCTCATCATAGTAGTGTGGTCAATAAATGGGAGCTTGAACCTACTCAAAACCCTGGGGGAAGTAATTTTGTTGCTGAATGGCCATCATATATTGATCGTACATAAAACCTCCAGGAATCGGATTAAAGGAGACAGGTGTACTACCAGTAGGTTGATGGACTCCTGAGACATGAGGTTGTGATCCACTCACGGCGAGTCCAACAGGTATTGCAGAATCAATAGGAAGCATCCCATGAATAACAGAAGATGGCGGCAATGATGAAATCACACTAACAGAAGGTGTGGATGAAGCCACACAAACGGTGGGTTGGGTTGGGACAGATGTAACAACCGTCAACGTGATAGGAGTAGAAGGGGATGGACCTGATAGAAACGACCCCTCTGAAGGAGCTAACGTACCTAACCATATTGGATTCTAATACAAAGATGCAACACTAGAAATGATCTGACTCAAAAAATGATAACTAGTCAGGAGAGATAAAGGTTGTGAGGAAGTTTGACCCGAGACATAAGGAAAATTCTCTGGAGGGAACTGATATTCTCTCGTAGAAACATAAGTCTCTTCACTACTAATAGGACTCATGGCATCCATGTCAGATGAAGACATGCTGTCAGTGAAAAGGTGACGAGGATTGGCAAGTAAAGCACGTGTTAATGGTGAGGCAAGCAGTTTCGAGGGTAAAGGAGGATCTTCTTCCCTAAACGAGGCCCAAACATCCAGAGGTTGCCAATTGATATCAAATGGTTCCTTAGGAGGAGATCGAGTGGCAAGAGTTTGAACACTCAGAATAATAGAACTCCATTAACCTAAAGTCCTAGCAGACTGAGATGTCTCTAAAGAAACTTTGGGAGAAGGTTCTTCACTACGAGGTAATAAAGGGGATGACAAAACAAGTAGCCCCACCACCGTAACTTTGTCTCAAAAACAGGAGAGAAAAGAGATGAGAAATTCGAGGCTTCAAGACCAATCACTATGGAATTACTTATGAACAAGCCAAGAAAATAAATTTAACGGGCATGTGATCATAGGTAATTAATTTTATGACACTGAAACAAAACTCTACCTTTTCATATTTTTAGAGTCGATAAAAGGGAAAAATATGACTCTAGTCACTTTCAGGTTGGACGAGCTTAACAGGACAAGTGCTCAATGATATTTTCAAATTTTAGAGAGTCACGGAAAGATAAAAATGACTACTGAGGAAATCTAAGCAAGAGGGTGTACCAAACTCCCGTGAACTGCAATATACACCTTGGTGATCAAATGAAAAAGAAATGACCAAGGACTTAACATACATGTAGGAGGTCTCCCTAAATGTTGTGTTTGGTGTATCACAGTTACAGGGTGGCAGGCTCGGCTTCCTATGGATAAAGGATTGCAACCTATGAGGGTCTCTCTTTATATACTTGACGGTACGGGCAGCACAAGTCTATGTTAGCATTGTCTAATTCCAGATGAAGAACGACAGCTACTAGGTTTAACAACGCCGGAACACGTCACTAGCCTAGACCTCTAAATATGAGAGTTAAGTTTCAATGCTTCCTTAGATTGATTGAGTTCATTTTAAAGTTTATCTTGAAATTATGTTCCAGTTTCAAGGCCTTACCGAATGTAATCTCAAATCTCTAATGCACAACTATATGAGAAATAATATCGTTCCAATTCGATGAACAGCTATCTAAAAGAGGGATAGAAGTTCACAACGAAGCAATAAGCAATAAAATGCAAGAAGAACTTTTCCTAATGCTCCTAACACAACCAAAGAAGAAAATGAAAGGATTTTCTCTTGTTGTTCACTTTTTAATGAGAAAGCTACTAATGCAAAATACTACTTTTCAAGGAAAATTTTAGGGGCTAATATTTGCAAGTGGGCTAATTTACCATGTTTTTTCCAGAAAAAAGATTCACCATTTTCCATTTATTTGAAAATTGATTCGCCCAAATTTTATAGTATAAAATTATTTTACCCTTAAAATCGCCAAAATTTTATATATACTAATATAAAATAATTAAGATCCTAAATATTTTTACAAAAATATAATTAAAATTTTTACAATTGACACATTGGGTACTAGTAAGATTCTCCAAGGTTTCTAAACTTTAAGGCAAAAATCCATCCTTAAAATTTTCCTTTGCTACTTTTCATTTTCAAATAGAGAGAAAGAATGAAAATTTTTTTCCTTTATATGAATGAGAAGCAATAATTCACTGTTACACTAAAAGGAAAAAATGATCACTATTTTTGAGCAACTTCGAACAAAATGATTAAACACGAAGAAACCAATCCAGAGTGAAAGAAAACACACTCAAAATAGACATGCATTCCTTCACACAGAAAGAGGACTTTCAAATTGACTCAATGAGCAATGTGATCTATGCTCAAGGTGACAGATGGAAGGTCAAACAGATGCTAGGATGACAGTTCGATGACCCAACAACACACCGAATGGATGGTATTTTCCATTTAAAAAAAAAACATTTCTATCCTACTCTACTTGAAAAAACAAAATATCTTTCAAGTATAGGAATACTTCCAATGGAGCCATGTGCATATCAATATGACAGTTAAGAATCATGTGTAGGCTTGAAATACATGCTTTGACATGTACCTGAGTATGAGAGACCAACTTCTTTGACTGAGATGATATCAAGTACTGTTGAAGAAGAGTGTGTTGTTGCAACTTAATGACTGTCTGGAACCATATTTCAATATAGTTGTGATGCCCCTGGTCCACTTGCACATTTGGATCCCTTTCTGTGTCCTCTTCTACCATGACATTCAAATATTCCTCTTTTTGTTGATTTTGGCCTTGAACACATGGAGGATTTAACGGTGACCATAATGTAACTTTATCAATCTCTGATTTTGATGTCTGCTCTTCATCAAGTGCAACCCATGATTCTTTAATCGTCTTATTTGAATCTTCTTTTTTTGAATGTTTTCCTTCAATGAAACCAAGAGAATCACCTTTTTGCAATACACTTCCTGAGCTAAGATGGATACCATTTAGATCAAGAGGAGATGTTTGGTAGTATTGTACCTCAACATTGTAAGTGGGCTGAGCTACTTCCGTGTGTGGGTTTTGAAATGGTGGTATAGGTAGTTAAGTGGGAGTGGATCTTTAAGATGGATGTGGTTGAGGTTGTGGTTGTGGTGGAGGTGGAAGATAGGGATAGCATGGAGTTGGGTATGGAGGATATTGAGGAAAATATTGAGGATATTGTGGATTTCTCCCATAAGGTTCTTGCAAACCTTGTTTCCAAGATTGGTTTTGGGGTTGAGATGGCCAAGGTTGCCAAGGAAGGGGTGTGTTCCAATTACTTTGAGGTGGATTTGAATAATCTTGAAATTGTGAAATAGGTCTTTGCATCATATCAAGTTGACTAGGCTCCCATGGTCTTCTTGGAGCTACATAGCATATCTTCTTTGGTAGTTGACTTGCTCCATTGTCCTCTTGGTACAATTCCTTCAACCTTGGTAATAATGGAAAATATTTAGTAGCATATGATTCTGTATGGATAACACAAATATCAACATCTTTTTTTTTCTCATTTCCCATTCTTAACATTTCTACTTGTTCACTTAGATTGCTAAGAATTTTCGTTTTAAATTTATCATCCAAATTTCCAAGTTCATCTTGACTTACCAATGTTGATGTTGATTTACTTACTCTTTCCCTTCCTTTTGATATGCGCTTGCATGTTTCACAAATTTCTTCAAATGATAATTGGTATACATCTCCTCTACTCATGAGATCAAGGAGATCAATCCACTCATCCCTAATTGTTCTAATTAAGAGGGTTTTTAGTGTGTACATTATTACTCTCCCCAACTTCCCTGTTTGGAATTAGGAGTGAAGAAAGGTAACCACATATGAACTTTTAACTAGGTAGCTAGCCCTACCTAACCAAAGAGGGCTCTCTCGGTGTCAATTTTTTAATTATTCAATTTTTAGGGATGAGTACTCGATTTTAGGCTAGATATAGATCAATTTGTTCTAGAATTTGTTTAATGATTTGTTTGCTGGATAAAATTTATAATTAGTGAAAGCTAAAACTGATTTCAAATAAGAAACTATAGAAAAATGAGCAAGGCAAGACACGCAATCTATTTTAGAACATTTAATTTGTCATTGGTGTATAGTGGTAGAAAAGAAAGGGGTATGAATGAGCATTTTACATGAATTCATTCATTAGAAGAAAGACACATTGTAAAAATATTAATAAATAGAAAATTTGACTGATTTCTCCTTATAAAATGAATAAGATTTTACACAGAAAATGGAATGGAAATGAAATAACATAGAAAAGGAACAATGTTCAATAAAAATACCATATGGATCTCGCACAATTGTTGCAAACTCCTTTGATTTTCATTAATAGCAGGTCCACAATAATACATAGAGTTTCAGAACTTGATTATCCAACAGCAATACTTCGTAAAATGAAGTATATACAGAAAAACAAAATTACAATTGTTACATTAACGACTATCCAAAATAATAATGCTTTATTTGCTAACTAAATCTAACTACATCATGGAAATAAATTACATTTGTTGTCTTCAGTGCTTCTTTGTTGGGTCTCAATCTAGTCTCCTAAACTGAGCTCATTTAATTGTCAACCAGGATTTGTAAACTGCTGAAGTGAAATGTACCATATGTACCTAGGTGCTTGTTTCCTAATGCGTTGTATGTGGTGTTTTGTGATGTTTTGGTCTTTTATGTTGGTTTATGATGTTTTTGGTCTTTTGGTGTTTTATATTCACAATGAAAATGCCTAGAAAACTAATGGAAAGAAGTTGGTGGTCAAAACAGAGTTAAATCTAATGTATGGAATGGCAAATGCAATTAGAAATACCTGAAGCAAAATCTGAACTATGACTAAAATAGAAGCAAAAGCTTGATAATGACTTTTTAGGCAAATGACACAGACTAAACTTGAGAAATGACCACTAAATATGCAAGTTCTCTAACTAGACAGTTAAACACTAATGATGCAATACTCTGTCCTAGCTCTTCTATTTTATGATTAATTCCTAGTTCTATTCTGCAATTTAATTGAATGTCACAGAACCTATACTCAAAGAGTTGTTGGTTTCTTGTTCAAAGTAGTTCTTTTGAGGAAGAGCTCTGTTCATAAAATGATGAGGAGATTGCAGAGAGATTTCAGACCTTATAGTGATGTTATCTTCTGTTCCTGTAGTTATGGATCACTTGTAGTTTTCAGAACAAAGAGATGTTTGTGAATAATGAAGGCTGTCTTGTGAATTCTAACAACTAAAGTAATCTATTGTGCAAAGGATGACAATGTGAATATGAGATGCAAGTGTAATGAGTTAATCTAATAATGAACCTAAGATGCCATTAAACTAGAACAATGCTGAACTATAAGTCATCATCAAACCTGAAACAGAGTAACTGAACATGAATTAAATGCAAATGAAACTCCGGAGTTGTTCTAACTGTACTAACATGCATTAATCTATGAAGTTACACAATCTGTTTGTTCATCATTAGTGATATCTTGGAAGAGTTCCTTCTTTTGGAAGAGGTAGAACAATTCTGACTGTGTACTTGTATGCAATTGAAAGCAAATGAACTGAAAGCAAATGAAAAACTAAGTTATCACATCCATACCCTACTTGTCATTATGATGTCTTGGGCAAGCGTTTAAGAGCAAGATCAGAGATGATACTTAGTACACACACACAACTAAATCATTCATTATCACGGTCATGTCTTGAACTTCTTAAGGATGTATTGGAAGAATTTCTTCTTGTGGAAGAGTGATGAGAACAAGTGTAACTGTGATATTGAATAGTAAAAACTACAACTAAATCCTATATTACCATAGCTATTCTTCATTCATCGTTATGATCTGTTGGAAGAATGTCTTCTTGTGGAAGAACTGGAATGAATATAACTACAGTATCTAGTTAAAAACAAATACAAATTCAACTCCTATCCTACAATACCATAGTCATTAATCATTCATCATTTTGGTATGTTGGAAGAGTGTCTTCTTGTGGAAGAGCTGGAACGAATTATGACTACAGTAGCTAGTTAAAACAAATACAAATTTAACTCCTATCCTACAATACCATAGTCATTAAACATTCATCATTTTGGTCTATTGGAAGAGTGTCTTCTTGTGGAAGAACTGGAACGAATACGACTACAGTAGATAAAACAAAACAACTACCAATTCAAATGCAAAACGTAAAGGCAGCTAGGAAAACTTATCTAGTTTACGCAAAAGAAATCCGTGCAAGAGGCAGGGGCCCTCTACCACTTGACGGCATTCAACTCCAAATTAAATCACGCCTTCAAAATAACTTTGTCTGCTCCATTAACGATGCAATAGTTTGAACATAATACTCTGCGTCTTTAAGGACGTAACACAGAGTTTTAACAAAATCTAGCAGCAAATCTAATATGAAAATCTCTAACTAAGCTCTCGGTCTACTCAAGAGTTTTTAAAGTAAATGCAAGTAACAATAATTACAACAATTTAGGAATAATTTCTTTCCTTATCCGAATCATCTTAGGAGTCTTTGAGGTGGCTACGTGAAGAAGAAAAGACATCTGGACTAAGACAGTCCTAGTAGGAGTCTTCCTTCACAAATGTGTTCCCACGTGCATAACCGTACCCAGAATTCATTTCCTCTTCCATGATGAGCAACAAACCATGTAGGCACGACGTGGATCATGCCCATATGCGTTTTTCCTCAAGAGGCCACCTGGAACATACTCAAACATGAAGGTAGCTACAGAATCGCCGGTTAGCTACGGAATGTCTGCATTCTGCAGCTAGTTCCGGTCAAAATGCTTAACAATGGCAACAATCACAAAATTCAACAAGTCGGTCATGTAAACCATTCTAGAAGTAATTTTAACTATTTTTATTGATCAATTGGGTTTAAAATAGAAATGGACAAGGGAGAATGAGGTAAAATGAGGTGAAGGAAAGCACAAATTTGAGGCTCAACATACCCCCACTGTTGTCTCTTTGCATGTCCTCATGCAAATTATCCTATGAATTCAGAGGCTTCTGCAAGGACATCTAATCCCCTTCTTCTCCTTTGTCTGAAAGTTAGAGGCCTTCTGGGTTTCCTGATCACAAGTTTGAACCTGAGGTTTGTGAGTGCCCTGATTAACTTTTTGTTCCTTGTCTTCATCTTCTCATTGGTCCTCTCCACTTTGTCTATATGCGGGGATAAGGTTGAGTTCATATCAGTTTTGAGCTTGATTTGATCTTTGAGAATTTCATTCTCATTTTTGATGTGTCTATTCAACAATTCCAACTCATACCTATCCCTCCTTAATATATCAATTTCAGACAGTGGAGGACTGGGGGTTCTTTCTCTACTTTCTGAAGCTGTCCTCTCTAAGGTTTCCACATATTCATAAATTTCCTGTTGAGCAGGATCAATTTCAGGGGTGCCTTCATAAAAATCTTCTCCATCATCCTCTTCAATGGATGTTTCTTCATCTTCAATATTGATTACCCCTGTTTGTTTGATTGATGTTTTCTTCAGTTTTCCCTTTAATCTGTGACTTCTCCTAAGCTGAGAGGACCCCTCTCCTTTCTCTGTAGTAGATTCCTTGATTATCTTCTCTTCCTTAAGTTGCCTCTTTATTCGAGTCAACTTCTCTAAAATGACTTCCTCACTGCTTTCTTGAACTGGTTTGTCAATTTTACCTTTTGAAGTCCTCCATTTCCTACTTCTCTTTGTGGGTTGTGGTTCAGGTGATAGTTCTTTTGCTTCTTCAAAATGATTTCTTATTAAGAAATCATCCCATGTATCATTTTTTTTAGATAGATGATGCTCAATCAAAATTTTGACCAACCCATGATGATACAGGGTTGTCTCTAAAAAATGAACTCTTCTCTGAACACAGGAAGCCATTTTCTTCAGACTTTGATGCAAGAAATATGGTAGATTTAAATCTTCTCCCAGAAAATGCATCATTAGTCTAATGTGGTAGACATAAAATTTCCCATATCTACCCTCACATGTAACAATTTTTTGTAAAAGAAGTAGTATGTTTCTCCATTTGCTTTTCAATGCAGTACTGGGAATTCCTTTCTTGAATACACTAACATCCATATTTGGTGATTTTAAAATTTGTTTCCAGGAGTCATTGTGGAATTCCCTATTTTTAAACCATCTTTCTCCAGTTCTGGACAATCCTGTAGCCTCTGCAATAAAAACTTCAGTAACAGTAAACTTGACATCCCCTATTTCAACTTCGGTTCCTTGGAATGATCTGGCAAATGTTTTAGTGACTTCCTTATGGAAGCCATTAAATTTTTCCAGAAATTGAAGCCATCCTATTTGTTGTAACATTTCCTTGCATTGTGGGTAACCTTCTAAATATTTTGATCCCACAGGCTCAGTCCTTACGATAAAACCCATGATTTTTTTCAATATCAAATTAACACTCTTCTCTACCCACAAAACAATGGCTTTTTCTTTCGGATTAAAATGGCTTCAAGCTCTAATTGAAAATGGCTTCAATTCTTAGAATGACATACCTCTGTTTTATAGTGGCAACAGCTTCAAAACCTTTGGCTGATATGCTTCTGTTTGATCATGAAAGCAATCTCAAATTTCGAACTGATATGTATCTGATAGGCAGTGAGAGATGGCTTCAGATTTCTTTTTGTGCAATACCTTTGGCTCTTAGTAGAAAATGGTTTCAGTTTTAATACTGCAATACCTCTGTCTTTGGTAACAGAAAGACTTCAAACTCAATCACTGAAAAACACCTATGTCTCTAGTAGCAAATGGTATGCTTCAAATTCAACACTACAACATCTCTGTCTCTGGTAACAACAGACTTCAAACTCAACCTTTGTCTCTGGTAACAAATGGTTTTCAAACTCAATCACTACCACACCTCTGTCTTTTGGTAACAACGGACTTTAAACTCTACACGGCCACAATTCTGTGTTGACAGTGAAAATGCTCCAAACTTCGTCCACAGTGATATGCTATCTGTCCACGGGATCAAGTGGCTTTGAGTCCTCACACTGTTATACTTCCAAATTTACCTCTTCTGCTCTGCGTTTACAATGCTCAATGCTGTTATCCTTTAGCTCTGCTCCTGATGATGATAATATCTCTGTCTTCGGAATGGAATACCGGCTACGGAATGAAGTTATGGCAAATGGTCACGGCATAGAGTAGTGGAGTGAGGTGGAGGGATTGTATTAATGATTGAGGAGACGGCGGAGGATTTTACGACGGCAGGGGAAATCATCATCATTAAATAACTTGGTTAAGAGTCGTGGGAAATTCAAACGCTTTGGTCATTTCACCGCTTAAATGCTATCGGATATGAAATTTGAAATGGAAGATTTTAATACAAAGTCTGTAGAGGGTTTGTTGGTGTTTGATCAATAAAAACAATTAAAACAACCTTTCGAATAATCCACAACTAAACTATGCTAAAATTTTATGAAATGCCATCGTAATTTAAATTTGTTACCTCTGCCCTTTATTTGATTTTTGTAGCCTTTATCTTCTCTGCTCATCTCTGGAGGAGTCTTCATAATTTTCTTGATGCTTTTGATTCATGAATACACTGGGTCACTTTGTTGTAATTCTGATGTCTGCTGATTGATGCCTTCAGGTTTTATAGCTGTGGAAAGACTGTCAGGCTGCAAAAAGGCTGATCAGCTGCAGAATGTCCACTGAGCTGCAGAATGTTCCTGTAGAACACCTTAATCATGAAAATGGAATGTTTTTGGAGTATGGGTGAAATGTTATGTGGTATGCATGAAAATGGATGATGGATTATGATATGTATGAAGTGGATAAGTGGAATGGAATGGATTCGGTCCATTAAATGGAATGAAGGAACATAAGGGCTGTACTGCAATTCATGACATATTTTATTCACTTACAGCATGATATCAAATTTTGTGTTTTGACATGAAAATGAAATGGATGGAAGATGGAATGAAATGAATGAAATGTGGAATGGAGTCAGATGAAATGAATGATGGATGGAATGGAGTATGAATGGATAAGTGAATGGAGTGAGATGAAATAAATCATAAGCACTATGGAACTGAGCTTATGATTTTTATAACAGCTGCTTAGAAACAAAAATGGGAAAAGTTAGAGTGTCAGAGAGACTCTGATTTTCACCCTATCTTTTCTGTATAAACATGCCAATCAGTGATTGGTTTTCATGTTTATACCTTTATTTTTTATTTTTATTTTTTTTTATATTTTTTTTTATTTTTTTTCAAAAGAGAAATGCTTCAGAAAATTTAATCAAGTTGATGAAGAAGAGAGACTCTTCTTCATTAACTTCACATCATTGTCTCCTTGGAACTTCTTGACAAACTCTTCTCTTGAGAGTGGCTTGTGATATAGCTTCAGTCTATGGCCATTCACAAGAAAAGTGATCTCCTCTTCATCTATAGTTCTGATTTTTACTGCCCCATTATCAAAAATTCGAACAATTTCATATGGCCCAAGCCAATGTGTCTGAAATTTCCCTTGAAAATCCTTGAATTTTGAATCAAACAAGAGAGCCTAGTCACCCTCTTTAAATTTCTTCTCCTTGATGTACTTGTCATGCCATCTAGCCCTTTGCTGTTGGACTAGACTTGTTTTCTGAACTGCATCTTGTCTGATCTCATCCAATTCATTAATTTGCTCCAGTCTATGCTTTTGTGCCTTCGTTAGATCAAGTCCTAGCTGAACTGCCATCTTGAATGTTTGGATTTGGAACTCTATAGGAAACAAAACTTGCTTTCCATAAACAAGCTCATAAGGAGTATGGCTTGTTGTGTTTCTCCATGTAGTTCTATAGGCCCACAAGGCTTCAGGAAGCCTATCTACCCAATCTCTTCTATGTAGATGAACAATCTTTGTTAGGATCCCTTCAATGACTTTATTAGTGGATTCCACTTGACCATTTGCTTGTGGATGATAAGGAGTAGATGTTCTATGTCTGATTTTGTAATTCTCCATCATTTGCTCCATTAGTCTTGATGTAAATTGAGCTCCTTGATCTGTAACAATTTCCCTTGGGACACCAAAACGAGTAAAAATATCCTCAAAAAGAAAAGTAACTACGGATGATTCATTAGCAACAAGTAATGGTTTAGCTTCTACCCACTTAGTAACATAATCAGTGCAAACTAATATGTATTTCTTTTGTCTTGATGGAGGACTAATAGGTCCTACAAAATTCAAAGCCCATTTTTCAAAAGGTTCAATGTGTACCTGAGGTTGTAATGGCATCTCACCTGAAGGAGAAGGTTTCCCTACCCTTTGGCAAATGTCACACCTTTTTACATACTCCCTTGCATCTTTAAACAAAGATGGCCAATAATATCCTAAATTAAGGATCTTATAGGCTGTCCTCTTATCTGCAAAGTGTCTGCCACAAGGTTCATCATGACATGCCTTGAGAATTTCAGGCATCTCATCTTCACGAACACACCTTCTAATGATCAAATCTGAACCTGTCTTGTACAAATCATTAGCGACCCATGAATATCTTGCACTATCATTAATGAATTTTCTTTTATCCCTTGCATTCATAATTGAAGGAAATTTTCCTGAAACTAAATAATTGGCAATATCAGCAAACCATGGAGTTTGAGTAGAGATTGCAAAAAGATATTCATCGGGAAATTGATCTTCAACCGGAGTGTCATCTTTGATATTTTGAATTCTAGACAGGAAGTCAGCCACAGTGTTTTGTTTTCCAGGCCTATCTAGAATAGTAATGTTGAATTCTTACAATAATAACAACCATCTTATAACTCTACCATTAGTGATTGATTTATTCATTAAATATCTAATGGCAGAATGATCAGTGTGAATAAAAGTTTCATAGCCGGTTATATCGTGTCTAAATTTGTTAATGGCATGAACAACAGCTAAAAACTCTTTTTCAGTTACAGTATAGTTTAACTCTGCAGGAGTCAAATTTTTACTGATATAATAGATGGCATAGGGAATTAAATCTTTTTGTCCCAATACTGCTCCTAGAGCTGCATCGGAAGCATCTGTCGAGATATGAAAAGGTAACTTCCAGTTAGGTCCCCTTAATATAGGTGCTTCAGAAATTTTGGTTTTCAGGGTTTCAAAAGCTAACTGGCAATCCGAAGTCCACTTAAATTCACAATCTTTGGTGAGTAATTTGAAGAGAGGAGATGCTATTTTGGTGAAGTTTTCTATAAATCTCCGATAATACCCTGTAAATCCTAGAAAACTTCTAACATCTCTTTGACAACTTGGAATGGATAGGTTAGAAATAACTTCAACTTTTGTTTCATCAACTCTAATCCCATCCCCTGAAATGTGGTGCCCTAAAACAATACCTTCAGTGAACATCATAAAACATTTTTCATGACTAAGAGAAAGGTTTGCTTCTTGACATCTTTTTAAGACCTTTTCCAAGTTTTCTAAAGCCTCTTCAAATGTATCCCCATAAACTGTAAAATCATCCATGTACACCTCTACACAGTCATGTATCAGATCAGAAAAAAATTCCTAATACTGCCCTTTGGAATGTTGCAGGTGCATTGCACAATCCAAATGGCAATACTCGGTAGGCATAGGTACCCCAAGGACAAGTAAATGTGGTTTTATCTTGGTCTTTAAGTGCTACTTGGATTTGATTGTAACCACTAAATCCATCCAGGAATGAAAAGTACTTTTTACCTGCTAATGTATCTAATACTTGATCTATGAAAGGTAAAGGAAAATGGTCTTTAAGAGTAGCTTTATTCAGTTCTCGGTAGTCAACACACACCCTCCATTTTCCATTTTTCTTAGGTACAATTACTAAAGGGGAAACCCACTGACTATCTGAAATAGGATAGATGAAGTTAACATTTAACAATTTTTGTAATTCTTCCTTGACAATTTTTCTAAGATTTGGATTCATCCGTCTTTGAGGTTGTCTGATTGGTTTGCAATTTGCCTCTATATAGATGTGATGAGTACAAGTCTTGGGACTTATCCCTTTCATGTCGGTGTATTCCCATGCATATGCAGAAGAATGTCTCTGTAATACTTTGACTAACTCTTCTTGTTGAGATTTTTCTAGGTTTTTGTTTATGTTCAAGGTTTTGCATGGAAAAATTTCACTTGTAGAGCTGCCAAATTTGTCCATAGAATGAAGAGACATCTGCCTAGATGACAAGAACTCAATATTGGATCCCTCTTGAAATGATTCTTGTTTGTGTTCTGGAGAAGATTCAAAGTTTTCTAGAGTATTCAGAATTTGATTATCTTCACTAATTTATGAAATTGTGAAGAGTGGTTGTAAATATTCTTCATCCTCTATCCATTGAGTGTCATCTAGATCTGTAATTGTCCTAGCTGGAGGATATAAAGTGAATTTCTTTGTTGAACTACCATCAGAAATATACATATCACCGGACCTACAACTAATAAAAGCATCGGCTGTAGCCAACCAAGGTCTTCCTAGTATAACAGGATGGCCTCCTAGATTATTCTTGGGTGTCAGGATCATGAAATCCACAGGGTACTCCCAAGAGTCTAGGGACACTGGAATGTATTCTATTACCCCATCTGGTCTGATCACAGATCTATCTGCTAGTTGTAATAGTGTGGGTGTAAAGAGAAGATTAGGAAGTTTCAGTTTGTCCATGATCTGTCTACTCATGATATTTATTGCTGCCCCTAAGTCAATGAGTGTGTTTTGAATTTCAATTCCATTGATGTGAATTTTGACAACTGGATTTCCTGGGTCAAGATACTTTGGAATAGTAATCTTTCCCATCATAATGTCTGCTATTTGTCCCACCAGTTGAATTTTCTTGGTTTCTCTTATTCTTTTTCTTGTTGTCTTCATACTCAACTCCTTTATTGTTTTGGCTAAAATTGGGATTTCCTTGATGGCTTGCAATAATGAAATTTTAATGCAAACATTTCTTAATTCATCCAAGAAATCATAATTAGGCACCATTATTTGTTTTTCTACACCTTTATCAATTTGCAATCTTTCCGGAAAGGGAGGTATAGAAGTAGATGTGGATGGTTGCTCTAATACTGGAGTTGAACTTATTGGATCTTTTTGTTTCAGTTTTTCAATGTTTTGGCCTTGAAAGGATGTTCCTTCCTCAAGACTTTTATTAACCCGTAGGGAGTCTTCCTCAGAATTATCTTGTTCTTGTATGATCACAGAAGGTTTCCTCTTCTCAAGTATCCTTCTAGACCTAAGTTGAACATCACTAAGGTCTAGAGGAGTAATTAAATAAGTTGGAAATTGTTGTCCTTCTATCATGTATGTATTCTGAGGGTTCTTATTATTGGGGTTTGGTATGGGCTGAGCTGGAAATTGATTGGATTTTTGAGGGAATGGTAATGGAAGTGGTTGATTTAGATGAGGTTGGTTCAGATGATGTTGTTGAGAATTTTGTTGAAAATTTTGTTGAAGATTTTGAGGAAAATTTTGTTGAGGATTTTGAGGATAAAAATGTGGATATGGTGGATAGGATGGTGGATACTGATAATATGGAGAGTGTCTTCCATAGGGACCTTGTGATCCTTGTGCCCAAGCTTGAGATTGATTTTGAAATTGGGGCCAAGGTTGCTGCCAAGAATTCCAAGGTGGAGGTTGATTATACATTTGATCATGGAATCCTTGTGTCTGAGATCCCTGCCAAGGTCTTTTAGATACAAAGTTAAGAGATTCTGTGGAGTCTGTAGGAGTTTCTTCCTGAAAAACAGCCTTGAGACCAGGAAGAGAAGGACAATTCTTGGTCTCATGTCTCTCAGAACAAATAACACAGGTTTCTACAACTTTTACATCTAGAGGACATTCTCTCAAGGCATGTTTCTTCCTACATTTGGGACAAAAGATTGCCAAGGCATCAGATTCAGCCTTTTTCTTGTTTTGTATCTTGAGGGTGTCTATTTGTTCACTAAGGCTCCCTAAGATGTCAGATTTAAAATCATCAAGCATGTGTCCTATTTCTGATCTACTTACTGTCCCAGAAGCAGATTTACTTGCCCTTGCAAGAGCGGGATCTCTTGGACCTTTGACAGTTTTAGATTTCCCTCTTGAAAGGTTAATACATAAATCCGATATTTCAGGTAATGTGAGTTGTGATATATCCCCTTTTCCCATCATGTTAAGGATATCCAACCATTCATCCCTAATTGTTTTCAACAAAAGAGCTCTTAAAGTGTCTTGATCTAGGTTTTCCATTTGTGCCCTTTTTATGTTGTATTTAAATCTTTCCAACAAATCTTCTAAGTTTTCATCTTCTTTTTGTAACATCTTGAACACTTCTTCCTTATGATTAACCGGCATACAATAATCCAAGTATCTCTCTAGAAATGTTTGTTTCATGTCTTCCCATGTCCTAATAGAACTACTGCTTAAGCTCATAAACCACTTCAATGATGCTCCTTTCAGAGTTGAAGGAAATAATTTCAATTTTTGGGCATCTTGAAGGTAGTCATAAGTCCTACACAGTACTTCAAATTCGAATAAGAAAGTTTCAGGATCCTCAGTTTTTAAGTCCATAGAAGTTCGGAAGGACAGAAGGTGAAATGTTTTTCATGGTTGTATTGGTTTCTCCATCAAGTATAGGGAACCCAAAAGAGCTTCCTATTCTACCTCTTCCTCCATCTTCACCTCTACCTCCTCTTCCTCCTTCTCCTCTACCTCTACCTCTACCTCCTCCAAATAATGTGTGTTCTCCATTAACAACTCCTCCTCCTCCTTCTTCTGCCATGGTTGACTCTCCTGTAGAAGTAGAAAGATTTGTGTCTCTAACAGGAGTCTTTAGATCCTCTTCTATGGAAGGTTTAGTGGATGAAGTGGAAAGTTTTTCTAATGGAATAGGTGACCTTAGATCTTCTAGAAGTCCAGGATCAGTAAAGGATGGAAGATGGGTTTGAGTTGAAGGTGTACTAATTCTGGATCTGGATGAAACAAGTGGTGTTCTAGAAATCAAACTTCTGCCTCTGCTGCTTATAAATATTCCCCTTGAATCTCTCTCCCTATGCATAAAATTGTTTTTGGATGCTAAGAAACAAAGGTTACCTAGTTTTCACTTCCCCGGCAACGGCGCCAAAATGTTGGGTCTCAATCTAGTCTCCTAAACTGAGCTCATTTAATTGTCAACCAGGATTTGTAAACTGCTGAAGTGAAGTGTACCATATGTACCTAGGTGCTTGTTTCCTAATGCGTTGTATGTGGTTTTGTGATGTTTTGGTCTTTTATGTTGATTTATGATGTTTTTGGTCTTTTGGTGTTTTATATTCACAATGAAAATGCCTAGAAAACTAATGGAAAGAAGTTGGTGGTCAAAACAGAGTTAAATCTAATGTATGGAATGGCAAATGCAATTAGAAATACTGAAGCAAAATCTGAACTATGACTAAATAGAAACAAAAGCTTGATAATGACTTCTTAGGCAAATGACACAAACTAAACTTGAGAAATGATCACTAAATATGCAAGTTCTCTAACTAGATAGTTAAACACTAATTTTATCATGGTGCAACATTTTGTTCTAAGCTCATCTATTCCATGACTAATTCCTAGTTCTATTCTGCAATTTAATTGAATGTCTCAGAACCTATACTCAAAGAGTTATTGATTTCTTTTCAAAGAAGTTCT
This sequence comes from Pinus albicaulis, assembly GCA_034641835.2. Lineage (NCBI taxonomy): Eukaryota > Viridiplantae > Streptophyta > Pinopsida > Pinales > Pinaceae > Pinus > Pinus albicaulis. The sequence goes on along the minus strand of CM076584.1, from coordinate 614,148,747 downwards.
TTTGAGGAAGAGCTCTGCTTATAAAATGATGAGGAATTTGTAGAGATACTTCAGATCTTATAGTGATGTTATCTTCTGTTCCTATGGTTATGGATCACTTGTAGTTTTCAGAACAAAAAGATGTTTGTGAATAATGAAGGTTGTCTTGTGAATCCTAACAACTAAAGTAATCTATTGTGCAAAGGATGACAATGTGAATATGAGATGCAAGTGCAATGAGTTAATCTAAGAATAAACCTAAGATGCTACTAAACTAGAACAATGTTGAACTATAAGTCATCATCAAACTTGAAACAAAGTAACTGAACATGAATTAAATGCAAATGAAACTCCGGAGTTGTTCTAACTGTACTAACATGCATTAATCTATGAAGTTACACAATCTGCTTGTTCATCATTAGTGATATCTTGGAAGAGTTCCTTCTTTTGGAAGAGGTAGAACAATTCTGGCTGTGTACTTGTATGCAATTGAAAGCAAATTAACTGAAAGCAAATGAAAAACTAAGTTATCACATCCATACCCTACTTGTCATTATGATGTCTTGGGCAAGCGTTTAAGAGCAAGATCAGAGATGATACTTAGTACACACACACAACTAAATCATTCATTATCACGGTCATGTCTTGAACTTCTTAAGGATGTATTGGAAGAATTTCTTCTTGTGGAAGAGTGATGAGAACAAGTGTAACTGTGATATTGAATAGTAAAAACTACAACTAAATCCTATATTACCATAGCTATTCTTCATTCATTGTTATGATCTGTTGGAAGAATGTCTTCTTGTGGAAGAACTGGAATGAATATAACTACAGTATCTAGTTAAAAACAAATACAAATTCAACTCCTATCCTACAATACCATAGTCATTAATCATTCATCATTTTGTTCTGTTGGAAGAGTGTCTTCTTGTGGAAGAGCTGGAACGAATTATGACTACAGTAGCTAGTTAAAACAAATACAAATTTAACTCCTATCCTACAATACCATAGTCATTAAACATTCATCATTTTGGTCTGTTGGAAGAGTGTCTTCTTGTGGAAGAGCTAGAATGAATACGACTACAGTAGATAAAACAAAACAACTACCAATTCAAATGCAAAACGTAAAGACAGCTAAGAAAAACTTATCTAGTTTACGCAAAAGAAATCCGTGCAAGAGGCAGGGGCCCTCTACCACTTGACGGCATTCAACTCCAAATTAAATCACGCCTTCAAAATAACTTTGTCTGTTCCATTAACAATGCAATAGTTTGAACATAGCACTCTGTCTTCAAGGACGTAACACAGAGTTTAAACAAAATCTAGCAGCAAATCTAACATAAAATCTCTAACTTAGCTCTCGGTCTACTCAAGAGTTTATAAAGCAAATGCAAGTAACAATAATTACAACAATTTAGGAATAATGTCTTTCCTTATCCGAATCATCTTAGGAGTCTTTGAGGTGGCTACGTGAAGAAGAGAAGACATCTGGACTGAGACAGTCCTAGTAGGAGTCTTCCTTCACAAATGTGTTCCCACGTGCATAACCGTACCCAGAATTCATTTCCTCTTCCATGATGAGCAACAAACCATGTAGGCACGACGTGGATCATTCCCATATGCGTTTTTCCTCAAGAGGCCACCTGGAACATACTCAAACATGAAGGTAGCTGCAGAATCGCCGGTTAGCTACGGAATGTCTGCATTCTGCAGCTAGTTCCGGTCAAAATGCTTAACGATGGCAAAAATCACAAAATTCAACAAGTCAGTCATGTAAACCATTCTAGAAGTAATTTTAACTATATTTATTGATCAATTGGGTTTAAGATGGAAATGGACAAGGGAAAATGAGGTAAAATGAGTGGCGAGCACACCTTGAGGTTCAACACTTGCCGTAACTGTAAAACTGCTATTAAAAGATAATCACAGATCGCACTATTCTGTGCGCTTGATCATTGATTCGAAAATTTGAATTTTCTGATTTTTCTAATTGCTTTAAATTAACATAACTTTTCCAATGTTTTTCATCAGTGAGGTTCAAGGGGTTACCCCTACATACCTCTATCCGCTTTCCAATATAATTTTGTAGGGAAAAAGTGGGCTTCACCACAAAGACATGTTTGATTTCATACTGAATGTAAATTTCATTTCTTAATGCTCCCAACAATGCCTTTACTGTTAATGTTCCCTTTATATTTGAAAACTTAGTAGTATCCTTGGCAATCTCCTGAAGTCTTTTTCCATAGTCATCTCTGGTCATCAATTTATCATTAATTACAAAAAGAGAAGGCAATATTTTTCAGAAACCAGACTTCATCCTCAATAAAAATCTTCAACCCAGAACTCCGCATTCTAACATTTTTCTTCAAGTTGAAGAATCAAATTCTTCTTTGTCAGCACTCTCTTCACTTCCAGGATGGCTTATGTTTTGTCCTCAATACCCAATTCATCCAGCTCATACATGTTCTTTCAATTCAGAAATATGATGATATTGTTATTTGTTGCAGGTTTGTCTCCCAGTTGTTCTTTGATTGTTGTAATGGCCTCATTTTCCTTCTGGATCAACTCTTTTTTCTCGAATATGATTTGGTATACTTGGCCAAATTTTAGTGATAGACTTTGTGATGTCTGCCCAAATTATCTCTTTCACTTGGCCCAAAGTATTACCAGTGGATGACTCCTTCTTTTCTTTCTGTAACCTTTCAATCAAATTTTTGGCCCTTTGTGCTTCAACTACATGGGAACTATCAACATTAGGTTTCTGTAATTGCAATAATTTTACCCGATCTTGAAAATTTTTGATCTCCTCTTCTTGAATAGACATGTTTTGATCTGCTTTGGTAAGCTGCTCAGCTCCATCTGCAATTCTTGCTATAGAAGTTTGAGCTATATGAATGGTTGCTAGTGGCACTGCTTCCAAAGGAACCTTTGATGTTTTCACTGCTTCTTCCATTTCCTTTATCATATTTTCTAATTCAGATTCCATTTGCTTTAATTGAGAATTCTGCTCCATTATCAACTTCATCATATCTGTCTTCTGAGTTTCATTTTCTTCAATATCCTTTGCAAAGGATCTTCTGTAGCTGGGATTTTGAGTTTTTTCCTCAATGCTGCTATGTAACCATTTTTCTTCTTACTGATCTCTTCAATTGCATTCACATTGGATGGATCATATCCAATATTTACTATTAGATCTTCTAAGGTTTTAATTCTTGTATCCTTTGCAAATGAAGATACCTTTTCCAATTTTAGTTGTGACTGTACATTTTCTAATGAAACCTACCGTTTTGATAAACTTAAATCATTATTAGTGAGAGTTGATGAAATCATCTCAACAGTTTGCTTACGTAACTCTGTTTGGTCTATTAGATGAATTTATTTTATATCAAACTCAATTGTAGCCCTCTTATAATCTGCTTCTGATTTTGGCCGTGGGATCTGTGCTTGAAGAAATGCAAAGAGAATTTTTCCCTTTTTAGAATCAAGGGTTGGAAGCAACCTACTTTGTGAGCTAGGATTCTGTTTCCAAAACTGGTTATATGTATTTGTATTCAATATTTCATTCTTGAGCTTTATCTATTTGAAAGTGTCAAAGACAATCTTCTCCTTTTCCCCTGTAGCATGTGCTAGTCTGAATGGATTTTTGTTGATTTTGAGAAGTTGATGTTTGCTGATCTTTTGAAACAGTAGAAGGAGTAGGAGTAGTAGAAGTGCATTTATCACCTGTCTATGTAGAAGGAGGTTTCTCTTCAGTGATGATGATTACTTCTTTCTCTTACTCCTTGCTGGGATTGACCTTCGGATTTAGCTTTGTTTTCTTCCTGTAGTGAATCTTGAACTCTTTGCTTGATGAATCAGTAATTGGAGATGACTGATATTCTCTAACTCTCTTCCATGCTCTTTCTTGTGAAATAGGAGTCTACAATGTTGATGCGGATAGTGCTTTCTCTTTAGCCTCCTGTAGTGTACCTTCTATCCATTCAATCTGATTCATGTACTTTTCAATCTCTGGTCTAGGTGTATGAAAATATGTTTTAGATCTATTTTCCACCCTCAGTTTCGAAATGACACCAACTGGATCATAAGGCCATGTAAAACTTAAGCTAAACTGCATTTCTTTCAACAACTTATCTACTTCCTCCCCTGCTGTCCTGCTATTAGAGATAAAAGGACCTATCTGTGTTTTGATTTTAAACTATGATTTCTTCTTAGCAGAGAAAAAATGCACTTCATCTACATTAATCATTTGTCTAATATATTCCAATGCAAAAATCCTCATGGGGAGGAATTTGGGAAACTTATAAGGGGGAATTTCACATCCATAAAATCTGAGTTCTATATAACTTTGGTAAATATACCAATCCCTTATTCTAGCTTGATCTGATAGCTACAATACCTTTCTAATATCTTCAATCATTCTTGGCTCTGGAGTGCTATACAAAAAACTGAGTGCTGGCTGAAGAAACAATTCCACAAACTGTTTATAAGAATATTATTTTTGTTCCTTCATGACTAATGAAGTCTAGAAAATGATTGACTGTTGGTTTCCTTCTTCATCCAATTTATTTATGGAAAAATTAAATTTATCTCCATGAGAGTACAAGAATAAGTAAACTAACACAAAGGCATAACTAGAAACCTCTTCAGTTGTGAATTTCACAAATTGATCATGGATAGAATCTATAATAAACTGACTAAAATTGAAAATGATGGAGGTTTTGGAATCTGTGGAGAATATGAATAGAAATCCTATGATGGCTTCATCTACCCATTGGTCTGAATAATAACCAAGAAGGTAGGAAATGAATGTGATGATTTGTTTGGACCTTTCAAGGAAAATGGATGCTGGAAATGGAGGGTTTTCTTAGGTAATGGGTCATTTTCAGTCATGAATAGCTCAAGAGTTTGAGCTCTCTTTGAAAAATCTAATTTTTGGTATATTTATATCAAGGCTTATTGGGAAATGGTGTGGCATATTCCGTGTTTGGGGCTTGCATCATTTTTTCAATTGTTTTGGCATCAGTAGTCACTAAAACCTCTCATGTAGGAGGGATAATAACTCTCTGGTATGGAATATACCAAGCTTGACATATCCTAACAAACTCTGGGGCACTATGGGTAAGAGGAAAGATAAAAGTTGGGAGATTATAATCCCATAGTCCTATGTCATCTGTTTTATCTAGGAATTTGTCTTCAAACCAGAAATATAACTCAAAAAACTCAATGTCAGACAAGGTTTCATGTATTTTGTGATCTTTTTCTATTAAGGGAATGTGATGAAAATCAACTAGAGGATGTAATAGAAGACTTACTAGTTGCTCAGGCCCTTTGTTTTTCGGAGGCATGATTGAATCTGTTGTAATGACGAAAAACATGAATTATCTGATAAAAAACACAAGATGAGACTTGAGGAAAAGCTCTGCAACTAGAAGAAAATCAGTAGCTACAAGAGAAAGCTTCAAGCACTAATGAATTTGATATCTATAACTCTGGTAATAGTTGTAAACTGGTAATCCTATGCAAAGAAGATTGAAAAGGAAAAGTCAAAGTTTAAAGAAGCATGCAATGGTGAATTTATGGACAATTTTGATTATTTCCCATCTGAAAAGGGGTGTGGGTACGTTGCCTAATGGTTAGCCATTGAATTAATTGGCTAAAGGTCAGGAGAAAATGATAATTAAGTTGATTGGATGGTTATAGTCCACATCAGCAATGACATGACTGGCAGAAAGAAGCAGTGGTTTAATATCAACGGGTAAGTGGGATTTCAAAGGGGTGTTAGAATGGTAAGTGGTTTCGTGTTGGGGGGGGTTGCGAAATCACATGGCTCTGACACATAGCAGTGGGGTCACTGTTCAATACCACTCTTTTTAGAACCCCCCTCATTATTAAGTCTTAGACGATGAGGGGGGGCCGAAGTCTAATACAGGTTGTTGGATGAAATGGAGATGTGACAGATGATCAGAGAGGTGGAAGGGATTTAATGTACACCAGACTTGATTGATTAGTGGGGTAGGGGTATGACGAGAGTGATGTGATATGAATGGTGGTTGAATAATGGAATGTAACGTGTCACGATAGTAATGGAGAATAATTGATGGTGGAGTATGATGGAAAAAAAATACAACTCATAGGATTTAAAACCTATGGTTTCAAATGTTTATTTTCAAAATATTAGAGATAAACCTTTCATATAATGGGATTTCGAAAATATCTTCTTTTAGCAAAGTTTTTTCATTTCTCTTCGAAATATAGCAACAGAGCATAGAATTATCATGAAATAGGATTTATTTTAGATGATAAAACAAGCTTACTCCTTCTACTAGACCTTCATGAATGAGATGGAAGTTTGACTGCCCTTTTTAAAGTGAAAAAATGAAGACTTTTTATGGTAGTTTTGACCCTAACTTGACCTATGTGATATGAAATGACATGACTTTAGACCTATGAATGGAGATGAAATAGTATGAAGGAGCAGCATATCATGATGAGACTTGTTTAGTGACCAAATTTATTTCTAAAGACTAACTGAAAAAGATTTTTTTTTTTGACTAATGACCTAATGAAAAACTCTCAAAAGAGCTATCTTTGATCACTGACAAAATGACTCTAACATTGGCTCAGTTGGGGATGTCATCTCCTTCAAGATGTGTCAAGAAAACCATAGATCAGGTAGCCTTATCCATTGGGCTATAGAGTCAACTGGACTTTGGAAAACTAAAACAAACTAAAAACGTTTTGACTAAAAACAACTGACTTGACTCTGACTTGACAAAACACTAAAACTTGAGAAATTAAAAAATAAAAATAAAATAAAACCTAAACTATTTGCAGAAGTCTCATGGCCTTCTCCTCAGGCTTCAAACCTTTTCAAGCATTTCCTTATTTTCTGAACTTCAAATGTAAACTAGTATATATAATAACAATGAATTTATTTGTCAGAATTTCAAGAAACATGTGCTTTTTTAACCTACCATTGATTGGTCCTCCCAACACTTCCTGTCCTTCAAGATATTCTAGAAAAAATGCTTTGTTTCCTCTGAATGCTACAATCTTGTAAGGTCCTTTCCACAGATTGTCAAATTTCCCATGCTTGCCATTTTCTTCATGTCTAGAATCCCATCTTAGAACAATATCTCCAATCTTGAAGTCATCAGCCTTTGCTTTTCTGTCAAAAATATTTTTAATTCTGTCATGCAACTCTGAAGTATTGCTGAAAACTTCATCTCTTGATTGTTGTAAGTGTATCATCTGGTTGATCCTTCTTTGAATTTCATTAAGCCCATTTTCAACCTCCTGCAAAATCTTCATTACTGGAACAACCAAATAAGTAGAGGAAACAATATCAATTCCATAAACAAGATGAAATGGAGAAATATTAATTGATCTTTTTGTGCTCACTCTATCAGTCCACAGAGCATCTGTATGCTTATTGTGTCAATTCCTTTTGTTTTCCTGCAACATCTTCTTGATAATATTCACCAAAGATTTATTAGATGATTCTGCATGCCCATTTCCCTGAGGATAATATGCAGTAGAATGACCAAGTCTAATGTGATTTTTATCACATAAATCAATCATCTTATTGGATTTGAAAGAAACTACATTTTCATTGATAATCTTGTATGGACAACCAAATCTTGAAAGAATGTTATTTTCAAGAAACTAAATGATAAAAGAATCAGTTGCTTGCCTAGTAGGAATAGCCTTGATCCATTTGGTAAAATAATCTGTGGCAGTGAGAATCCATTTGTTCTGAGATGAAGATGGAGGATGAATTTCACCAATAAAATCAAGTCCCCATTGCTGGAATGGTGCTTGGAATTCAATTGGCTTAAGAGGCAAAGGTCAAAGTTTCCTTTTCCCTTGAAATATCCGACACTCATGACATATATTAACTATTTTATAAACATCAGAAAACAATGTAGGATAATAGAAACCTGCTCTGAAGATCTTATTTGTTGTGGTTTTCCAATAAAAATGGCCTCCATAGTCATCCTTATGGAAATCTATCATGACGTTCTCAACTTCTCCTTCAACTAAACAACTAATAAATATCCCACCAGGATCTTTCCAATATAAAACACCATTCAGAATGCAGTATTTCAATGTCTTTAACTTTAGTGATCTTGCTTTACTGCTTGGCATGCTAGGAGGAGGATTCAAGTGTTGTAGAATATATACAATATCAACATACTAAGGATATAAAGAAAAGATCTCAGCTATCTCAGGTAACGTTTCATTATTTTTTTCATCAGACATTGCAACAATGAAATTTATGTCTAAGGCATGAACATTAGAATCTGCCATCAGCTTTGCTAGGCCTTGTCCTTTGATCCATTTTGTGGGCTTGGTTTCCAAATCATACTCTAGCAAGGCTGCAATCCATTTTCCTCTATGACTTTCTAGATCATTTTGTGTAAGTACTTCTTTAACAACAACATTTGGTACATAAGCAATGACATGGGAATGTAAAATATACACTCTGAAATCTTTCAATGCTTTGACTAAAGCTAAAGCTTGTTTCTCAATGATGTTATACTTTAAAGCAACATATTTCTGCTAAAGAAAGCAATGGGTTGTTATGTATTTTGATTTTTCTTCTGCATTAAAACATCTGCAAGTGTATGCTCTCAAGAAAATGAGAAAATAATAAAATCAAGTGTATAGTTCATTAGGGGAGTTTTGAGGTCTAAAACGGGCCTCCTAAGAAAAATGTACAACCAAAATAAACTTTATAAGAACTAATAGGATTCAAGATGATGATTTCAACCATGAGGGATGATTCACCATTTTTTAAGTAAAAGGGTAAAAATATTAAAAAATAATAAAATAATAAAACTACTTTTTCAACTCGTATTTCAACTTATCTCCCAAAGTTTTTACTCAAATTTCGAGTTGGTGTACTCGTTGGATGCAAAATTTAATATCTCATCCAAGGAGTACCCATGTTGCATACTTTCGATGAACCTTGCTACAAGAAAATGTGAAATACATGAAAAGACATTATTGTAATCACGTGTTTTCATGTATTTCTCATTTTTCATGTAGCAGGGTCCATCGAAAGTATGCAACATGGGTACTCATTGGATGGGGAATTAATTTTTTCATCCAATGAGTACTCCCACTCAAAATCTGAGTAAAAACTTTGGGATATAAGTGTAAAATACGAGTAGAAAAAGTAGTTTTTTCTTTTTTCCCTCTAAAATTCAATGATGTAATCAAATATTTTTTTAATATTTCCATTATTATTTTATAATTTCCTTAGGAGGCCCATTCTATACCTCAAAATTCCCCTAATGTGGGCTAATGAGAATAAGAGCATGAGATAGAGCTAACTTGACTTTATTAAATGACTTATTTTCTTCTTTAGATCATTTTACTTCAATATCTTTCTTCAACATATCAGCAATCTTCCTCAAATGTTCAACAATATTGGGAAAAAATCTTCCCAGAAATTTGATTTTACCATTAAAAGATTGAATCTCTCTTTTTCTCCTTGGATAATCTAAATTCTGAATTGCTTCAATCCTTGAAGGATCTACTCTTATGCCATCTTTAGATATAATATGCCCCAGTAATTTACCTTCTTCCATAGCAAAGAGACTCTTCTTTGGATTAAATGAAATTCCAAACTTTCTGCACTTTTCAAAGATTGTCTTTAAATGCTTCAAATGTTGTTCATATGTCTTTGAGAAAACAGTGATATCATCAAGGTAAATAACTAAAAACAAATCCTTTTCATTATCAAAATCAATGTCCATTTCTCTTTGAAAAGTTGCCTTTGCATTCTTCAAACCAAAAGGAATTTTGGCATACATGAAAGTACCCCAAGTTGTGGTGAAATATGTCTTTTCTTGATCATTTGGGTGGAAAAGAACCTAATTGTATCCTGAATATCCATCTAACAAAGAAATTCTAGATGATCCAACTACCCTTTGCAGAATATGATCCATTTTTGGTAGTGGATAATTGTATTTTAAGGACACTTTGTTCAGATTTCTAAAATCAATGCAAAATCTTATTTCTCATGTATTCTTTCTCATAGGTACTGGATTAGAGATCCAATCAGAAAAACAAATAGTAACTATTATTCCAGCAATGAATAATTTATTTACTTCCTTCTGAATAGAAGGCAACAATTTAGGATTCATCCTTCTCAACTTCTGGAGAAATGGTTTTTGATCTGGCTTCAAAAGAATAGTGTGCTGAATAATAATTTTATAGTAGACCTTAAAATATGAATATTCCCAGGCAAACACATCTGAAAATTGAGACATAAGTACTACATACTTAGCTTTCATTTATGGACTTAGGGATTTAGAAATCTGCACCATCTTTGGCTTTTCTGAAGTGCCAAGATTTAAATCTTCCACTCCCACCTCTGTTGGTGACATAGTAGGCTTCCTTGCAACATCATCCTGGACAAAAATTTCTTCCAAAGGTACTAAACCTCTTGGAAAATAATTATCCTTAAGCTATAGTACTTGCATCTCCGTATCATGAATTTCTTGGTCATCTATTTGGGCATTTATGAATTCTTCTTCTGTCTGCAAGAAGTTATTAATTTTATCATCATTTTGAAAAACTAGCCAATATTGAACATTGTCAGGGACAAGAGGGAAATTTTGACATCTATTTCATATTTTTTGTTTGGATACAGAAGAATTTTGAACATACTAGCAGAAGTGGCTAAAGAATCAACAATAACATTTCTATTTCTAGGAATTAATGACAGAGTATATTTAGGAAATGTTTTGAGGAAATCTAGGACTCCATTTCTGTAAGCTGTCATTTTGGGATGTTTGGATTGATACTCTCCTTTGACTTGCTTAATTATTGACTCGGAGTCACCATATACATCAATTTTCTTTTCATCAAGCTTTTTCAAAAAATTTAGACCAGAAATTAAGGCTTCATATTCAGCTTCATTATTTGTGTAGTCAAATGCTAGTTTGTAGGAAGACATTATAATATTTGGAGGGATATCCAATGATTGATTTATTGGGTTGTGAATCCATATTCCAATAACAACACCTTCTTTTCCCATGGCTCCATCAAAATCCATAGTCCAAAGACTATTTTCTTCATCTGGAAGGTGTAAATCAGATGGCTGATTTTTAATTTGTGTTTGAGATACCTCTGCTGTATTGAAAATTTCTATTTTTCCTACCGTTTTCTTATTTTCTTCTTGAGGAGATGTCTTTATTTCCAAACTGTTTGGCACTAATTTACAAAATTCTGTTTCTGCCAATTCTAAAATAGAATCTGAATTTTTTGGATTTTCTGATTTTTCTTCAATCAAAAAGTCTGAAGATGTTGAACATTCTTCATTAAATAAAATAAAATACTCTAAATATGTATGTACATCATGAATGGGATGAATGTTAGGCATTTATCTTGTACTTATCATATATTTCATCTTAATTTCTCTATATAGTTTACTAAATTGTCCAAAAATAGGAATTGTTCCATATGAAAAGTCAAGCTGCAAAGTTCCTATAAGCTTTGATCCCCATGATCTAGAAAGTAGCATTCCATACTTAGGTGGAATATCAGCCACAACAACATCCATAAGGAAATTCTTGGCTGGAATTTTTTCTAATGAAATTAGTAAATGTTTAATAAGACCAAGACATTTCACCCTCCCTGAATCAAATGAATAAAGGTCATGGTAAGGTCTTGTGATATCTAGTCCTAACTTGTACATAATGGATTTACGCATGAGGTTATGGGATGCTCCAGAATCAAGAATTGCATTGTGAAGAATAAAATCATGGACCTTGAGACTTAAATAAAAGGGAGGAACTTCACTATCTTCTGATTTTCCATCAACAACATGACCAAAAAGAAGCTCAGGATGATCATCACTCAAGTTAAACATATCAGATAATTGATCAAATCTAAGCAACTTAGTAACTTGAAACTTATATTGATCATTCTTCATTATCTCAGTTAGAGGAATAGAAACCTTCAATTTCGCAATTTAATTTTCAAGGGAAAAATGGGCAAGATGTTTTTCTACCTCCTTTAGTGACGTGTCCTTCTTTTCAGGAAATTCTTTGGATGACGAATATTTTTTCTGCCCTCCCTTTTGAACTTATTGAAATTTTATTTGATTTCTGGTGGATGCTTCATTAGCTTTAGGATAAGTAGAAGCAACATGTGATTTTTCTTTGCCTCTACTGGGTGCAACAACTTCTTTTTGCTGAGTATTAGTTTGAGAGCTTTGCTTCTTTTGATTGGAAACTATGTGAACATTTCTGCTCCTCAAACCATACTGTCTTTGAACTTGTGTGAGGGAATTTTGATAACCTCTCTGATAATCTTCAATACACATTAAATCTTCATTTGACATGACATATTATTCGTCTTATGATGCAAAAATTTATGTTGAATATTGATCTTCTTCAGTGAGGAAAAAAGGTTGTTTATTTTCCTCAAATAAATGGTTTTCTCCAAAAATTTCTTCTTCATCATATTCATCATGACCTTCAGTATAATTTTGTTGGAAAGGTGTCCTAACTTGCTATTTAATTTTGGATCCTGATCCCTCTGTTCCTTTTGTTTAATTTTGTATCGGGGTTGCTGATTTTGACCCCTGAAATTGGGATTTCTTATAGAAGGTTTGACTTGTCTATCGGCACTAGACATCTTATCCATCATTTTCTCCATGGCTTTAATCAAAGTATCATTTTTTCCTTCCGATGAGGTGGATGTTTCTTCTTTTACTGTGACTCTTTTCTCTACTTTGACTTTGGACTTTTTAATAATCTGATTGGCCTCTACACTCACTACATTTCTTTGCATTTCCTCCAAAGTTGATGGGTTTCTTTCCCTCAACTAATAGGCCATGTCAAGGTAAAAAACACCAGGGTAATGGAGTAAAGCAAGGCCTAGGGGTGGTTTGATATTATCAAGAATTGAATCATATATCTTATTAAATATAACTGTGAATTCTTGGACAGATTTATTTTTATTTATTTTCAGTGCATTATAGTCAGCTAGGATTTGCAATGGATTTTTCTTCTCTTCCCATTTTTCCATGAATAAATCAATTAGTTGTTGTGATGTATCAATTGTACCAGCTCCAAAAGAGCGAAACCATTTCTTTACTTCTCAAGAAAAAATTTGAGCAATAATACGCATGTTAGCATCATCATTGTCTACTTCTTCAAGATCTATAAATCAATTACTTTAGCCACATGTTGATAGGCTGTAATTTCTGATGTTCCATAAAATAGAGGAAGCCTTTGACCATAATTTTTAGGTAAAGCAGTAAGCTGACTTGGTAGAATTAGTGGAGAAAATATGGCCATGATTAATGGAGGAGGTGGTGGAGGTGTGAATTGTGATGTGGATTGAATAAAAGTTTGCAAAGGTAAATATGGAATGAAAGGAGGAACATATGATGTAGCTGTATGAGATGGTGAGGTAAAATAAGTACCAAAAGCCTGTTGATGATATTGAAAATAGGATTTTTCAGAGGTTTCTTGAAATTTATCTACTAAGCCTTTAAGTTTATGGAAATTGGACAAAACTTCAGTGTCAGTTTCAGACTCAAAAGTTTCAGAACATGGTGAAAAGGACTCAAAATCAAAAGGGTCAAAAGTAGTTTCTGAGAGAAAATTTTCAAACTTGGTTCTAATTAAATATTTTTCAAATTGTGGAGAGAAATCCAAATCTTCTGAGACAAACCTCATAGGCAAGGAATTTGATTTAATTAGTGGAGGAAAAACTCTTCCTGACTATCGAGACTTAGTCTTCTTTTTCTCATAATAATTTCAAGATTATATACTAGGGGTGATGGATTATGGTCAGGGTTTGACCTGGTATATATTTTAGGAGTCAACTTAAGATAAAAATTATATATTTTGGCTTACGTTTTGACTTCAGCCTATTTAGAAAATCTTTCCCAAGGAATATTTAACAATCGTTCCCTCACAATGGCACCAATTATTTTATCACTCTCCCCAACTTCCTAGGCTGAAATTAAGAGTGAAGAAAGGTAACCACATACCAACTTTTAGCTAGGCAGCTAGTCCTGCCTAACCAGAGAGGGCTCTTTGTGTGTCACTTTTTAATTATTCAATTTTAGGGCTGAGTACCAGATTTTAGGCTTCATATGAATTAATTTGTTTAATGATTTTTTTTTTGGATAGAATTTATCATTAGTGAAGCTAAAACTAATTTCAAAGCCTGAATTGCAGAAAACTGAGCAAGGCAAGATAGGCAAACTATTTTAGCACATTTAATTTCTCATTGGGGTATAGTGGTAGAAAATAAAGGGGTCTGAATGAGCATTTTAAATGAATTCATTCATTAGAAGAAAGACACATTGTAAAAATATTAATACAAAGAACATTTGACTGATTTTTGCTTATAAACTGAATAAGATTTTACATAGAAAATATAATGGAATTGAAATAACAGAGAAAGGAACAGTGCTCAATAAAAATACCACATGAATCTCACACAATTGCTGCAACTCCTTTTAATTTCATTAATAGCAGGTCCACATTAATACACAAAGTTCAAAACTCGATTATCCAACAATAATACTTCGTACAATGAAGTATTTAAATAAATTACAACAATTTACATTAAAGGCTATCCAAACTGATAGCAATTTATTTGCTAACTAATTCTAACCGCATCATGGAAATAAATTACATCTCTTGTGCAGGCAATGGAAATAAATTACATAACTGAAAAATGTTGCTGAAAAAGATAATCATGGGCTGCGCTGTCTATCAGTTGACTGCTGATCTGGAAAAATTTGACTTTTCTGCTTTTGCTAATTACTCTTGAAATTCACATAACTTTTCCCAGCGCTCTTCATTAGGGATAAATAACATAATTACCCTACGATAAATTTCATTTGCTTCAGTGTATCTGGAAAAAGTGGGCTTCACCACAAAGACATGTTTGATTTCATACTGAATGTAAATGTCATTGTTTAATGCTCCCAACAATGCCTTTCTTGTTAATGTGCCCTTTATATTTGAAAAATTAGCAGTATCCCTGGAAATATCCTGAAGTATTTTTACATAGTCATCTCTGGTCATCAATTTATCATTAATTACAAAAATAGAAGGTAATCATTTTTGTGTCAGAGACTTTATCTTGCTGAAAAATATTTGAACTGTAACCTCCAAGCTGTGACATTTTTCTTCAAATTGAAGAAACAAATTCTTATTTTTCAGCACTTTATTCACTTCTATCTGGATTTTTTTTGTTCTATCATCAATGCCCAATTCATCCAATTGATACCTGTTCTTCAAATTCAGAAATCTAATAATATTGTTAGTTATTGCATGCTTATCTCCCAACAGTTCTTTGATTGCTGTAATGGCCTCATTTTCCTTCTGTATCAGCTCCTTTTGCTAAAAAATGATCTGTATACTTGGCCAAATTTCAATGATAGACTCTGTGATGTCTGCCCAAATTATATCTTTCACCTGGCCCAAAGTATTACAATTTTTTGACTCCTTCTATTCTTTTTGTAACCTTTCAATCAACTTTTTGGCCCTCTGTGCTTCAGCTGCATGGGAACTATCAACATTAGATTTATTTAATTGCAATAATTTTACCCGATCCTGCAAATTTTTGATCTCATCTTCTTGAATAGACATGTTCTGAACTACTTTGGTAAGCTTCTCAGCTACATCTACAGTGCTTGTTGTAGAATTTTGAGTTATAGGAATGGCTGCTAGTGGCACTGCTTCCAAAGGAACCTTTGATGTCTTCACTGTTGCTTCCTTTTCCTTTATCATATTTTCTAATTCAGATTTCATTTGATTTAATTGAGCATTTTGCTCCATTCTAAACTTCATCATATCTATCTTCTGAGTTTCATTTTCTTCAATCCTTTTCCAAAGGATTTTCTGTAGCTGGGATTTTGAGTTGTTTCCTCAATGCTACTATATCAACGTTTTTCTTCTTGATGATCTATTCAATTGCATTCACATTGGATGGATCATATCAAATATTTACTACCATATCTTCTAATTTTTTAATTATTGTATCATTTGCAAATGAAGATACCTTTTCCAATTTTAGCTGTGAATGTACATTTGCTAATGAAACCTGAAGGTTTGATAAACTTAAAGTAGTATTAGTGAGAGTTGATGAAATCATCTCACCAGTTTGCTTATGTAGATCCATTTGGTCTATTGGATGAATTTATTTTGTGTCAAACTCAAATGTAGCCCTCTTATAATCTGCTTCTAATTTTGGTTGTGGGATCTATGCTTGAAGAAATGCAAAATGCATTTTTCCCTTTTCAGAATGAAAGGCTGAAAGCAACCTACTTTGTGAGTTGGGAGTTTATTTTCAAAACTGGTTATATGTAATTATCTTCAACATCTCATTCTTCAACTTTATCTCTTTGAAAGTGTCAAATACAGTCTTCTCCTTTTCCCCTATAGCAGATGTGCTAGTCTGAATGGATTTTTGCTGATCTTGAGAATTTTATGTTTGCCGATCTTTTGAAACAATAGAAGTAGTAGGATTAATAGAAGTGCCTTTATCACCTGTCTATGTAGAAGTAAGTGTCTCTTCTGTGATGATGATTACTTCTTTCTCTGACTCCTTGCTGGGATTGACCTTCGGATTTAGCTTTGTTTTCTTCCTGTAGTGAATCTTGAACTCTTATCTTGATGAATTAGTCATTGGAGATGAATGATCTTCTCTAACTATCTTCCCTGATCTTTCTTGTGTAATAGGAGTCTGCAATGCTGATGTAGATAGTGTTTTCTCTTCAACCTCCTATACATATAACGTTCATCGATTCAAGCTGATTCATTTTAAACTATGACTTTTTCTTAGCAGAGAAAAAATGCACTTCATTTGCATTAATCATATGTCTAATATATTCCAATGCAAAAATCCTCATGGGGAGGAATTTGGGCAACTTATAAGGGGGGATTTCACATCCATAAACTTTGATTTATGTATAATTTTGGTAGAGATACCAATCCCCTATTCTAGCTTGATATGACATATGAAATACCTTTCTAATATTTTCACTAATTCTTGGCTCTGGAGTGCTATTCAACAAACTGAGTGCTAGCTGAAGAAACAATTCCACAGGATGTTTATAAGAATGCTCTTTGTTTTCCTTCATGACTAATGAAGTCCATAAAATTATTTAATGATGGCTACCTTATTCATCCAATTTCTGTATGGAAATCTTAAATTTATCTCCCTGAGAGTACAATAATAAGTAAACTAACACAGAGGCATAAATGAAAACCTCTTTATTTGTGAATTTCACAAACTGTTCGTGGATAGAATCTGCAATAAATTGACTGAAATTGACAATGTTGGAGGTTTTGGAATATGTGGAAAATATGGATAGAAATCCTATGATGGCTTCATCTACCCATTGGTCTGAATAATAATCAAGAAGGTAGGAAATTACTGTGATGATTTTTTTGGACCTTTAAGGGAAAATGGATGCTGGAAATGGAGGGTTTTTCTTAGGTAATGGGTCATTTTTAGTCATGAATAGCTCAAGAGTTTGAGATCTCTTTGAAAAATCTAATTTATGGTATATTTCTATCAAGGCTTCTTGGGAAAATGGTGTGGCATATTCTGTGTTTGGGGCTTGCATCATTTGTTCAATTGTTTGGGCATCAATAGTCACTAAAACCTCTCCTGTAGGAGCGATAATAGCTTTATGGTATGGAATATACTAATCTTGACATCTCCTAACAAAATCTGGGGCACTATGGGTACGAGGAAAGATGAAATGTAGGATATTAGAATCCCATAGTTCTATGTCATCTGTTTTATCCAGGAATTTGTCTTCTAACCAGAAATTTAACTCAAAAAGCTCAATGTCAGACAATGTTTCATGTCTTTTGTGATATTTGTATTCTAAGGGAATGTGATGAAAATCAACTGGAGCATGTAATAGCAGACTTATTGGTTTCTCAAGTCCTTTGTTTTTTGGTGGCATGATTGGATCTGTTGTAATGACGGAAAACAAGAATTATCTGATAAAAAACACAGGTCGAGACTCGAGGAAAATCTTCGCAACTAGAAGAAAATCAATAGCTGTAAGAGAAAGCTTGAGGCACAGATAAATTTGATCCCTGGAACTCTAGTAATAGCTATAAACTGGTAATCCTGTGCAAAGCAAATTGAAAAGGAAAGGTAAAATTTTAAACAAGCGTGCAATGGTGAATTTATGGACAATTTTGATTATTTCCCATTTGAAAAGGGGCACGGGTACGTTGCCTAACAGTTATCCATTGAATTAATTGGCTAACAGTCAGGAGAACATGGAAATTAAGTTTATTGGATGATTATAGTCCACATCAACAATGACATGACTGGCAGGAAGACACCATGGTTTAATATCAGCGGGTAAGTGGGATTTCAGAGGGGTTAGAGCAGTAAGTGGTTTCATGTGGGGGGGGGGGGGGGGAGGTGTGAAATCACATGGATCTGGCACATAGCCGGTGGGGGTCCGCACACACAATACCACTATTTTCGAAACCCCGCCCCCTGCCCCTTCCCAGGCGGTCAGTCTCGTGCGATGGGGGGGGGCCAGCGTCCTAATGGTAGTCGGATGAAATGGAGATGTGACAGATGAACAGAGAGGTGGAAGGGATTTAACGTATGACAAAGTTGATTGATTGGTGGGGTAGGGGCATGATGAGAGTGATGTGATATGAATGGTGGGCGAATAATGGAATGTTACGTGTCACGATAGTAATGGAGAATAATTGATAGTGGAGAATGATGGCAAAAAAATACAACTCATAGGATTTAAACATATGGTTTCAAAGGTTTATTTTTGAAATATTAAAGATAAATCTTTAATGTAATGTGATTTTGAAAATATCTTCTTTTAGAAAAAAAATTTCATTTCTCTTCGAAATATAGCAACAGAGCATAGAATTCTCATGACACGGGATTTATTTCAGATTAGAAAACAAGCTTACTCCAACTAGACCTTCATGAATGAGATGGGAGTTTTATTTCCCTTTTTAAAGTGAAAAATTGAAGACATTTTATGGTAGTTTTGACCCTAACTTGACCTATGTGAGATGAAATGACATGAATTTAGACCTCTGAATGGAGATGAAATATAATGAGAGAGCAACATATCATGATGAGACTTGCTCAGTGATCAAATTTATTGCTGAAGACTAACTAAAAAATAAAAATTGTTTTTTTTCACTAATGACCTAATGGAAAACTCTCAAAAGAGCTATCTTTGATCACTGAAAAAATGACTCTAACAGTGTCAAATCCTAAATGATGTAATTTTGACCTCTTAACATTATACATGAACCTCTCTATTAGATCCTCAAGGCTCTCATCTTCTTCTTGATTCATTCTAAAAATTTCTTCTTTAAGATCATGATCTTTATATTTTTCTATAGATATCTTTGTCATATCATTCCATGATCTTATTGAATTAATACCTAAACTGATGAACCATTTAAGGTCTCTATCCTTCAATGTTGCAGGAAACAATCTCAATTTTTGAGTGTGTGATAAGTAGCCATAAATTCTACAAAGTATTTCAAATTAAAAGAAATTTTTCCAGATCCTTTGACCTCATACCATGGTAGTTGGGAAGGAAATATGTAGGGATGCTCTTCATATGCACACTAACATTAGTATCTTGAATGGGAAATATAGGAGGATCTTCTTCATTTTCATCATCTCCATCCATTTCTTCTAACTTTTCTGCCACCTCTTCTTCTTCTACATGAAAAAGTTGATGGTCATGTGGTTCTTACTGCACCACGTGATCAAATGGGGGGGTTGGTGTTGGAGAATTATTTTTAAATATTTTTTTGAATAAGAATGATAATGCAATGCAATTTTCTATTTTTGAAATGAAATATGCCCGATGAAAATATTTTTGTTTTTGCGGAAAGAAAATTTATGAATAAAATATGGAAGAAAAAAATGCATACTTTGACACTTCCCTGACAACAACGCCAAAAAGTGATGAGCCTTAGTATTGCAACAAGAATGCTACAACTCCCAAGGCTACCAACTTTAATTATCAACCCAGGTTCGTACAAGATTAAGAGGTATCGACACTATATGTGCAGCATACAATGTGTCATTATTTTCTTGAACTGATGTAATGGAGTGAATTTTATGAAATCAAAGCCTAAAATAATTTCAGAAAAGGAAGTGTTTCTTTGAAAAGAAATTAATCCTAGGAAAGAACAACACTTTGTAATTGAAATCCTAAGAGCATGAATTCAAATAAAAAGACCTAATCTAATTTGTGAAAATGAATGTCCTAAGTGGTGTTTATTTTCCCTAAATCATGTATTTAGATCCTAGGGGTCATGATTCAAGCCTAAGAGACAAAAACCAACCTTTGGGAGCATATCTGGTTGAGTTTACACTTGTTACAAGAGTGCTACAGGATGTTCTGTTTTTGCTACAAGAACTTTTGTTTTGGAAATAACTCACATAATGACTAAGTAAAGAAAATGAAAATGGGATGGGAATTTTTTTTTTATTAATTATGATTTCTTGTGTCTCCATTTCAAGTGGAATCACTCTAAAATACCCCTGTTCACATGTGCTAAAAATTAACAGAAAATTACTACTCTAAAATATGGAAATTCAAGAACTAGTGAGCTAGTTAATCTATCAAATGCCTAACCTAATAAAATGAAAATGAAATGGGGTAATTTTTTTTATTAAATTTAACATTATTATGACCTAATCCAAGTGGAATCAAGTCAAATGAAGCTCATTAACCCATTTTAAAAAATAGAAGAAATTTACTACTATTTTGCTACAAGGCATTTCTAGAAATCTTATATTCGTGAACTAGTAACCAAATCCAAGTAGCTTAATGATTAAGATTAAATTACAATGTTATTAAAAGGATGAATAATTCTTTTGAACCTGTAAAAAACCTACAAAATAACTCATTTCAATCATTTAACTCAATCCTATAGCAAGAAAAGAAACAATACTAAATAAAGAAATATGAAAAACAGAAATAAGAGATGCATGTGAATAAGAAGTGAAAATAGCACAAATAAATTGTGCAAGAAGGATATGAGGCTCCTAGAATGGAAAATCCCAAGGAGGACTTAGAGTCCTATGGAAGAAACCAAGCCTTAAAAGCTAAAAATGGCACCAAACTTCATTATCGAATCAATCCAAGTACACCCCTGCAAGAAAAGAAAGTGGAGCTGCTAAACAACAAGTTTTCTCCACATTAAGACTAAAAAATACATGCCCCTAGAGGTTAATTTGAATTGGTACTTATAAAATATGATGAGGAATCATTATCCTTGAAAGGAGGAAGATTTCCCCTCTAAAATCCCTCAAATAGTGGATCTGGTTCTCAACACTAAGAATCTGCATTAAATGACAGGGAACACATGCCTAGATTTTCTCAATCATTGGAGTTCCAGAGTTACTCTAGATTTTCTAAATAATTTCATGATATTTTTTTCATTTATTCTCCCATATTTATCCTCCAGTAGTAGGGATCAAGTCCCTAAATTATCTCCTTCTCCAAATATTCATAATCTACCCAATATTCTCACAATATTCTTCAAAAATACAAATATTAGGCACAAATATGCAATTATATCTAAACCTTCCTAAGAACATGTTAAAGCTTAAAAAAAAATTATTAAGTGTAGATGGAAAGATTTAATATATATTTTATGTGCCTAATAAAGGTTAGATGGGCCTTAATTTATTTATAATTTAGAGGCCCATCATACCCCCCTACTGAAATTGTTGTTTATCCTCTGAGCAACCTATTCATCATCCTTGCCCTCTGGTTCTTCATGTATGCTGGCCTAGTCATTCTCTGTTTGTTGGTCCATATGTTTCTCCTACTGCTGCTCTTCTTGCTACTCTTCTTCAATTGTAATGGTTTCTATTTGAGAGGGAAACACATTTCTTTGGGTTTGTCTTCTTATTATTCCTATGACACTTCTCCTCGTGAAAATAAGGATTTCTTGGAATCCATTACCTCATTAAAAATGCCATTATCATTGAAGTCCAAGCCTCTTACTGCTGATACAAATTCTTGGTCATGATACATCATATTATCCATCAAATTATAATGAACACCCTTAACTAACGATCTAGATTCTCTTCATTAAATTATAGAATTGAAAACACTTCACACAGAGCTCTTTCTTCTCACAGAGGAAGTAATGATGGTCAATAAACTGAAGCAAAAGAAAGGAATAATGTGATGATCAAGGTGGTGACTTGAATACCTTTCACCCTTGGATAATTTACCATGTTGGTAGCAAACACTTTGCAACTTTGTTGTGTTTCCTTGTATCTTTTAGCTATTAATTAATCATTGTCCAATGGCAATCGTTTTGCAAATTCATTGTGTCTGTATGAAATACAGGGGTCAATGGCGTGTGTGGATGACCGTTTCATTCCCAAGAATATAATGCTTCCATTATTGGTAGGCCTGCACAATGGAACACTTCTGTTTGTCATAGGTGGGATATTTTCAAACTGTGTTTAAAAGTGTCTCATTGTGATATGCCACTGGATGCCCTTTCTGAGTAAGAACTGCACCAATAGCATAGTTGGAAGCATCTGTCTCGATCGCAAATAGTTGTTGTAGGTCTGGTAATGTGATTACTGGTGCAGAGGAGAGGCGATGCTTCAACTCGGAAAACAACTTTTGTTTTATTAATTTGGGCAATAATTTTTACAGGATACTAGAGGTAGCACCACCTATCGTCATCTCTTTGATCACTACGAAGAATTTTAGTAAGCTCATTTACCATAGTGGTAAATTATTTTTCCTTATGCTTCGCCCTCAGAAGAGGAATAAGATTATGGCCACGTCCTCTAGAAAAGCCTCCTCTGCACAACAACAATAGATGGACAAGGTTGTGGAGGAGTACAAGGACATCTTCACGTCACCTAAAAGGGTAGCTTTACACTTTCAGGTCAAGCACCCCATTGATCTAACCCCAAGTGCATCACTTCCCAATGGACCAATCTAATGATGCCCTATCCCAAAGAATGATAAAATCAAGAGGCATATTCAGGAGTTCTTGTAAAAAGGGAACATCAGGGCAAGTTCATCACCCTGTGGGATCCTGATCGTGTTGGTACACAAGAAGGATGGGACCGGGAGACTCTCTAATGAATATCGGGCACTGAACAAGATAGTTGCTCAGAATAGGTATCCAATCCAACAGATTGATGAATTTTTGGACCAACTCAAGGGGGCCAAATATTTCATCAAATTCAACTTGAATACCGGGTATCACCAAGTACTAATCGAACCCTCTAATGTGTGGAAGACTACCTTCAAATCCAAGGAGGGCCTTTTTGAATGGATGGTCATGCCTTTCGGGTTGAAGAATGCCCTCACAACCTTCATGAGGTTGATGGATGACATCTTGTGACCCTTCAACAACTCATTCGTGGTGTTGTATTTGGATGACATCCTAATATTTAGCCAAAATTTGGAAGAGCACCTATGCCATATTCGAGAGGTTCTCCAAACTCTGCAATAACACATGTTGTGTGCCAATTTGGAGAAATTAAATTTTAGTATGACCCAGGTTCAATATCTAGGGTACATATTTGATGAGTAGGGTGTGCATGTGGACCCAAAAAAGATACAAGTAATTCGGGATTGGCTAGGCCCAACCACTCTAAAAGAGCTCTACAAATTTCTGGCTCTTGCCAATTTCTACCGTAGGTTCATTTTGTAGTTCTCTCATATCACCAAGGGTGGAGCGGGAGAAAAAATATTTTGGTCTGAATCCCAAAAAAAGTTGTTTTACGATTTGAAGCATCGCCTTTGCTCTACACCAGTACTCACATTACCAGGCCTGCAACAACTATTTGAGATCGATAAATGCTTCTGACTATGCTATTGGTGCAGTTCTTACTCAGTAGGGGCATCTAGTGGCATATCACAGTGAGACAATTTTAGACACACTCTGAAAATATACCACCTATGAAAAAGAGATGTGTTCCTTTGTGCAGGTCTGTCGACAATGGAAGAATTGCATTCTTGGGAAGGAAACGGTCATCCACACAAACCATTGACCCCTTTATTTCATATAGACACAATGAAATTTGCAGAACGATCACCATTGGAAAATGATTAATTAATAGCTAAAAGATACAGGGAAACACAAAAGAGCTGCAAAGTGTTTGCTACAAACATGGTAAATTATCCAAGGGTGAAAGGTATTCAAGTCACCAAATTGATTATCACATCATTCCTTTCTTTTAATTTAGTTTATTTCCAAAAGTAATAATTATTGCAGTATGCCACTTCCACAAGTGTGGTTGTCTTAATAGTAAATCACAAAATTCAAGAGGAGAAACATCACACAAAACCTCATCTATGAAGGGCTTGATGTTGTAGGGAAGGTGACACTATTGGCTAATGTGGAGATCTCGTCCTTGGTGAAGTCACTCGATGGTGTACGACTTCTAGTGTGTTGTGGTCGGTAGGCCTAGCTGCTTCACCACCTTTGTTGAAATGAGGTTATTTTGGCTTCTGCTGTGAATAATGAACTGCAGCGGAGAACCCTTCAACCACATTTGGGAATGGAAGAGGCACTCCCCCTCCTTTGGATCTTTGGGATCATCCTTCTGGATCTTGGTGGTGGCAATAGTGGCACTAGGCTTTGCATCAATAATCTACTTCCATTTATCATTCCCCTTTCCCGGTTCTGACTCAGAATCAGAGCATGCATATGATTTGAAAGCCTTTAGTTCGACCACTAGTGACTGCTTGGCCCGACACTCACTTGTGTTGTGAGTGGGGATCTTATGGAACTCACACAACTTTCCCGTGTCCTTCTTTATCTTGGTGGTGTTTTTCTTTTCTCGTGGATTTGGTGGGTTTTACTAGGTCACCCTACCTTGGATTTGTACTTTTTTTTGCATTTTTTAGGTGTCTTTCCCTTGCTTCAGATTCACAGATCCAAATTATCTCTTCTTTTGTTTAAATTTTTTCTTGATCTTGGCAGCATATCGATACGATGCACCAAGCGAGGAGATGTAGAGGAGCTCCATTTCCTCCTGAATGCATATGTGAAAATAACTATGGTACTTAAGCACCAGATGTTTCTCTGAATATTTGGTACCCAACTTTGTGCACAAGGTAAGGAATAGCTTCGTCAGCTCATGCACATCTTGATCCCTTTACTGCGGAATTGTAGTCCATTTTATGTACATGTCCTCATAGCTCCACATAGGGTAATATTGTTCCTTGATGGAATATCATAAATAATTCCAAGTGGGTTCTGCTGAAAATAGTGAGTGTTCTATCTTGTCCCTAATTTTGCAGTAGGTTTACCACCAGTCCATGACATGGGGGGCGGCTTTGAGGAGCGCAAAAGTAATCTTTTCCCTATTGGAAAAATCATGAACTGAAAAATATCCTTCCAAAAAAATTAACCATCTATATACATCTTTTGTATCTATTTGGCCTTCACATATGGGAATGTCAAAGTTGACTTGTACCTTGGAGGGAGAGGCACCTCCAGAGAGACTGCTGGATGAAGATGCATCGCCTATGGGCATCCATAGAAGGATCTGGGAAAATTTGTCCATCAACGCGTTCCTTTGTCTCTTGAGGGATTATTCAAGGAATATTTTGAAAGGAAATCCTACTCCCTCATCTTTATTTTCTTCCACCATGGGAGGCCGTCAGGGTTTGCGAGGTTGGTCTTCCAAAGGTTCAACTAGTTTTATCCCTAATTCCTTATACCCTGACCTCGTTGGGGACATGTAAAGAAAAAATAAAGAAAGGGTAGACTGCTCTGATACCACTATTCTAAACTTAGTCCATAACGCAAAAAAATACAAATATAACATAAATATAGATATATAGTAGAAACAACACTTCACTTTATTAATATCAAAGAACTGAGATATGCTTACAAACAAAATTGAAATAAAATAGCTCAGGCGATGGTAGCTTATCTTTGAGAAGAGATGTGGCAGATACATGCCTCTGAAATGTGTTACAATGAGGCTCAAAGGCATATTTATTATTGATAAACAAGGGAAAACCCTAAACATACAAAAACCTAACCCTAGGAGATGAAGCGACAAAACTATGGGCCCCGTTTGGGTAAATTCGTACATCAACTTCCCGGGGTCGTAACTTTGGCATACGATCTCCGTTTGATGTGCACAATACCTCGTAAGAAATATATATCTGAGGAATACAAATTTCGAGTGGAAAACATCAATTAATAGATCTTGTTTGCCCCGTTTTCCAAAAAAACTTCGTTTAGGGCCTCAAAACGGCTCAGGAAGTTTAGGACCCAAAAAACTGCCAAAAATAGTAAATTGTGTTACAATTAAGGAAACTGAAAAACTGAAAGAAAAAATGGTGGGGGTCCAAGCGGAATAGGTGGGTTCCAACCAATATCCACCTAGATCAGTTGTCCCCCCTTAGGAATCAATGGTACCCATTGCGTTGAGTGCCTCCATGAGATGGGGAAAATTCTACTGAACTTGTTCCCTAGTGAGCCACTTGCCTTGGTGCAGGAGTTGGCCAGTTTTGACATCTTGATACAGTTGGATATTCTACGGGTGAGTGTTATTTATAGGCATGTCCATGATCCGATAAGTGGTGGCATTTTTCATGCAGTATAGGTTTAACTCCATTGGTGTGAGTTTTTCTGCAATGTCGAATGTGTCTAGTAAGGGTGGAAAGTATGGCTGAAGGTGGTCCACATTGAACACTAGGTGCATACCAAGGAATGGTGGAATTCTGAGCTCAAAATAATTGTCCCATGCAACCTTGGTGATGGTGTATGAACCATATCAGAGCAACAAAAGGATATGGTTGGACCCAACGTGACACTCCTTCTGCATATGTAGCCAAACTTTGTCGCCCACCTGGAACTTGTGTGGCATCCGATGTTGATCATGTCACTTCTTGTACTTTGCATTGGAATTTTCTAATATGTCATAGACATGCCAAAATATGTGCTGGATACACTCAATGAAGATTCTAGCCTTGTTGGTTTCAGACTAGACATGGGTCGAACCTTCCTGAGTAGCTGCAAATGGTATGGCCACATCAATGGGACATAGTGGTTGGAATCCCATCCCCACCTGAAATGGGCTATGGCCAGCTGAGCTATGGAGAGCTTTGTTGTATTTGTGCTATAAATATGGGAGGATTTCTCATGATAAAAGCAATTTTATATCTTTGAAGGAAGATAAAGAAGGAAAATTGTTCTCTGGGAAAATGCACTAGGAAAGATTATTACAAAGGAATAGTCATTCTAGAAAATGGCAAAGGTAAATCCCAATGTTTTGTATGTTTATGGACTTAAGCACAATATAAGTCTGATGTGTGATAGAGGGTCTTATTTCACCTTTCACTCTAAAGGGTATAAATAAATAAAGCATTGATAGGGAAATTTGTAGCAAGTGCATCAAGAACTCCAAGTAATGGGTTTCTATAACCTCCTCCCCGATCCCTCAAAGAAGTACTAGTTTAAGTGATACAGGATCAAGGGTATAGTTGGCTCTCTTATAATTTAACTAGAACCTCTCTTCATAGTCCTCTAGGGATTCATCAGGCCTTATATTCTTAATGAAGACAATGAAGAGTGGTAGACATGGAAACTTGATGAAATATGGTTCTGGCACAAAAGATTGGGTCACATAAATTTTGATCACCTAGTAAAACTTAGTAAGAAGGAGGAAGTGAGATATTTTCCAAAAAATTTAAAGCTTGATAATATAAGCTACAATTCTTGTCAATTTGGGAAGTTGGCTCGAATGTAGTTTAAGGAAAAAGAACATTTGACAACAAGACCATTAGAGCTAGTTCATACAGATATTTGTGAACCCAAAAGTACAAAAAACCCAAGTGATGAGAGGAATTTCATGCTAATAGTATAGGAATATACTAGGTTGACATGGGTTACGTTCGTAAAAGAAAAATATGAGGCATTTGGATAGTTTAAAGTCTTCAAAGCTCTAGTTAAATATCAAATTAATCTGAAAATCAAGTTCTGAGATCTAACAAGGGAGGATAGTTTACATATGATGAGTTTAATGACTTCTGTGAATAGCATGGAATAAAAAAATAATTATCAATAGCTAATACCCCTCAATAGAATGGTGTAGTTGAAAGTAAAACAAAACAATGCAACAAATGGAAAGAATTGTGTTTGATGAAATAAAGGTGCCAAATTTTTTTTGGGCTGAAGCTTTTCACATGGAAGTTCATGTTTTGAATAAAGTTAATATCATGACAAAAAATAACAAAACACCTCATGAATTGTGGTTTGGAAGTTCAACATCAATTAAAATTTTCAAAATATTTGGTAGAAAATGATATATCAAAATAAATTAGGAAAATTTGGGAAAGTTTGATTCCATAGCAGATGAGGGAATATTTTTAGCTTATGCAACCAAAATAAATGGCTATAAATTATATAACAAAATATTGAACAAAATTTTTGATTGCATTGATGTGAAGGTAGATGAATCCTTAACCTACAAGGAGAGAAAAATAAATTTAGATGAACCAAGCAACATTGAATGTGAAGAAGAAGATCATGAAGAACAAGAAGAGTAAGAAGAGGTGGAACCTCCACATCCAAAGATTCCCTCGAGGTATTTTAAGAAGATTCATCCAAAATACCAAATTCTTGGTGATAATGAATAACGATTTTAGACCATAAGAAGACTAATCAATACACCTAGGCATGCAAATGTATCCATGCTATCCAAAATAAAACCTAATAATGTTGTCAAAGCTAGCAAAGATAAGCATTTGGTCAATGTTGTGGAAGAAGAAATAATATAGATAGAGAAAAATGAAACATGAGAACTTATGCATAGACATAATGACAAAAATTTAATTGGAAATAAGTGGAAATTCATAAAAAAATTCAATAAGGATGAACAGATACTGAGGAATAAATCTAGACTAGTTTGCAAAGGGCATGCATAAGTAGAAGGTGTTGATTTTGAAGAAACCTTTGGATTCACATGGGCAAGCAAAGGGCAATCAAAATGTTCTTTGGATTCACATGATTTAGAAAATTTGAAGTATATCAAATGAATGTCAAGTCAACATTTCTAAATGGTGATTTAGAATAAGATGTGTATATTGAACAACCAGAGGGATTTCAACTATCAGAAGATGTAGATGAGGTATACAAAATAAAGAAAGATATCTATGAGTTAAAGAAATCCTCAGGGCTTGGTATTCAAGAATTGATAAATATATAAAATATAAAGGCCTCAAAAACAAAAAAAATAGATAATAATATAAATGTTAGAGCTAAAATTGAAAATATTTTGATTATTGTTTTTCACATGGATGAAATAATTTTTGGAAGTGATGCTGATTTGTTGAGTCAAAAGTTTGTAGTTGAGATGTAGGAAGAATTGTAGATTCCCATGCTAGGAAAATTTTAATTCATCTTATGGGATATAAATTTCACAATTAGGCACATGCATATTCATTTTCCAAATAAAGTATCTAAAGGAAATGTTAAATAAATTTTGCATGGAAGATTGTGTACCTATCAACACTCCTATGGTCACAAGATGCAAGTTGATAAAAGATGATGAATTCTCTGATGCAAATCAAACTATGTATAGGTGAATGAGTGGAAGCTTAATATATCTAATAACATCAAGAGTAGAAATCATGCAAGCCATTGGTTCCAATATGCTCCAAAGGATATTTATGTGCTAGCTATGAAAAGAATGTTCAGGTATTTGAAGGGCACCATGGATCTTAGATTATTGTATACAAAGGGTCAAGGTTTCACCTTAATAAAATATACAAATGTTGTCTGGGCAAGTGGTGTGGATGATAAGAAAAACACTAGTGGAGGAGCATTATTTTTAGGAATTTGTCTAATTTCTCTAGACAAGTAAGAAATAAAATTCTATCTCCTATCCATAGTTGAAGCAAAATATATTGCAACAACAAATTATTGCACTCAAGTTCTATGGATGAAACAAAATTTGAAAAATATGAAGGTAAATCATGATCAACCTATTCCCATTATTTTCAATAAGTATTATCAATATATCAATGAATCCTATTCTATACTAAAAAACCAAGCACATCCCCATCAATTATTAAATTCTTAGAAAATAGGTATATGATTAGAATGTGAAGTTAGAATATATTTCTTCAAAAGAACATGTTACGTAAATTTTTACCAAACCACTACCCAAAGAAGCATTTGAATATATTAAAGCGAGGTTGGGAGTGACCTCTCCTTCAATTTCTTAGTAATAGGAGTAATGCACATCTGCAATTCAACACGCCGTGTCTTTCTCACAAGGTGCATTGTAAAAGACAAAGTGCTATTCATATATAGAAAAATCACAATGAGAGTAGTTCATTAGTAGGACAAGTTGAAAATAAGGAGAAGCATGAATTCAATTGGAGAAACCATTTGATGTCAAAGGAGTTAAGTTGTAGACAAAAGGAATAATAATCCCAGAGGGAGTAGTCCCAATAAGAAGAAGATAAAAGGAATTTCAAACATAGAGGGAGAAATATCACGAACATAGCTACTGAAGAGGAAGCATTACATGAAGGGTAAAATAGACACAAAATTGAAAGGGGAAGTAAATTTGTAATCAAAGGAACTACATAAAAAATATAGACTTGCAAACACAGTGAAAAATAATAGACCAAGTGGAGAATTTTTTACAGTCAAACATGGGGATTTAGAAGCATGAAAACTCTCAAAGAGCTAGGGGGAGTTCCAAAAAAATTATAGATAGAATGCACGTCAATAGGGGAAATATTTGATCATAGAATATAGGTAAGGGGGAGTCTCATTCATAGCAGGTATATCCTCTTTCCATTGATGTCAATGGGGGAGAGATTGCAGATTGATATAAGTGCTCAACTGTTAGGTGTTTCCATTAATGAAAAAGGTGGAGATTGTTTACCATACTGTTGTCATTGATGTCAAGCTAATGGGAGCTAGATAAAATCAAAAAAGGAACCAGACCAAGAAATAGATATATCGACCTCATCATATCATATACATCATTAATTAAACGATCAAGGAAACTCTGATATCCAATATAGTTAACACATGGCTACAAATCCTAGTC
This sequence comes from Pinus albicaulis, assembly GCA_034641835.2. Taxonomy (NCBI): domain Eukaryota; kingdom Viridiplantae; phylum Streptophyta; class Pinopsida; order Pinales; family Pinaceae; genus Pinus; species Pinus albicaulis. Next base: position 614,117,673 of record CM076584.1, on the reverse strand, counting down.
ACAAAGAGCTAGCAGGTTAGCAGCTAAGGGCTAAGAACCCTATTACACAATAATTTGTCACCCCTTTCACTTCCCGTCCATGATCCTGAAGTCCCCTGTGATGAATAATGTGTAGTATATCCACCATAGAGATTACATTAAGATATCCTTGGAAGGCTAAAAAAAGCTATCTTGAATAATTTCTAAAGAAGCCTAACTGAAACCCTAAATTTCTAAATCAACGAACTTAGCCAATTTCCTGCTCGTGCTGATGGCAGGTTGCAGCACTTTGACCTCGTGCTGCTAGCACACATTTTATGGGAAAAACCACACTGCTCCCTTTGTGGCAGTGTTTCCTCAAATGGAGGAGAAGCTTCGTGCACTAGAATCTTCCAAAATGACGAATTGGATGTTGTTCGGTGGAGATATGGTTGAGCTCTCTCATTTGGAGCTCTTGATATTATAAATAGGGTATTTTCCCTTAAGAAGTGGACATTCCTCCTTATTTTATGGACTTATAACTCCCTCTCCATTCCTATAACTTTGATCACATCCCTCCACTAATGGTTGGTCATTGTTGGGCTTGTGTGATCATTAATCCTTTGTATCCCTATACTGTGATAATGCCTAAATTTACATTCGGGAGAAGGATTGCTTAAAGAGCCTCGGTTTGGACTTGGACATCACCAAAGGGAGGCGTCCAACATCAAGGCCATGATTGTAAGTTTCCTATTTTATATTATCAATAATACATATGATGTTTCACCTTCCATATTTGTTTTGATATCTTTACAAGTAGCCTAATGCTCCTTGATCTATTAAGTAGTTTGTATTCAATGTATGCGATGTTTTGTATTACTTTTGTTGTTGTCTCTTGATCTCCTACAAGTACTCGAATGTCACAAGCAACAAGGAATGAACCTGAAGGATCATGGATCAAGGTCTTCATCGAAGGATTGAACGATAGGATCAGGAAGAGATAGGGTTTTCTTACACCTCTTTCACTTTAAATATAAACTAGGAAAGGGTACATTAAATAGTCTTGTGCATTGCTAGACCCACTCTAGGGCTAGAGAGATCACCTCTGTCCACAGAGGGGATTGTCTTCACAACAAAATCGGTGACTCCACTGGGGAGCTATAACCTCTTTGCCTTCCCTTTTCTAGTTTGGTTTTTGATCAATTTGACTGATCGGTGATATCTGAGTCTGTTTAGGTGTCTATAGGTATGTATAGGATTTGATATATACTTTAGGGTGTCAAGTCTAGTTTGAGTGTTGGAATTATTTTTATTTTTCCTTTTATTTCTCGCTCAATGCTCTTCATTAGAGAACTTTTGAGGTCTAAAATGGGCCTCCTAACAAAAATGTATAACCAAAATAAAATTTATAAGAACCAATACGATTCAAGATGATGATGTCAACCATGGGGGATGATTCACCATTTTTGGGGTAAAAAAGTAAAAATATTAAAAAGTAATAAAATTATAAAAATACTTTTTTCAACTTATATCCCTAAGGTTTTACTCAAATTTTGAGTGGGATTATTCGTTGGATGCAAAATTTAATTCCTCATCCAATGAGTACCCATGTTGCATACTTTCGATGGACCCTACTACATGAAAAATTAGAAATACATGAAACATCGTGATTGCAATCACATTTTTAATGTATTTCTCATTTTTCGTGTAGCAGAGTCCATCAAAAGTATGCAACATGGGTACTCCTTGGATGAGGAATCAAATTCTGCATCCAATGAGTGTTCCTGCTCGAAATTTGAGTAAACCCATAGGGAGATAAGTTGAAAATATGAGTTGAAAAAGTATTTTTTCCTTTTTTCCCTCTAAAATTTAATGATGTAATCTAATCTTATTTTATTATTTCCACCATTATTTTATAATTCCCTTAGGAGGCCCATTTTAGATCTCAAAATTCCCCTAATTTTCTTCTCTTACAGAAGCACTGACAACATTTTCTTTTACAAAATAGTCGCATCAATCTACCTTTCAGCACTAGTCTGCCTCTCACAAGCGCATTGATCCTAGATATTAGGAAAAAAGTTAGGGTTTACCTCTTTAATTTCTAGTGTTTCCTAGCCTCTGAAGTGTCTTTCAAGTCTAATAAGATCTATCATTACCGTGTTTAGCTTTATTTCCTTGTTGGAGTGATTTATTTATCTCTTTGACCTTGCTTGTGCTTGAGTGAAGATTAAATCATCTTCTAGGGTTTCTAGGTTAGTTTTCCTTCACTTGTCACTTGTGTGTGTCGTCAAAGATATGTTGGATCCATCTCAGAGTTTTGCATGTAGTCATTCCAAACACCATTTCACATTACTTTTGGCTTGTGTTTTTGAGGTTGTTTCCTTTTTTACTGAATCACCATTGCAATTTGGAAAAACCTTTGATTAATTGTCAAATATAGATCACAATTATTTTATTTCCAAGCTTGAGAGTGTGTGTTTGATCTGATTTCCAATTTCCAAAGAGTAAATTGAAAGTAATTTTCATTTCAATCTCTTGAGTTGTTTATTTTTCTTCATTTTGAAAAGAAAAGTGAAAGTAATTTTCATTCAAGTACTTTTGAAACAATTTGTTTTCCTTTTGAGAAAGAGAAAGTGAAAAGGAGTTTTCATTTGCGATTCTTTGTTCGTTTGGTTAATTTTGATTTTATTTAGTTCATTGATTGCATTAGTTTTCATTCAAGCATTCAAAGTAAAATTTAAAAATATGTTTAGCACATCTTAGTGAAAAGAGAAGTGATTTCATTTTTAGTAAGTTTGCATTTGGGGATAGTGAAAGTGAATTCGATTTAAAGTTGCATTTCAATGATTTTGAGCTAGTTGGGGGGATCATTTCTTGTTTTTTTCACTCTTGTTTGCACTTCCCCCCTCATTAGTTTAGATTTCATCAAAATGAAATGAATTATTTTTTGCATTTAGCTACACTGTAGGTATTAAGGTGAAATCTCTTTGAGCCTGAAATTGAAACATAATCAAAGATCAACTTTAAAATTTATTCAAATAACCATAAGGAAAATTTGGAATTAACGAAAACATTTAGAGGTCTAGGCTAGAGATGTGTTCCGACATCGCTAAGCATAGAAGTTGTTGCTCATAGTCTGTGTTACATTCTAGGGGTGATATCCCATCCCATGTATGGAAGTATATAGGACTATGCTCCACATATGAAAATTATAAGGGGACTCTCTCATCGAACGGTTACACATTAGACAATGCTAATATAGACTAGAATCCCACGCACCATCGAGTATATATGGAGAGGCCCCAATATGTTGCAAACCTACCGTAGGTAACCGAGTCATCCACCTTATATATGTGATACACCGAACACAACATTCAAGGAGATTGGTTGCCATACGTTAAGTCCTTGGTAATTCCTTTTCTAATTTATTATGCCAAGGTTTATATTGCATTTCATGGATACCTGGTAATCCTTTATGCCTAGATTACCCTTTTTTTTTCTTATTTAATTCTAAAATAACCCGCCCACGATAACATCCCACCTGTGCAGTGCTCTTGGCCTCATATTTCCTCGTTGAGTATAAATCTTAATTTCTCAAAATTGATTCACCTTTCTCTTCTTTTTTCTTTTTCTAAAGGTCATCGTGGTTGAACCTTCAGATTCACCTCATTCCTCTTTTGAAGGAACTCAATAGCCTCCTCCTAAGATTCCACAATTTCCACCTAGGCCTCTTGAAGCCCAAGATGCTAAACTTGGAATTGTCATAAAGGTCAAACCAATCTCGTCTTGACCACCACCTAATGAGTGGCTTTCATCATCATTTGAGGATCTTGAGCTGGAAAGTTCCGAAATTTCTGCATATTTTATGGTCTTTCCTCCAAATCCTCTCTATGATCCATTTGTGATATCTCCTGAGCGTCTGTATAGTCCTTTTGACGGTCCCAACATTCCTTTGGGTCCTTCTCCTATAACATCTCATACTACTGATCATTAGTTGTTTCCACTAGACACAACTTCAAATGCTGATGATATTCCATTCGTGAGTAATCCTCAAAATACTCCTCTGGAAACTTTTGCATCCCATATCCCAGAAGTTGACATCACGTATATGTTCCCTCCATAAGGCTTTCTGTATGTCTCCACTCCTCATGATGAAGGAAGTGTGATGAGTATTCCCTCTAGTCAAGTTGCATCTACACTTCCACCCATGTATACTTCTCTCGGAAACCTTGTTTCGGGAGCTTCTAGGGCAACATATTTGTTTCATCATCCCATTTGGTCAATAGGCATTCCCCCCTATTCCAGCCCATTTATCTCAAATGCGGCTGTCATTTCACAACATGGGGTTTCTGTAGGTCAAATGACCGTTTCTCTAGGATCATCTACTCCCTTTTCGTTATCCACAATCACTTCAATTCTACCTTTGAGTGGATAATCTATGGTTTCATCCGTGCTTGGGGAAATATCACATCCTTTATATGTACCTCCCTCTTCGAGTGGGGGAAATCTTAACTCCGAGACTATATCGAGGGCGAGATAGCCTACTCCTAGTCTTAGTAGAACTCTGCTTTCACAGCTGACAAGTGCTGCCATAGGAACCTCTCTATCGTGTGGTTAGCCTACTTCGGTTCAAATTATTTATTAATAGCCCCATGTTCAATACCCTCAAGTTCATCAACCCCATGTGCAGCAACCGAACGTACAATATCAATATGTTCAACAACTAAATGTATAATGTCAATATGTTCAACGACCGAACGTGTCACGACCGTATGTCCAACAACCCCAAAATCCATTGGGTGTTGTTGCGACAAATCCTTAGTTTGGTCCTCAAATCCAATCTAGTCCGAGCATTCTGGGTCAAACTAGAACTCACCCTAATCAGCCTGGTGTCCAATACCAACAAATTCCTCAAGGTCAATTCCAAAAACCCCAACAGGGAGCTTATATCTAGCAGGGGCCGTACCAACAGCCCCAGTAGGGTGCTTATGTTCAGCAGGTGCCGTATCAACAGCCCCAGCAAGGACTATACATTCAACAATAGCTGCAACAAGGTAGCTATCAGCAACCCCAACTACAGAAAGGTCCCTACCCATATACACCTTATCAATAGTAGTAGAGACAATTCAGGAAGTATGGTTAGAATCAACCCCAATAGGGGTAAAACCCATACCAGCAAGGTTGGAACCCACAAATGGGTAACTTCCAAATATCGTTTTCTCCTCATCACCCCCCGTTTCAATTCTTGTCTATGTTGGAAATTCTAGATGTGTTGAAATTAACAAATGACCCCATATAACACATGTTGCATTGGCCTCCAGTTCCAACCAAAATTCCTCGAGATTGTCCAAAGTTTGAAGGAAGATCTAAGGAAGACCCCCAAGCCCATGTCATGACGTACCATTTATATTGATCTTCTAACTCTTGGGTTGATGATTCAATTCGTCTCCATATTTTCCAATGCACTTTGATGGGTGTCGCTGCCAAATGGTACACTAAACTTCCTCGTGGTAACTTTTACGATTTCAATACCTTGGCCATGGCCTTCCTCAACCATTTCCAGTTTCTTGTCTAGTATGAGACCGACACCCATCTCTTGACATATTTGAAGTAGTCAACTACTACTCATATCTCAGACCATATCCATGAATGGAGGCGCAGTCACTTCCTTATTAAATTCAAGATCCCTGATCAATTGTTGACTGAGTGGTTCACAATTTTTTTTTTTCCTAAAATCACCAAATATCTCGCTATGTGTGGCTTTGTGAAGGAAGAGGAAGTCATCGCCCATGCTCAGTATCTAGATTTGGTCTATTCCCAATCTATAACTTTATATGATATTTTACTTGACGCACCGTGACCTTCAACCGATCTAGCATCATCTAAATCTCCTGTTAAGCATCCTGTTGACAATGTCATTGGGACAGTGACCCATACTAATAACAATACACCTAAGGCTTCTTTGATTTCCAAGTCTACTTCTGCCACTGCTCCCTCCACTCCTTCGAACAATTCGAAGAATCTTGGTAAAACTTCCAAGGTTAATGTTGTTCAATCTATAGTAGTAGACAAGTTCGCAAAAGGTAAAAATAAGGGGAAAGGTAAAGCCAAATACGACACCCCAAAAAAATATTCTGCTAATTCGTCTGTTGACGTTGCTTCCAAGTGTAAGCCCAAAAATCCTTGCTTGATATGTGATGAATATCATCATACAAGGGATTGTCCTCGGCGTTCTGAAGTCTCTCGTCTTCTTAAAGGTGCACCTGGGACACCAATTGACTTGAAAGAACCATTTCCTTCTCAGCAGATGCAAATGATAGATCAACCCAAATCTTTTGCCTTTGGAAGCTTCCAAGTCTTTATGGCTTGTAAAAAACCTATTTTTGTTGCCACTCAATTGAAAGAGTACCCTAATCCTTTGAAATATCCTATGGAAAAGAACATTTCAGATATTCCTTCCTCTTCCACTCCTAGTTCCAGTCCTCTCCATATTGAGAGAACTAATAGTGATTCCATTATTCAACCACCTCCTAAGTGTTTTCTTCAGAAATAATCTTACAACCCGAATGCGTGAGTTTCCCAACACTATAACATCATAGAGGATATCGCTCAAGCACCATCCATGATGTCGGCCTTGGAAGTCCTTTAGTCATGCCCATCACAATGAAAGGAACTATTTTCTACTATTGGAGGGATTTATCCCACATATTCAAATATTATTACTTTCGATCTCAAGAATCATGTTCCTTGGCTCCCATCACAGGTAGCTTTCCTTATCCAAGTCATTGTTATGGGTAAAACCATTCATTGGATTATCGTTGATGAAGGTTCTTCCCCCTGCATCATGTCTTTTGCGTGTTGGAAATCCATCGAATCTCCTACCTTAAGTCATTCCCCTAACACTCTGGAAGCTTTCGACAACAGAGGCTCTCGGTCGTATGGTATTCTAAAATCCTTGCCAATCCAATTGGAGGGTAAAACAGTGAACCTAGAAGTAGAGGTGGTATATTCCAACCTCAATTACAACATATTCTCGGACGTAGTTGGACCCATGCAATGATTTGCATGGTCTCTACCCTTTTCCACATTCTCCGCTTTCCTCATTAGGGGAAGATAGTCATTATCGATCAACTTGCTTTCTTTTCCCTAGAATATTCAACTGGAAATGTCCCATATGTTGGGAATACCTCTACTCCTTATGAGATCATTGCCCCGTATATTTTCAAAGAATCATCCTTGATAGGAGTATTTTTGCTCCCGCCTCCTTATATTGCCTATGTTAACATGATATTATATGGTCTAGATCCATGGATTGTTCCTAGTCCCAACCAACTTGACAGTTTTGGTGATGCTATGCCCCTCAGCCCTGCAAAAAAAATGTATCAAAGCATTCTTATAGCTTCTGGAGCTGCTTCTGAAGCCAATGATAATCTAGTTTCATCTCTAAAGATGTATTCACATTCTCCCCTAGTTTGGTTCTTGGGATTCAATTGATCCCTTGGATGAGATATTTCCCACTAATGAGAGTATCGTGGAGGTTATATCTGTTGAAGAAACCCCCTGGGATGATGGTCATCATCATTCCTCATTTCTCCCAAGCCTGGGTGCAATATCTACTTGTTTGGAAACCCGTTGTTCATCTAAATTGTCTGGCCCACTTCAACATCCTATTCTGGTTCATGAAGTGTTATCCGAAGGAAACATGGGTAAAATTTCTGCCACCATTTCTGTCAAACCATGGATTTTTGAGCCTTTTTATCTCTAGCTGAGATCAATATTTACACTACTTTCTTTAAAAAGATTTCCCCACCCATTCCCTTCAACCCTATTTTTACTGTTTGGTCATTTTCACACAGGGGCATTATTTCCATGCTTCATAACCCTTACTCGGCCAAGGGGCATGCACACTTCATTTCTACTGTGAAATTTATTGCAAAATTATCTAAGGTAATGCCTACAAGAAATATCAACAGTAGAATGCTGGGATTATTTCTGTTAGCTATGAAGGAAATCGATTATCCGAGTCCTGCATTGGAATCCATATGAGGAAGTATTATGCTTGATCACAACTAAAATACTTTGTACATTAGTGTGTGACTCATTAGTGTTATTTTAGATTTTCTAGTGTGAATGCTTACTTTGCAGACATGTTTCCTCTGCTTACCTTGTGTTCCACTTGGTTTGCAGATGTCATCAAACCATTATGTCAGTTTCGTTGATGGTGCCTGTCGTAGCACACAAAAAATATATTTTGCAACATGGGCACTATTTTCCCATGACGACAAGTTGGTCAATCTATAAGGTATTTTTCTGGGAAACAGCTAATAATATTGTCGAATATAGTGCAGTCATCGAGATGTTATCAAATGTAAGTGCTCTCGGTATTAGAGACTTGGCTGTGAAATTAGACTCACAACTCGTTGTGTTATAGTTAAATGGTCATTATTCAGTTAGAAACCCTCAAATTTTGTGCATGTATTTACGTGTTCAATTACTGGAAAGACATTTTTATTATATCACATATCAACACATTCCACGAAATATGAATACATTAATAGATACATTGACAAATGATTTATTAGATCGGCATTTGCAAAATATGTAAAAAACCAAACCAATCATCGTGATGTAAGAACACTTTGTAAAATGCAGATATATATATATATATATATATATATATATATATATCGAGTCTGTAAAATTTTGTTACATCAAAATCTCAAAAAATATGTGTTCCATGACACAATGGCTCCACGAGCTTACATCGGTGCAAAAAATAAACTAAAGGTAGCTATACGCCCACATGGTGCTCATGGTAGCAAGTGATAACCCAAATTACTCGCCATAGTAACTGGTAGAGTCTAATAGAGACTCCTATGGTGTGCCTCTAGAAGCGTAGTCGTATGTCATCAAAATTAGCGTATTCTAGAATGCCTCTGGTCAGGCCTTCTAGGTTACGCTCAATCTCTATGATTGGGTCTGCTCCCTCCTCATAAGGAGCATCCTCGATTTGGCACGCTACCATCCTTGCAATGAGGGACATAATTGCTGGTCTCTCTAGACCAACATTTGCAAAATAATCATACATTTAAAACTTAGAACACATAACACAAAAACATTAAAAGGTAAAATATTCCAAAAACAAGTTTTTTTACCTACATCAGACCACTTCCACCTGGCAGAAGGGGAATATATGGATATCCTTGGAAATCAATATCGACATATGCGTATTCATCTACTACGATAAGCTGATGGCGTAATCAACTGAAGAATGTTGTCAAGAAATGCATTTTTTGTCCACCTCCATGATGAGGCATAATATCACACCATATGAGTAGCCTCAGATCTCTCGGGGTTGGATCGTATACCTCATGCCGCTGGTACTGAAAAAATGGCACTCGCTTCAAGAAGAAAGTGACCAATATGGACCCATACCCAAATTTTTTCAACTGCCTCGTTCTACACTTTGTGAGTTGGCTTTTCATGTTAGCTAACAATCCCTCACACCAGTTGAACATAGTGGGAGAAAGACAATCTATGACTTATTTAAATTGAGATTTTGTTTCCTCATGCAATGCTTGGGCCCCAACTACACAAGCCATAGTGTGAAAAATCATCCTCAAAGGCAGATTGGTGATATTTTTCAATATCCACCTTTCCACTTGAAGTCTTTCACTAGGACAATGTCTCCCAATAAGCATGCTTGTGATTTTTTTATTTTTCTTGATATCATTGATGTGTGGTTCTCTTTGTGCAACAACATGATATTTTTATGGTGACGGTAATAATTTTTTACTGATTTAATGAGTTTTATTTTATCTCTTTTTTCATACTTGTTAAAAATAAACGAAAAAGGAACCCCTTGGAGTCATCTTTAAGCTATTTTATGACTCTCTAAAACTGAAAATATCTTTCAGTACTTTTCATTTCAAACTCATTAAATTAAATGAATTTACATGGTCTCAGTATACGTTTACCCATTTTTCGGGCTAAGATTTATTATTTACGAAAAAGGAATACCTTGATTGAACATGGTAAAGAGGATCTCTCAGATATTGTTTTCTATCTTTTCGAATTTGAGGGACGATTTATGAAATGGACATGATGGAGTTTTATTTTCCGTTTATTTTTCAAACTCCCTAAACATGAAAAAGACACCGAGTTAATCTCTTGTCAGACTCGTAAAACATTAAATGGTGAAAGGCTTGTCACCATGATGAGATCGAGTTACTCCTTCCTAGGGCTCTTTAAACTTACTAGGATGGATTCATTCAAAGAATGTACTTATACGCTAAGCATATGCTATCCTCTTCACGTTTTCTATCAAAAATAAAGAGGTACTCATTAGCAATAATGTGGGAAAATTGAAAGTGGAATGTCCTATGTGTTTTTGGGCAGCATGTCGCTCTTGAACATGACACTCATCTGCAGTTCATGTCAGGTTAAGAATATCCTTCATTCGTCACTTTCCTTCCTGGGTTTGGAAATCCATTTGCCTCTTATCTGATCACCATTTTTGTCTTCATGACCTCTGATCCAATTTTGATTCAAATGATGCCACACTCAAGAGTCATGTCACTGATATGTTCAAGAGAAGTCCTAAGTTTGTCAAAGTCACACATTCTCTACTTATTTGACCCTCTCCGCCACAGACGTGAATCACTCTTATCACCTTGAGAAATCCTTTGTTTCATGTCGATGATGTGGGAATCATTGTGGCCCTCCTTCGACAGATCACTTCCTTTCGACTTCAGCTCATTATTCGGGTAGGTGATTATTGAGCCTTAAGACTGCCTCAATTTTGACATCCATTTCACTACCTTTTCCTCCTTTTTGTAAAACTCCATAAGCTCAAGCAATATTTATTTGCACATTTTCAGCTTGGTAAGGTACCCTATTGATATCTTTTTCATATTTTATTTTTTTCTTATTATTTGAATAAAACTTGTATTTAGCTACAAAATTCATGAAATTTTGCAGCTAATCTCCGTTTATGCCGCCACTGCCATGGTTTAATAGGTTCCAAAGAATGAATGAAGGAGAGAAGTACATGGGAATTTGGGAAATGATACATTCATGGATTCTATCCTATCTACCTGTCCAGAATCAAGAAGGAAAGTGCCTAGGATTGTGATCAAAGGGTCAGTCAAAGAAAATAACTGAAACAAGCGAGCGAGAATATTAAGCTTCACCATTTTCTCTCCACGTAAAAAATCGTGAAAGCAACAAAAATCACATTTCTGTTTAGAGTTTTATGCATAGTTTTATTAGTCTCCAAAGGCATGATAACCTCAAATATTTAATTCAGCTATGTTATAAATGTCGGGCTGTGTAAACCTGAAACAAGCTCGATTTTATTTGTAATACTTTCATACATTAAAAATCTATTTTTTTCAATCAAAGGAGATGGCATTTCTGGAATCATTGATGCGTAGTTAGTTGAGAATAATTTAGAACCATTCTGTTGTGGAGGGCCCCTGCACAGAAGAGTTTTAGTTGTTTAGTTTTCTATAATTTTGTAGTTTAATTTCTTATGCTTTTTGCTATGTTTTCCACATAGATAGAAACTTTGTTTATTTTGTTTTCATATTGTGATTGGTAGTGACCAGAATCTGGACCAGGGGAAAAAATTAGCTCAAAAATGAAAGTGCTCAGAATTACACCAAACCAGATTCAAAGTGACCGACCCATTGCAAGGAATCCAACACAACTCGTTTCGTTGAAAACCGAGTTTGGATGGAGTTATGGTCTTCTAATCGTCGTTTAGAACATACAAATTTAAAAGAAAATATTGCATAATAGGTACAACTGATGACATGGAAGTCCAGTGAGCATGCTTATAATCTTCTTCAGTTTTTTTAGCCCAATGGGACTGTGACAAGTGTCACTACGAGATTCGCTAGTTTGGTTTGTGAAGGTAAAAATTTCCCAATGTCCTCCAAGGTTGAATGTGGGTTCATGATTATTATGTATTAGAATTTTTTTTTAATATATTAAAAAAATTGGATATATATATAATACTTTATATATTATTAAAATCTAAAAAACACATATTTAAAATTAAAACCCAAAACCAAAGGTTTGAATTAATTTAAGGTATGGTGGCATTCAAATATATTCACATTAGCATTATTGAATGAAGGCATATTAAATAATTTGGAGCAGATTAAATTAATGTTGGAGTGAAAATATTTCAGGCTTCGAAGGTTTGAAATAAATGTGTGAAAAAACCATTATATGGGGGCGAAGGTCAAGTTTGAACCCGTGACCTCCCCCCTACCAAATCCGCCTTCCACCAACAGGCCAAGGACTCCAGATTTGAAAATGGAAGGAACACACTTATACTTTAAGGTTGATGTGGATCCGATAATGGGAATGGAGGGGCCAGCCCCTTCCCCATGCGACCACAATGCCAAGACCAAAGGTGGGGCTTAGGCCTTAAATGCGCCATTAGCGCTAACAACCTCACTTAGCATTTAATTAACTATGTCCCGGGTGCGGGTGTCCACACTATATAATAGAGCCACTCTTCCGCGTGGCAGCTGGCAGGGCCAGATGGCCTCGCATGGCTCACGTAGATGGGATATTAATGCCTGCAGGCAGCACTCCAGCACCATTATTCTATCCTCTAGTTCCATTACTCTATCCTCGCATCACCATAACTCAGGCCTCTATATCCGTCCTCCCAGCTGTCATTTGCATAACTTCACGAACTCTGGAAAATTATTCTCTACCGCCTCTCCCCGTCGTTTTTATGTCCAGGTGAATCTGGTTCTCCATCCCTCCATCCGCCATCACACTGAGAACTCTTCCCTTCATCCCTCCATTCAGCATAGCTCTAAGATCTCAGCCCTCAAGCCCTCCACTCGACCTTATTTTCAGGTGGAAGCCTCTTGCCTCCTCACTGTCTGCAAGCCTGTCGGCTTCCCCTCCATGCCTGTGCTCTCTAATGACTCCATGCCTCATTGAAAAATACTGCAGTGCCGCAGGGGTCAAGGACATGGCCAACCCTCTCATCCTCCTCACCCTCTTCGCGATGATGTTTCTACCTCCCTCGGGTGACAAAAAAACTGCCTCCCATCGCGATGAAGGTTCTGGACCTGTGGATTTCACAGTCAATGTGAATTCTATGGAAGCCCCAGAGATGCATCATGTCTCGACTCTCTTCTCGTTATGCCTCCTAGACGTCCCTTCCACCTCGGGCTATCGGAAGCATTTGCAGAAATCCACCTTGACGCCAGCCTACTCTCAGTTCCACAATAAAACGAAATATCTCCCCACCAAAACTATTGAGAACTCCTTAGACAACGAGTGTGGTGAAATCTCAGCCAAGGATGACAACGTTGTAGCTCTGAGAACGTGCTCTGCCTCCATGCCTGAACCAACTGCCCAAATGTCAAAGCAGGATGGTGACTCCTCAGATGAATATGGCTACTTCATTATGGAAGAGCCACCTCTAGAAGATATGAAGAATGACAAGCCAGACAGGAATAACACCACGAGACCTCCCTTCTCTGCTAGTAAAAATTTCAATGTTGATTTTTTGCTTTACTTTTGTATGCACAATATGTTTAAATTTTGGTTGACTAAGTTATGTGATGGTTTCCCCATTTGGGGCAGCACTGAAACTTAGAACTGGCTTAATCTCGGGACTAGTTTCCCCAATAGCGGTAGTCCCAATTTTTCTTTTTTGAACATTCTTCCCGCTGGAATTGGCTAGTTTTGTAGTTTCGGCGAGAAAGGCTTGATATGTATTATTTTTGTACCATATAATAGAATTAGAATTACTTAGAAAAAAAGAGAAAAAAAACATTTAATTAACCACATATTAAGTTGGCGGTTAGTTTTGTGGAACGCCAAATTCGGTGGCAGTTCCAGTTTTAGTGGACCTAACAAACAGTTAGCCAGATTTAGTGGAGCTTTTCTAGGCCAGAATTGAATGAGGCCTATCTTGGTCAAATTTCGACCAATTTTTGCTCAAGGATAGTATTTCTTAGAATATTGGCATGCTTTGAATCCATTGGAATAGATCTAAGAGGAAATGGAGCTCATATATAGGTGTTTTTGGCACGTTGAATAATTTTGAAGCCCAAGGCCACCATGAGGGAAGGCGATGCCCAGATTAGCTGAAGGCTAATTTCAGTGAATGAACAGTCATTTTTTGATGTATTTTATGCTATGAACACATTGGTATAGTTTATAGAGGCTTTGGGACACACGTGAATGTGATTTTGTCACTTTGGAGATTCAACAAGCCCATGGCCACTGGGGTTGGAGGTCAAGCCTAGAGGAGCTGGTAACCAAATTCAGAGATTGGATAATCAATTTCGGGGTTTTAATGTCTTCTAAAGCCAATGAAACAGTCAAAAAATATATTGGAGCATCACATATTCTTGTAATCAAAATTTTGACTCATAATCCAAAGTGGGCCTAGCTAGTTAAAGCAGGTCCATGGAGATGTAGCCCAGGAGGGGTGAACTCCATCATCATCCATTATGCTATGTGATTGCTATGAGTTATGCTTCTGCATTTCATTTGATTTATATGATTTTTTAATTTTTAATTAACGCATAATTTTATCATCAAGAACACATGAAACTACACACATAAACCCCTTCACAAGTGGTAAAATGAGACGATCCTTAAACACATTTTTAATACTGATGAGCAAGCTTGCATAGAAATAAATTTTTTTCCCATATTCAGATCAATTTGGTATCAGATCAAAATTTTAGCTCATTTTAGCCAAGGTTAGCTATTGGTTCTGTAGCTATTGTTTGTTGAATTTCTGCAAGAGGAATTTAACAGTTTTCCAAGTTTATGTGTGAAGGAAAAGAGATAAATATTGAGAATTAAAATCTCAAATCACAATAAAGAAGCTTTGTATGCATTGCATGGTGTGGTGGTAGCTTCATTAAGTGATGTTTCAAGTCAATATTCATTACAAAAACTCTTTGATAAAGAGATGTTGCAGAAACTCTACATCATGATTGATAGGATGCAAGAGAAGTATGAAGATAAGAGGGAGAGTATTAAAATTCAAGAGAATTTGATTTCCATGAAGGAAGAGAAGCAAGAACTTCTTGAAAAGATGCATGAGATGGAGACTCAACTCCATGATGCCTATGAAGCCTTAGCAATGTATGAGCATGAGAAAGAGGTATGAAATTCAATTTTATCTTCAATTCACTCTCAAAATGAATGTGTAGGTGCTTTTGAAATACACACTAGAGGAATAGGGTCCAAATTATTGATGAATATGGGCTATGAAGGTAAAGGATTGGGAAAACATGCACAAGGCATATTTGAGCCAATTGTTGTTGAGGAAAGGCCTAAGTATTTGGGTCTTGGTTATGGACAACATGATGGAGAAAGCTCTAAAGCCAAGGAGGCACATGAAGGTGTTCCAAGAAGGACTTTCATTTCATGTTCATTACCTCAAGCTTGTGAAGATTGTTTTCATGAGGAATGAAAAAGTTTTACACCCACTTTGCAAGAATGTGCTCATAAGCATGCAACTAATAAGAATGGCAAACAAGAGGATGTTGAAAACTCTACAATCATTGAATGCATTGTTGGTATTCCGAAGAGAGCCACTACCTCATCAAATTCACCTCCTCAAGAAGGTGACAAAGGTGAATGTTCAAGATATAAATCTTCTTTTAATCAAGTTGCTTTTGATTAGGATAAACATGGAAAATTATCACATAATAGTTGGAGAAAAGTTGCATGTTCCTTTTGTGGTTTGGATAACCATATGTTTCAAGGTGATGGAAGAAGATAGGCATGCAAAAGAAACTTTTAAAGCAAAGGAGGCAGAAACCCAAAGGAAAAGAGAACCATGTTGAAAAGAAGAGGAAATTATTTTTCACTCATTGCCATAAGCAAGGCCATCCTGTAGAAAAGTGTTGGACTTTGTATCCAATAAGTCATCCACGACATTTGAAGAAGGTAGAGAAAGAGAATGGAAAGAATGGAAAACAGGATTCCATAATCGATGCAGGTCAAGATGATTCACACAATGATTATATGTAGCTAAAAGAAGTGCCATTGAAATGGTTTTTTAAGAGATGGTTAGATTTCTTATCCAATTAAGGATTTCATTTCTTTTGATGTTGATGCATTCTTTGCCAATGGAATGCATGTTGCATGTTTACGCCAAGAAGGTGATTGAAAGTGGAGTATGTTGACTCACTTTATTGTAGAAAAAATTGTTCATTTCAGCTTTGAGTACATGTACATATGAATGGAATTCTTGTACTTATGATTTTACTTGTGAGAGAGTTGAAGAATTGTATACATGTATGAGATTTTGTGTGTATGAACAATGGAATTTTGATGGATTCATTGTTCTTGAACATGCATGAGTAATTGAAATGTGTTGGTTGATTTCTTTTTTTAACATGTATGTTGTCAACTTGAGAGTGTTGATCATTTACACATGCACATTGAGTGTTGACTTGTGTCAATTGTGTGTTGCATGCATGTCATATCGACTTGGAAAATTTTGATTTTGTCTCCAAAGATGGAAAGGAGATGTTGACGAAGTGTTTCATGGAAAGTGAAATTCATTTTGTTTAACATGCTTATGCTTGACTTGAGAGTCAGTATTTGAAGGAGGCATGTTTTTTCGACTTGTTTTTGGTCGAAATTTTTTGACACCGAGATGTGAGAGTACATGGTGATATTCACATGATGTGAAATTAGTTTCTTTGAAGGAGCAAGAGGATATGTCGTCAAGTTGTTTCTTGCATGATGTGTTGTTTGTGACAATATCTCAAGAAAGTTTGCAGCTATTGTAGACCGTTATGTGTTGATGCCAATAAGAGAAGGAGATGACAAATGCATTCTTCCAGATGTGGAATTTGGAACTATGGAGGTAAAAGAATGGTCATTTATTTTCTTGTTTTTACTGACATTGGAAGCTATTTGTTGTACTTCACTCAATATGCAAAGGAGAAACATGATTCTCATTGGGAAGGAACTGATGAATCAATTTGGTACAACAAAAAGTGTTATATCAATCACCCAACAAGTGTTGGATTAGGTCAGCAGCAAAAGGAGAACAATGGTTGAAGAGCCAAGCCATTTCCAAGGCAAGGCAAGGCACGTTAGTGACGAACTGGTTGTCATAGCAATTTCTCCAAGTAGAATCAAGATGATGGAACTTGGGAAATAGAAGAGTGTTCAACACTCATGAGATAACCAACTTTTGAAGGTACAAAAGTATGTAAGTGGGAAGGAGTGATCAGAATCTGGATAAGGGGAAAAATTAGCTCAAAAATGAAAGTGCTCAGAATTGCACCAAACCAAATTCAAAGCGACCGACCCATCACAAGGAATCCAATGCAACGCAATTCGTTCAAAACGAATTCCAATGAAGGAGTTATGGTCGGCTAATCGCCATTCAGAACAGGCAAATTTAAAAAAAACATATTGCAGAAAAGGCACAACTGATGGCATGGAAGTCCAGTAAACATGCAAAGAATATTCTTCAGTTTTTTTAGCCCAATGGGACTGTGACAAGTGCACTGTGAGATTTTCTAGTTTGGTTTGTGAAGGTAAACATCGCCCAATGTCCTACAAGGTTGAATGTGGGTTCATTATTATTATGTGTTGGATTTTTTTTTAATATATTAAAAAAATTGGATTAACATATATATATATATATATATTAATTTAATACTTTATATATTATTAAGATCTAAAATCCACATATTTAAAATTAAAACCCGAAACCAAAGGTTCAAATTAATTTAAGCTATGGTGGAATTCAAATATATTCACGTTGGCATTATTGAACAGAGGCATATTAAATAATTTGGAGCGGATTACATTAATGTTAGAGCGAAAATATTTTGGGCTTCGGAGGTTTGAAATAAATGCGTGAAAAAACCATTATATGGGGGCGGAGGTCAGGTTTGAACCCGTGACATCCCCCCTACCAACTCCACCTTCCACCAATAAGCCAAGGACTCCAGATTTGAAAATGGAAGGCACACACTTATAATTTAACGTTGATGTGGATCCACCAACGGGAATGGAGGGGCCAGCCCCCTCCCCATGCGACCACAATGCCGAGAACAGAGGTGGGGATTAGGCCTTAAACGCGCCATTAGTGCTAACAACCTCACTTAAAATTTAATTAACCGCATATTAATTTGGCAGTTAGTTTGGTAGAGCACCAAATTCGGTGGCAGTTCTAGTTTTAGTGGAGCTAATTGGTAGTTAGCCATATTTAGTGGAGCTTTTCTAGGCCAAAATTGAATGAGGCCTATCTTGGTCAATTTTCGACCAATTTTTGCTCTAGGATAGTCATTCTTAGTATATTGGCATGCTCTGAATCCATTGGAACAACTTTCAGAGGAAATGGATCTCATCTACATGTGTTTTTGGCAAGTTGAAGAGTTTTGAAGCCTAGGGCCACCTGGAGGGAAGGCCATGCACATATCAGCTGAAGGCCAATTTAAATGAGTGAATAGTCAATTTTTAATGTATCTCAAGATCTGAACACAAGGGTACAATTTATAGAGGCGTTGGATCACATCTAAAGGTTATTTTGTCACTTTGGAGATTAAAAAAGTCCATGGCCACCGGGGTTAGAGGTTAAGCCTAGAGGAGCTGGTAACCAAATTCAGATATTGGATAGTCATTTTTGGGGTTTTCATGTCTTATGAGGCCAATGGAGCAATAAAAAAAATCCATTTGAGCATCACATATGATTTTAATCATACTTTTGACTCATAATCCCAAGAGGGCCTAGCTAGTTAAAGCAGGTCAATGGAGATGTAGCCCGAGAGGGGTGAACTCCATCATCATCCATTGTGTTATTTGATTGATGTGAGTAGACTCCTATACCAATAGGTGTCATTTTTCATGATTGTCTTGATTGAACTATGGAATATGTTCAAACATTTTTCTTAAGCAAAGGTGTTCCATATTATTGAAAAACCAAAAAATCAAAAAATTTAAAAAATGTAAAGAGGGTATACCCTAAAAGAAAAATCAAAGGGTAAGAAAAATAAATTGGTCAAGAAAATGAAAGAAATGAACCCCAAGCAAAAAATAGACCAAGGAAAGTGTGCAAATCCAAATTCCACTACTATTTCATTTTTGTAATAAAGCAATTGTGTGCAGCTTGTCACACTTTTGCCACAATTTATGAAGAGTCAAACTGTTTAAACTTGACTCATTCATGTTTCATTTTCATGTTGTAGAATAGAGAATAAATATCTGACCAAACAGTTTAATCTTGGCAGATAAGTAGATAGGTAGAGTTAATAAAAGGTGCTCAACAGTTTAATCTGAGCCCTTGGGTGTAATAAGTGTAGAAATAGCTAGATTTGCCATGTAAAAGAAAAGGAAGATTGATAAGGGTTTGCCAGTCTAAGTGCACCCTAATAAAGAAGAGAAAATGGTAGTGTAAAGTAGATAGTGTAGGTAGATGGTGTTGCAAAGTT
This sequence comes from Pinus albicaulis, assembly GCA_034641835.2. Taxonomy (NCBI): domain Eukaryota; kingdom Viridiplantae; phylum Streptophyta; class Pinopsida; order Pinales; family Pinaceae; genus Pinus; species Pinus albicaulis. The sequence continues at coordinate 614,098,255 of CM076584.1, read as the reverse complement.
TCATGTGATGAATGATGGTGTTAAATGTGTTTAATCTTCTACTTTCATCACAAATTGCAAAGGAAGGTGCTACATTGGAAAATTCACAGGAAGCAAAGTCAAAATCATTAACTTCCCACCTCACTTTCTCCCTAAGAGTTTTACTAATTTCCCCAAAGTGCAAAGGTATTTGAAGATTAAAGGGGCTCAAGGAATTTCCTTGAATTTTGGAGGGACCGGACCCTCGGCCTAATGATCAAAAAGACCTAAGTACTTGAAGTTATCCATCATTGCACTCATTCACTTTTAACCTTTTCCTAAGTAAAATCCTATTTTACTTAGGAAAATCATGCAAAATTCCACAATAAATCCTCAAAATTACTTGTTGTTCTAAATCTAAGTGTTGAAGTTGATATAATGCAATTTGCTTCAGAAATCTTCACTTTCCTAGATTTGCAAAGTGTTTTGAGTTTTCCTTGTCCCTTTGTCATATTAACATTTAACTTTAAATATTAAATCCTTATACAAATTACCTTTCCCTATATATATAAATCCTTCTATGTAATATCCCCAAAACCCTCTTACTATAGATTTTTAGCCAAAGTATTTAAACCCATATAATAAAATAAAATTCCCATATTATAAACCCTTTGGATAAAAACATATATTTATAAACTATTCCCGCCCCCTATGTTAATTAAATTGTTTTAATTTAATTACCATATAATAAAAATATATGAAAAAACGTTTAAACATGTTCATATGTGTTTAAAACAAAAACTCGAAGTTTAGTTTAAACCTAAAACTTCAAAACAAATAACCCATCCCCTTGGTATTTTCCTTTCACCCGACGCCCTAACTAGAGTTAAAGTTCCCAAGTTCCAACTCTAAACTCCGGTTTAAAAACCAAGTCCCCGATCGATTGCCCACATAATACATAATACAGGGATTAATTAACTCTTCGGGTTAATTGATAACCTCCACGCCAACCAAATCCCTCCCGGAGTAGTTAATTAAATGTTAATTACTTTGAAAACCTGTCGGGCCCGCGCATTATCTCCCCTGCCACTTCCCATTCAAAACACCATTTGATCGCTCCAATAAAGATCTACGGCCCACGATGATTCCACTGGCCATCCTCTGTACGAGAATTAACGCGCGAAATCACGACGATTTTCAAACAGTGCGATGGCGATGTCGCATTCAACCAGTGGAATTGCTGCCTCCCCGCAGAAAACCACCAACTCCCGAAAGCGGTGCGGAAATTACCGCTTACCGCCCGACCCAGGTGACGTGTCCTCCTGTACACGGATGACGTCATTCTCAAAAATAATAAAAAAGCCCGTTGAATTTGCAAATAAAACAAAATTCCGCGTATTTTCTATCATTTTGTCTGGTGAAAGTGACTGCGTCCTCCACTGAAAATTTGAAAAATCCGCTGTTAAACTGTTGTCGACCAAAATTGCTGAACGCCATTGTTATACCAGTGCCCGAGAATTCATCCGCCGTTAACCAGTACCTGTAAATTTTGACATTCTCCATAAAACAGGTATTTATCCGATTTCTTGCTGGAACTCTTTGAAAAATTCGCATTCCAATGTTAAATTCACACCATAGTCTAAAGAGAAGGTTAATGATTGGTCTGTCTTAGTTCCTGCAACTGAAATCAAACTTCCAAAAATAAAATTGCGCCCGTTCCGTGAAAACCCCCGAAACTTCCACTTTGAATACACAAGAACCAAAATGGAAGTCCCGGCAGCCCTGAATGTAGCCCCATTAAATGCCCCTCACAGAGAAGTGAAATACTTGCCACTAGTGGATAAAGATTTTCAAGTTAAAGACTTAGTTTTCAATGAAAATCCCCTTCGAAGTTATTGTCACTGCAGAGATGATTATTGGAAAGGTTTGGATATCATTGGGTTATGGGAATCCAATTTTCCAAGATATCTCATCCCCTCAGTCCGTATTTTCCCAGAAATTATCCATTACTGTCATTCCAATTATGATCCAACTCAAAGAGCAGTGTTATCCCCGAACCAGAGTATCCTTTTCCCCATTACTCCTCAAGCTATCAATACAATGCTCCATTTTGAACCTGATCAAAATCTTACTCCCTTGTCCATGGAAGAACTACTTGAAAATTCTACCCAATTGTCCCAAGAAAAATTGAAATGCATTTGCCAGACCTTTATGTTACCTGAACATCAACCTAAGGGCCCTCCTCCCTATGGTTTTGCTTATTTTACTAATTTAGGCAAGCTCATCCTGAATATGATATCCTTTGTAATGGGTTTTAATACTAGTGAGTATGTTGATGAATTAACCCTAGTATTATTATCCATCTTCACTCCTGGACAGCCTCCTGCTGTGAAATATGACTTTGCATCTTTCATTGCAAATAAAATCCATGACCAGTTCATGAGGTTAGATAATGAGAAAGTATTTAAATATTCCTCAGTCATTTACCATCTCATCATTTATTATCAATCAGAAAACTTCCCTTTTCCTGTTCAAAAGCTTGATGCCAAGGGAAACCCTAGATCTGTTATATTTTGGTCTGCCATAACTCACAGTTCCTATAATTCTCCCTATTCTTATGTTGAGTTCATTGATCTTTTCATACATCCTGCAACTATCTTGTTGACAGGAGTTGCTCCTCCAAGGCTCAGCAATGAGATTAAGAAAACTTTACAACTTTCAAGGACATACAAAGTTGGAGACTAGTATTTGTACCAAAATTATTCAGAAATTAGAATATATGGATGTGAACTTTGTCCATTCAAGCTGCCTAAATATGTGCCTATGAGACTTTTTGCCTTAGAGTATTTCAGGCAAATGAATAATTCTGATGTTATTCATTTTTGTAACGCTAAGAAGAAAGCCCAACTCAGAATCAAAAGTCAGTTAGGTCCCTTTATATGCAATTCTAGGGATGTTGAACAAGAAGCAGAAAATATATTGCAAAACCATTTCAAGTTACAAAAGAGTTTCCGTTGGATTCCCTATGATCCATTCAGTTTTATTTGTGACAAAAGAATGAAGAACAAATCAGCACCCTACTTTCACCACAGAATTCCAGAAATAGAACAATATGCTAATCAAGATGAGTGGATGGAAGGAACATTAGTTGAGCTGGATAGTGAAGAAGTCAATATGAACAAAATTATGAAAGATCTTGAGAAAAAGTTTGACCTAGAATCTTTTGGGCAAGTGTAGGTACCTCATATTGGCACTTCTTTAGCAGGAAATCTTCAACAGGGGTTATAGGAAAATAGTCCATCAATTGCAGTTGAGTTTAAAGTTAAAGGTAAAGAACCTGAAGTACAAGTCATTGAAACTTTCATTATGACAGAAAAGCCTCAAACTTCCAAAGCACCAGATCAAACACAGGTTTCTCCTACTCAAGTTAATCACCCTGAAGTTTCAAAATTGCAGACTCCATCTAATACAGAAATAGGCAAGAAAAGACAGGTTGCAGATCCAACTCCTCCCAAAGAATCCTCACAACAACATCAAGCTAAAAGGCAGAAACTGAATCCACTTCCAGAAGTGGAATCTATAGATGAAATCATTGATGATGAAAGAGAGGATAGTCAACTAACTGGTTCAGTTAGTAAAACACACACAGGTCATAGAGGAAAGGAATTACAAAAACAGTTGAGCACTGAAGTGTCTTCCTTTAAACAACCAAAGATAGATGCAGGTGATATAAAAAATACTTTCATTAATATAAAAGCCAAGAATGACCCATTGAGGATGCAGGTATATGATCAGTATCTTAGAATGGATCCACACAATCAAGAAATATTAATGTCAGCTTTTGACATTCAGCAAGGGAAAATGATGATGAGTCATTTCAAATCCAAAGTGCCAAAACCCAAGATAGCATCTGATTACATTAGGACCAATTTTGAGGTCCTAGCAAAAGACATTCATCCATTAGATCAGATAGAATTACATAAACAAACTGGGGAAATGATATATTCTACCTCATCGTATAGAAAGGCAATGGCAACTACAGATTGGTAGCAAGATTTTAACACATAAATACCAACAAATTGGAGAAAGCTTCTTTCAGTAAAAAGGATAACAGAACAAATCTTCCTGAGAAATAATCACCGCTTTGGGCTTGCAATCCCAAAGACATAAAAGTATCGAGGCACCGATTAAAAGATGATGATGATATCGTCGATCGAGAAAGAAATTGAAATTGCCGCTTCAAGGGCATCCTCAAACTCAAGAAGTTTCTAATGAAAATCTACAAGAAGAAATGATGGAGTCGTCTCGAAACTGAAGTTCAACCGAGTGAAATGGTAAATCATGAAACCTACAGCGGCATATTGAAAGAAAAGCAATTCATTTAAAGTACATCCGCGCGCAGGTTGCTGGCTACACAATGTTAACATCAACAAACATATCCATTACAGGTGAATACTTCTAATTTAAGTTCTGATGAATTAGCAAAACAAATGGAAAGTTTAAAACTCAGAGTCACAGAACTTCAATCTACAAAATTACAGCTGGTGAATTTGGAACAAAAATATGATATGTCAAAAAAGACTGTTGCTGATAATACAAGAGAAATCAAAAGGCTGGAGAAATTGGTTAAGGCTTTAGAAAAAGATCTCTCATTAGAAAAGCCTTTGAGAGAAATTAATGAAATTCTTTGGAATAATATTATTGATTCAATAAAGAGTATTTGGTCCTTTGTTCAAATAATCTTTGAACAAAATGACTTGGTCAAAGTAACTATGGAAGAAATTGACAAAACAAGAGAAGAATTAAGGGACAAACCTGAGCAAGCAAATCAACTTATACAGTTTTTGAACACCCAGACCAAGCAACAGCTTGCAGAGCTTGGAATTGAGGACAGGACAGGTACTATTTTAGAAATAAAAAGAGTTTTTAGCAAAAGAACTCTTATGCAAAATATGGAAAGAAAATGCTCAGATATTCAGGAAGAAATTAATGCCTTCAAAGAAAAGTTTCAGGTTTTATTGAACAACGGGTTACCCAATACTATGCTCTCAGAAAACAAAATAATGGACTTGGGAACCTATGTTAACAAATTGGATATACATGCTCATAACACAACTGCTCACTCTATCAGTTCATCAGAAGCAACATTGCCAACAAGAAAGAATCTCTACAACAGGTTAAAGAATTTGTTTCATCTTGAGTATGAAATAAGGTATTTGTTCCCAAACCGGCCCACTTTCTTCAGGTACACAGAGGCCAATGAAACATTAAGAAAACTCAAAAGAACCATAATAGCAGAAGACAAATGGTGGGAAGACCTATTGGAGATTTTGTGAAATTTATCTTCAGGTAGAGAATTTTGCCTTTTACTATCATGTAAAGGATAAATAGATGAGCAAAGGATAAAGCGTATCAGTTTGGCAGTTGAAAGTGTATCAGTAGAAATAAAGAGTATCAGACAAGCAAAGCAGTCAAAAAGAATTACTCAAAAGGACAACATCGAGCCCTATTGTAGGACCTGCCTCCAGCACATCCACAAAGGGAGGAAACAACACACCAGCAGTTACTTTTTGTCCTATCTACGAGACCATCTGTCTCCTCTTTTATTGTAACTTATTCATTAGTCACCCTAGATTATTTCCTAGGTTAGTGTGAGATATTTTAAATCATTTTTTGTATAAATAAACCCTCGAATAAAGTATTGAGGGTGGATTCTACTACTTCGTTGTGACATTTATGTTTTTGGAATAAAAGTGTTTTGGAGAAATATATTTGTGGCTTGCTGGATGACAATTTGAAGCTCAAGACTTTTTGCAGGATTCATGTGTCGGATTACAGTTCAATAAGTCTTTCTATCCTATGTCTTAAGTTCTATATCTGTTTAAAATATCATTGTGTCCATTTCTGAATAATTGACATAAAAGAATAAATCAGAATTTACTTAATTGTACTCTGATTTCAGTTGTGATTATTCTTAATGTTTTCCTCTAAATTGGTTATAAGCAACGAATTCTTAATTGCTCTTGCTTCGCTAATTTAAGCATATTGATTACTATAGTAAAGAATTCTTCACTGCTCTTTATTTGTAATCATTCCATTTCTTTCTTTTGAACATGTTGAAAGATTCTTGAGTGCCTTTCATCCCTTCAAAACCCATTCCATCCACTTTAAATTCTAAAAATTGTTCTCTGTTTGGCTATCTTGCCCTGCAAAGCCATCTTGTGTGTAGAAGATTAATCCAGTAAAGCCATCCTTTGACTCCATAGCCCAATGGCCTGAAAATATTCAACCTTGCCCTTAGTTGGTGAATTCCACCATTTTCAAACAAACTCTTGGATTTATAACTAGCCTAAAACTTTCTAAGAACAAAGATAAATTATAAAGAGAGAGCCCTCTCTGGATGCAGATTGGCTAGATTCTGCATCCGAAGGTTGGTTTGTGGTTACCTCGGGTATACTTTCCTTTTCTTACAACTTCAAGGAAAACCTGAGTGATAACATAGTGGCGACCATGCGCTAGGGATGCAGATCCATTTTACTATTGTTTAGATTTCCTGTTAGACGGAGGTACGAAGATCAGCCAGGTAGCTTTTGAAATGCTTTTTCTCTGCAACTGCATAGTAAATAAATGCTGCTTCAGTCTATCTCTGATTTAGCTTATACACTGAACCTTAGTTTCAAATGTTTAATCAGACTCTCTAGTTCAATAAATCTTTGAGAAAATTTTAATCACAAATCATTATTTCTTAAAGAATTTGTAGAAGTTGTACTTTCATATCAATTAAAACCAAAAATCCAAAAACATATATCATCTAGGAAAACTGGCTTCAGAAAGGATTTGTCATACTAGGTCAAATCCTGACCCTAATCCACCACCGATATTTGAAAATCCAAATCTGATTCCGAGAATTCTTAGAAGACAAGGAAGTCAAGAAAGCTCTGAGAGAGAAAGTCAAGAAAGTTCTGGAAGTTCTCAACCTCTTTCTAGATCTGCATCCTGTCCCGTGAAGATTATATATGTTGATGAAATCCCTTTTGATGAGCGATTTGAAACATCCTTATTTGTAAATTTTTCTGAAACTGAATTATCAAGATTAGTTCCAGATCCATTGTTTTTTGAAGATTTGCAATTCAGATTTGTTTCATATCACCTTGACAGACATTTACAAAACTCCATTCAATCTGAACAGACCTTTGAAGAAAGTTCAAACATTTCTATAATTACTGAAGCTTCTCCAAGTTCAGTTACCTTTCCTCAAACTCCTCAAAACCAAGCCACTCCTTCTACCCCTCCACTCACTCCCTCCAGACCATCACCACCTGTTATTCCATTACACCTTCCAATGGCCAATAGATATGCTCCGTTACAGTTGCCAGCCAACCCTGTGGCTTTTCCCCAAGATTATCAAAGTAAGATCACACCTTTTGATGGATCCGGTGCTTATACTGCTCAACAACATACCAAAAGGATGACTGATTACTTTGAATTTTATGAAATTGACACTGATGATGTCCGAATGAGAATTTTTGTTCAGAGTCTTACTGGAGAAGTCAGGACATGGTTTAGGGCCCTTGCTCCAAACAGTATTGCTAATTTACCAGCTTTGTATAGGGCATTTTTGAATAGATGGGAGAAGAAGAAAGACCCTCTTCAGATCCTATCAGAATTTGAAAAATTAAGAAGAAGACCTAATGAAACAGTGCAAGATTACATAATAAGATTCAACGAGGCATATAACGCTGTTCCCCAGAACCTTAGACCCCCTCCTGACTCAGTATTGGTTAAATTCCCTGATGGTTTTGACTCTGACATAGCATATTCACTTAGGGAAAGAGCCCCCCAAACCCTAGAAGAGATGCAAAGCATAGTGGTTAGCGTGGAAGCAAACCTCATAGAAAAACGAGCTAGGGCTAGGGCCGAAAGAAGAATGCCTATGAATGAAGAACCTTCAACTTTTGAAAGAAAGCTGGATGCAATCATCAAAGGTATGGAAAGACTGGGAGACAGAGTGGAGACAATCGAAAGAAAGTCTTCTGGTGATAATCAAAATGTTGTGAGAAACCCAAACTTTAGAAGAAATCAGAACCAAAATATTGGGAAAAATGTCCCTGACCAAAACATCAGGCCACCTTTCCAAGAAAATTTTGTTGAAGGTTCAACTTCTGAAGAACCTACTGAGGATGTTGAAATAAATAACGTAACTGAGGACAAAAATGAACCAGAAGTTTTCCTATCTCAAGATGATCAAGAGAATCACATCCTTGAAACATTTCAAACTCATTCAGGAGAAACTTTTGATTTTAAAGAAGGCTATGACACAGCAATTTATGAGGTTCATAAACAGTACAATTTAAGAAGCAGACGGATTGATATGCCAGAGAATAGCAAACAGAAAGCGGTAAAACAAAATGTCAAAGGTAAAGTTAACATCCCTCCTGTACAAAACATTCCCCCTGTACAAATTCTGTCTAGGACAACTCCTAACCCCTCAAATCCAATAATTGAAGATGTGTCTGACAACCAACCAAATAATAAAAAACTATCTAATACTTTTCCTCCTATAGGAAACATAGAAGAAACAGTAGAAGTTAGTTCAGAAACACCTTCAAATCATAATCCCACTCATGAAAAAGAGAAAAATGTTGAAGACCCAAAAAATAGAGAAAACCCAACTGTCCAGAACACTAGAGCTCAAACAGAAAAACCTTTCAATCTAGAGGCTGAAATAGGCAAACTAAAGATAGTTGTTCCTTTATCAATATTAGCTAGACATGATGTCTATAGAAGTCAAATCAGCAAATCCCTTAACATTAACATTACTGGAATGGATGATTCAGTGAATATTCTTGATGATCAACCCAAACTACTTTTTGGCCCCGAGGTAAATGGCAAACCAGAAAGTGGAGGAACTCCTCCATTTTATGTGAGTTTGAATGTTCATGACAAGATACTCCATAACGCCATGCTTGATTCCGGAGCATCCCACAATTTAATGCCAAAAGCTGTGATGGAAAGACTAAATTTAGACATTACCAGACCGTATAAAGATCTTTTTTCATTTGATTCGAGTCAGGTAAGATGTTTAGGTTTGATTAAAGATTTGTGTGTTACCTTGGTACAATACCCTGCGAAATCCGTTTTGATGGATATAGTAGTTGTTGATATTCCCCCTAAATATGGTATGTTGTTGTCTAGATCCTGGGGTGCTAAACTTGGAGGATCTATTCAATTAGACATGTCATATGCCACTATTTCAGTATTTGGTCAACCTAAAAGATTATATAGAGAGACCTTGATGAAATATTTAGTCAGTAGCCATGAGAAGCCTAAAAACTTCCCTGTCTATTCAGTACATTCTGATATGGACTCTTTCATCCTTTATAATGCTGAAATGGACCTTCCTACTGAGCTAGAAGCACTTGAAACGGAAACTACAAATAAATCCACTGTTAAGATCGAAGAGATTTCTGAAAACAAAGAAACACCAGATAATCAAGAAATACCAGAAAAAGCTAAACAACTAGCTCCTGTTAAGAAACATGTTAAAACAGTTGATGAAGATTATGAACATGAAATTCTGTGGCATTTAGAATTTGATGGCTCAGTAAACAAGTTAGGAGCAGGAGCTGGAATTTGGTTACATAATGTTGAAAATGATCATGCCGAAGGTCATTCTTATAGATTGAATTTTAAATGCACTAACAACATGGCTGAGTACGAAGCTCTTTTGCTAGGGCTTAAACATGTCAAGAAGTTAGGAGCTATTAGAGTATCAATCATAGGAGACTCTGAATTAATTATCCAACAGATTAATGGTGAATGTTCAACCAAAGATCCCAGATTGAAAAAATACAGAGAAACAGTTGTGGAAATTCTCAACACTTTTCTACAAGCCCAACTTGCCAAGATTCCCAGGAAACAAAATTTGCATGCTCACAGTCTTGCAATGTTCGCTAGCACATGTAAATTGCCTTTTGGACCTAATCATCAGTTCACAGCTGAGATTAGGCATAGACCTGCTATACCGGACAATCTAATGAATTGGCAAGTATTTGTAAATAATAATCAGATCAATAGTTTTTTGACACTAGAAAATGAGTTTTCTAACAGTAGTATAGATGAAGACATAACAATCAATGAATCTGATCAAGTAGATGAACAAGAAACGAATATTTCAGAAGAGACTGCAATTCACATGCTTCACCCAACCAAATTCTCTGAAAAAGATATGCAAGATTTGAAACAAATGGAATTCGATGAGATCATAGAAGATGAAACTGAAATCATTAATCTGAAAGATAATCATTTACCCAAAGGATTAACTCCTTTGGAAGATCTTTTTGACTCAAATGACATTCCCTTAAAACCCAAAATGGAACCTGTTAAAGCTGATATTGAAGAATGCAATTTAGGAACACCAGAAAATCCCAAAATGGTTAAGTTATCCAAATCTCTGCCAGCAAATCAAAAGGTTAAATATGTTGAACTCTTAAAAGAATTCCAGGATGTTTTTGCCTGGAGTTATGAAGATCTTAAATCATATGATACATCAATAATTCAACACACTATACCTTTGAAACCAGATCAGAAACCTTTTAAACAGAAACTTAGAAGGATCAATCATGTTTTACTACCTTCAATTGAAAAGGAAATTAAAAGAATGTATGAAGCAGGAATTATAGCTCCTATTAGGTTCTCTGAATGGGTTTCTAATTTGGTACCAACAAGAAAATAGACTGGTGAGATTAGACTGTGTGTCGATTTGAGAAATTTGAATAAATTTTCTTTAAAAGATAACTATCCTTTGCCTAAAATGGACCATATCCTACAAAGGGTAGTGGGATCTTCAAGGATATCTCTTCTGGATGGATTTTCAGGGTATAACCAGATTCTGGTTCATCCTGATGATCAAGACAAAACAACATTTACAACACCATGGGGTACTTTTAAATATGTCAAGATGCCATTTGGACTTAAGAATGCAGGAGCTACATTTCAAAGAGCAATGGACATTGCTTTTGCTAAAGAAATACATGATTTTCTGGTTATTTATCTAGATGATTTAACTATTTTTTCCAAAACAGATCAGCAACATTTAGATCATCTAAGGCAAGTGTTTATAAAGTGCAGAAAGTATGGTATTTCCTTAAATCCTAAAAATTCATTGTTTGGTTTGGAAGAAGGAAAGCTCCTAGGTCACATTATTTCTAAATATGGCATTAGAATTGATCCTGAAAGAATACAAGAAATTTTGCAGATACCTCATCCCAGAAACATTAAAGAACTTCAAGCTTTCATAGGAAAGATTAACTTTTTGAGAAGATTCATTTCTAGTTTAGCTGAATTACTTAGACTGCTTACTAACATGCTAAGAAAAGATTCAAGCATTGACTGGACTGTAGAAGCCAAGCAATCATTTGAAGAAATCAAAATGGCTTTAACAAGAACACCAGTTCTTACCAGTCCAAAATTTGATAGAGATTTCATTATTTTTTCATTTGCTTCTGAACATACAGTTGCAGCTGTTTTACTACAAAAAGATGATCATGGATGTGAAAAACCAATAGCATTTTTTAGTAAAGCACTTAGAGATGCATCTTTGAAATACAATATCATGGAGAAACAAGCTTTTGCACTTGTAAAAGCAATTAAAGATTTCAGAGTTTATATATTATATTCTCATGTGATAGCTTATGTACCTAATGCTGTCGTTAAAGACATCTTGACTCAAGATGGTGTTGAAGGCAAAAGAGGTAAGTGGATAGCTACCATATTATAATATGATATTGAGATTAAACCAACAAAACTAATAAAAGGTCAAGGTTTGGCTCAACTCATGACTGAAACTAATTGCCGAGCCTTGGACATCAACGAACTGGATGACGAACAGGAGATGGCGACTCCACAGATCAATCAAACCTTCTTAGACTCACCCTGGTACACTGATATTATTTATGTTTTGTTAAACCTGCAAGCTCCTCCAGGGTTGTCCAGAATGAAACAAAGATTTTTGAAAATGACATCTTTAAAATATTGTATTTTAGATAGTGCTCTTTTTTGGAAGAATCATGATGGAATCCTATTAAATTGTTTATTGAAAGAAGAAACTGACAAGGTACTTAATGAATTTCATGCAGGGGATTGTGGTGGACACCTCTACTGGAAGTCAACTGCAGATAAAATCTTAAGGGCTGGTTTTTACTGGCCAACCTTGTTTTCAGATGTTAAGAAATTTGTAACTTCTTGTCATAAGTGTCAGATCTTTGAGGGCAAAAGAAATTTGTTACCTTTACCATTAAAACCAATTTCCACAGAGAGACCCTTTCAACAATGGGGATTGGATTTTATTGGAGAAATCCATCCCCCTTCTTCTGGGCAACACAGATGGATTCTTACTACCACAGATTACTTTACTAAATGGATTGAAGCTATCCCATGCAGACAAGCCAATGATTCTGTAATTATAGGGTTTTTAGAAACCAATATACTTTCAAGATTTGGCTGTCCAGAGAAAATTATAACAGATAATGCTGCCGCATTTAAGTCTAAGAAAATGATTAGTTTCTGCAATAAATATCACATTACTTTAGGCCATTCAACAGCCTATTACCCCCAGGGTAATGGACTGGCAGAATCTTCCAATAAAAGCCTTATTAATATCATTAAAAAATTATTGGAAGAAAATAAAAAGAATTGGCATAAGAAACTTATCAATGCATTGTGGGCAGACAGACTTACAACTAAGAAATCAATTGGGACCAATCCATATGAATTAGTTTATGGCATTGAGGCAAGATTCCCATCATCTTTAGGAATTCCTGTTATGAAGTTACTTCAGGAGGCTCAAGTGGAACCAAATGATATTCAAAGAAGAATTAACCAAACAATTCACTTGCAGCAAACCAGAGAAGAAGTGTATCAACGATCCCAAGTCTTGCAGGAAAAGTTAAAGAAAATGTTTGACAAAAGAACTAAAGCAGAATATTTTCAACTAGGAGACAAAGTCCTAAGATGGGATTCCAGAAGGGAAGATAAAGGGAAACATGGGAAATTTGATTTCTTATGGAAAGGACCTTACATCATTCATGCCTTACAGGGAAACAACACATACTTTTTGAAAAATTTGGACAATTCAGAGGCTGAGGAAGGACCAGTCAATGGTCGAATGCTAAAGCACTATTTTGATCCTATTTACTAAGATGTTCTGATTTTTTCTAACTTGTACATAATATATCCTTTCTAATGCATCAGTTTTGATTGGATGGTGACTTCTTGGAGTTGAAGCCCGAAGTGAAGGCCCTAAGCTTCAAAAGTTTCACTATCATATATACAATAAAGCCACCAGAAGAACGAGATTACATGGTTCAGTTTGAAAACATTTTGAGGCATCTGAATTGTTGTTCTTGACTTTTCACAAGGAAAATCCATCCCCAAGTGGAGCCAGTGTTAGACTCCTATACCAATAGGTGTCATTTTTCATGATTGTCTTGATTGAACTATGCAATATGTTCAAACCTTTTTCTTGTGCAAAGGTGTTCCATATTCTTGAAAAACCAAAAAATAAAAAAATTTAAAAAATGTAAAGAGGGTATACCCTAAAAGAAAAATCAAAGGGTAAGAAAAAATAAAGTGGTCAAAAAAGTGAAAGAAATGAACCCCAAACAAAAATAGACCAAGGAAAGTGTGCAAATCCAAATGCCACTACTATTTCATTTTTTGTAAATAAGTAATTGTGTGCAAATTGTTAAACTTTGCCACAATTTATGAAAAGTCAAACTGTATAAACTTGACTCATTCATTTTTCAATTTCATGTTGTAGAATAGAGAATAAATATCTGACCAAACAGTTTAATCTTGGCAGATAAGTAGATAGGTAGAGTTAATAAAAGGTGCTCAACAGTTTAATCTGAGCCCTTGGGTGTAATAAGTGTAGAAATAGCTAGATTTGCCATGTAAAAGAAAAGGAAGATTGATAAGGGTTTGCCAGTCTAAGTGCACCCTAATAAAGAAGAGAAAATGGTAGTGTAAAGTAGATAGTGTAGGTAGATGGTGTTGCAAAGTTTCATGTGATGAATGATGGTGTTAAATGTGTTTAATCTTCTACTTTCATCACAAATTGCAAAGGAAGGTGCTACATTGGAAAATTCACAGGAAGCAAAGTCAAAATCATTAACTTCCCACCTCACTTTCTCCCTAAGAGTTTTACTAATTTCCCCAAAGTGCAAAGGTATTTGAATATTAAAGGGGCTCAAGGCATTTCCTTGACTTTTGGAGGGACCGGACCCTCGGCCTAATGATCAAAAAGACCTAAGTACTTGAAGTTATCCATCATTGCACTCATTCACTTTTAACCTTTTCCTAAGTAAAATCCTATTTTACTTAGGAAAATCATGCAAAATTCCACAATAAATCCTCAAAATTACTTGTTGTTCTAAATCTAAGTGTTGAAGTTGATATAATGCAATTTGCTTCAGAAATCTTCACTTTCCTAGATTTGCAAAGTGTTTTGAGTTTTCCTTGTCCCTTTGTCATATTAACATTTAACTTTAAATATTAAATCCTTATACAAATTACCTTTCTCTATATATATAAATCCTTCTATGTAATATCCCCAAAACCCTCTTACTATAGATTTTTAGCCAAAGTATTTAAACCCATATAATAAAATAAAATTCCCATATTATAAACCTTTTGGCTAAAAACATATCTTTATAAACTATTCCCGCCCCCTATGTTAATTAAATTGTTTTAATTTAATTACCATATAATACAAATATATGAAAAAATGTTTAAACATGTTCATATGTGTTTAAAACAAAAAACTCGAAGTTTAGTTTAAACCTAAAACTTCAAAACAAATAACCCATCCCCTTGGTATTTTCCTTTCACCTGACGCCCTAACTAGAGTTAAAGTTCCCAAGTTCCAACTCTAAATTCTGGTTTAAAAACCAAGTCCTCGATCGATTGCCCACATAATACATAATACAAGGATTAATTAACTCTTCGGGTTAATTAATAACCTCCCCGCCAACCAAATCCCTCCCGGAGTAGTTAATTAAATATTAATTACTTTGAAAACCCGTCGGGCCCGCGCATTATCTCCCCTACCACTTCCCTTTCGAAACACCATTGGATTGCTCCAATAAAGATCTACGACCCACGATGAGTCCGCTGGCCATCCTCTGTACGAGAATCAACGCGCGAAATCGTGACGGTTTTCAAACAGTGCGATGGCTACGTGGCATTCAACCAGTGGAATCGCTGCCTCCCCGCGAAAAACCACCAACTCCCGAAAGCGGTGCGGAAATTACCGCTTACCGCCCGACCCCGGTGACGTGTCCTCCCGTACACGGATGACGTCATTCTCAAAAATAATAAAAAATCCCGTTGACTTTGCAAATAGAACAAAATTCCACGTATCTTCTATCATTTTGTCTGGTGAAAGTGACTGCGTCGTCCACTGAAAATTTGAAAAATCCGTTGTTAAACTGCTGTCGACCAAAATTGCTAAACGCCATTGTTATACCAGTGCCCGAGTATTCATCCGCCGTTAACCAGTACCTGTAAATTTCGACATTCTCCATAAAACAGGTATTTATCCGATTTCTTGCTGGAACTCTTTGAAAAATCTGCATTCCAGTGTTAAATTCACACCATAGTCTGAAGAGAAGGTTAATGATTGGTCTGTTTTAGTTCCTGAAACTGAAATCAAACTTCCAAAACTAAAATTGTGCCCGTTCCGTGAAAACCCCCGAAACTTCCACTTTGAATACACAAGAACCAAAATGGAAGTCCCAGCAGCCTTGAATGTAGCCCCATTAAACGCCCCTCACAGAGAATTGGAATACTTGCCACTAGTGGATAAAGATTTTCAAGTTAAAGACTTAGTTTTCAATGAAAATCCCCTTTGAAGTTATTGTCGCTGCAGAGATGATTATTCGAAAGGTTTGGATATCATTGGGTTATGGGAATCCAATTTTCCAAGATATCTCATCCCCTCAGTCCGTATTTTCCCAGAAATTATCCATTACTGTCATTCCAATTATGATCCAACTCAAAGAGCAGTGTTATCCCCGGACCAAAGTATCCTTTTCCCCATTACTCCTAAAGCTATCAACACAATGCTCCATTTTGAACCTGATCAAAATCTTACTCCCTTGTCCATGGAAGAACTACTTGAAAAGTCTACCCAATTGTCCCAAGAAAAATTGAAATGCATTTGTCAGACCTTTATGTTACCTGAACATCAACCTAAGGGCCCTCCTCCCTATGGTTTTGCTTATTTTACTGAATTAGGCAAGCTCATCCTGAATATGATATCCTTTGTACTGGGTTTTAATACTAGTGAGTATGTTGATGAATTAACCCTAGTATTATTATCCATCTTCACTCCTGGACAACCTCCTGCTGTGAAATATGACTTTGCATCTTTCATTGCAAATAAAATCCATGACCAGTTCATGAGGTTAGATAATGAGAAAGTGTTTAAGTATTCCTCAGTCATTTACCATCTCATCATTTATTATCAATCAGAGAACTTCCCTTTTCCTGTTCAAAAGCTTGATGCCAAGGGAAACCCTAGATCTGTTATATTTTGGTCTACCATAACTCACAGTTCCTATAATTCTCCCTATTCTTATGCTGAGTTCATTGATCTTTTCATACATCCTGCAACTACCTTGTTGATAGGAGTTACTCCTCCAAGGCTCAGCAATGAGATTAAGAAAACTTTACATCTTTCAAGGACATACAAAGTTGGAGACTCATATTTGTACCAAAATTATTCAGAAATCAGAATATATGGATGTGAACTTTGTCCATTCAAGCTGCCTAAATATGTGCCTATGAGACTTTTTGCCTTATATTATTTCAGGCAAATGAATAATTATGATGTTATTCATTTTTGTAACGCTAAGAAGAAAGCCCAACTCAGAATCAAAATTCAGTTAGGTCCCTTTATATGCAATTCTAGGGATGCTGAACAAGAAGCAGAAAATATATTGCAAAACCATTTCAAGTTACAAAAGAGTTTCCGTTGGATTCCCTATGATCCATTCAGTTTTATTTGTGACAAAAGAATGAAGAACAAATCAGCACCCTACTTTCACCACAGAATTCCAGAAATAGAATAGTATGCTAATCAAGATGAGTGGATGGAAGGAACATTAGTTGAACAGGATAGTGAAGAAGTCAATATGAACAAAATTATGAAAGATCTTGAGAAAAAGTTTGACCTAGAATCTTTTGGGCAAGTGCAGGTACCTCATATTGGCACTTCTTCAGCAGGAAATCTTCAACAGGGATTACAGGAAAACATCCCATCAATTGCAGTTGAGTCTAAAGGCAAAGGGAAAGAACCAGAAGTACAAGTCATTGAAACTTTCATCATGACAGAAAAGCCTCAAACTTCCAAGGCACCAAATCAAACACAGGTTTCTCTTATTCAAGTTAATCATCCTGAAGTTTCAGAATTGCAGACTCCATCTAATATGGAAATAGGCAAGAAAATACAGGTTACAAATCCCACTCCTCCCAAAGAATCTTCACAACAACATCAGGCTAAAAGGCAGAAACTGAATCCACTTCCAGAAGTGGAATCTATAGATGAAATATTTGATGATGAAAGAGAGGATAGTCGGCTAACTGGTTCAGTTAGTGAAACACACACAGGTCATAAAGGAAAGGAATTACAAAGACAGTTGAGCACTGAGGTGTCTTCCTTTAAACAGCCAAAGACAGATGCAGGTGATATAAAGAAGACTTTCATTAATATAAAAGCAAGGAATGACCCATTGAGGATGCAGGTATATGATCAATATCTTAGAATGGCTCCACACAATCAAGAAATATTAATGTCAGCTTTTGACATTCAGCAAGGGAAAATGATGATGAGCCATTTCAAATCCAAAGTGCCAAAACCTAAGACAGCATATGATTACATTAGGACCAATTTTGAGGTCCTAGCAAAATACATTCATCCATTAGACCAGATAGAATTACATAAAAAAACTGGGGAAATGATATATTCTACCCTTACTGATAAAGCAATGGCAGCCCATAGATTGCAAGATTCTTTAAATAATACAAATACCCAGTTGCAAATTGAGAAAGCTTCTTCTCAGGCAAAGGATAACAGAATAAAATCTCTGGAGGAAATAATCATCAGTTTGGGTCATAATCCCAAAGATATAAAAAGCATTGAGGCACTGATTAAAAATAAGGATGATGATATTGCTGCACTGAGAAAGCAATTGAAATTGCCAGCTTCAAGGCATCCCCAAACTCAAGAAGTTTTGAAGGAAAATTCACAAGAAGAAATGATGGAGTTGCTCCTGAAAATGACTGAGCAACTGAGTGAAACAGAAAAAGAGCTGGAGCAAGCATTGAAAGAAAAGCAATCTATCATGCAGACATCCACAATAGAGGTTACTACAGCTACAACAACATCAGATCAACAAACAGAGCCATCACAGGTGAATACTTCTAATTTAAGTTCTGATGAATTAGCAAAACAAATGGAAAGTTTAAAACTCAGAGTCACAGAACTTCAATCTACAAAATTACAGCTGGTGAATTTGGAACAAAAATATGATATGTCAAAAAAGACTGTTGCTGATAATACAAGAGAAATCAAAAGGCTGGAGAAATTGGTTAAGGCTTTAGAAAAAGATCTCTCATTAGAAAAGCCTTTGAGAGAAATTAATGAAATTCTTTGGAATAATATTATTGATTCAATAAAGAGTATTTGGTCCTTTGTTCAAATAATCTTTGAACAAAATGACTTGGTCAAAGTAACTATGGAAGAAATTGACAAAACAAGAGAAGAATTAAGGGACAAACCTGAGCAAGCAAATCAACTTATACAGTTTTTGAACACCCAGACCAAGCAACAGCTTGCAGAGCTTGGAATTGAGGACAGGACAGGTACTATTTTAGAAATAAAAAGAGTTTTTAGCAAAAGAACTCTTATGCAAAATATGGAAAGAAAATGCTCAGATATTCAGGAAGAAATTAATGCCTTCAAAGAAAAGTTTCAGGTTTTATTGAACAACGGGTTACCCAATACTATGCTCTCAGAAAACAAAATAATGGACTTGGGAACCTATGTTAACAAATTGGATATACATGCTCATAACACAACTGCTCACTCTATCAGTTCATCAGAAGCAACATTGCCAACAAGAAAGAATCTCTACAACAGGTTAAAGAATTTGTTTCATCTTGAGTATGAAATAAGGTATTTGTTCCCAAACCGGCCCACTTTCTTCAGGTACACAGAGGCCAATGAAACATTAAGAAAACTCAAAAGAACCATAATAGCAGAAGACAAATGGTGGGAAGACCTATTGGAGATTTTGTGAAATTTATCTTCAGGTAGAGAATTTTGCCTTTTACTATCATGTAAAGGATAAATAGATGAGCAAAGGATAAAGCGTATCAGTTTGGCAGTTGAAAGTGTATCAGTAGAAATAAAGAGTATCAGACAAGCAAAGCAGTCAAAAAGAATTACTCAAAAGGACAACATCGAGCCCTATTGTAGGACCTGCCTCCAGCACATCCACAAAGGGAGGAAACAACACACCAGCAGTTACTTTTTGTCCTATCTACGAGACCATCTGTCTCCTCTTTTATTGTAACTTATTCATTAGTCACCCTAGATTATTTCCTAGGTTAGTGTGAGATATTTTAAATCATTTTTTGTATAAATAAACCCTCGAATAAAGTATTGAGGGTGGATTCTACTACTTCGTTGTGACATTTATGTTTTTGGAATAAAAGTGTTTTGGAGAAATATATTTGTGGCTTGCTGGATGACAATTTGAAGCTCAAGACTTTTTGCAGGATTCATGTGTCGGATTACAGTTCAATAAGTCTTTCTATCCTATGTCTTAAGTTCTATATCTGTTTAAAATATCATTGTGTCCATTTCTGAATAATTGACATAAAAGAATAAATCAGAATTTACTTAATTGTACTCTGATTTCAGTTGTGATTATTCTTAATGTTTTCCTCTAAATTGGTTATAAGCAACGAATTCTTAATTGCTCTTGCTTCGCTAATTTAAGCATATTGATTACTATAGTAAAGAATTCTTCACTGCTCTTTATTTGTAATCATTCCATTTCTTTCTTTTGAACATGTTGAAAGATTCTTGAGTGCCTTTCATCCCTTCAAAACCCATTCCATCCACTTTAAATTCTAAAAATTGTTCTCTGTTTGGCTATCTTGCCCTGCAAAGCCATCTTGTGTGTAGAAGATTAATCCAGTAAAGCCATCCTTTGACTCCATAGCCCAATGGCCTGAAAATATTCAACCTTGCCCTTAGTTGGTGAATTCCACCATTTTCAAACAAACTCTTGGATTTATAACTAGCCTAAAACTTTCTAAGAACAAAGATAAATTATAAAGAGAGAGCCCTCTCTGGATGCAGATTGGCTAAATTCTGCATCCGAAGGTTGGTTTGTGGTTACCTCGGGTATACTTTCCTTTTCTTACAACTTCAAGGAAAACCTGAGTGATAACAATCTGTTTGGCTATCTTGCCCTGCAAAGCCATCTTGTGTGTAGAAGATTAATCCAGTAAAGCCATCCTTTGACTCCATAGCCCAATGGCCTGAAAATATTCAACCTTGCCCTTAGTTGGTGAATTCCACCATTTTCAAACAAACTCTTGGATTTATAACTAGCCTAAAACTTTCTAAGAACAAAGATAAATTATAAAGAGAGAGCCCTCTCTGGATGCAGATTGGCTAGATTCTGCATCCGAAGGTTGGTTTGTGGTTACCTCGGGTATACTTTCCTTTTCTTACAACTTCAAGGAAAACCTGAGTGATAACAATGTGAGTTATGTTTCTGCATTTAATTTGTTGTATATGAGTTTTTAATAGTTAATTAACTCATAATTTTATCGTTACGAACACATGAAACTACACACATAAACCCCTTCACAAGTGGTAAAATGAGACGATCGTTAAACACATTTTTAATACTAATGAGGGAGATTGCATAGCAATACAAAGTTTTCCCATATTCATATCAGGTAGCATAGATATAATCTTCTTACATTTGCATTCATAGATTAAACATGCGTTTCATTTTCATACTGTAGTCATATGCTTTGTTTTCATTTCCATTGCAAATAGTTTTTGAATTTCCATAGTGTAGATGCTCAGATTTGATATTGTTTATTTGTTATTTCCATTTGAAGAATTTCGTTATGATTATAATATATTATTTTATTTATCATTGAATAGGCTTAGAGTTAATTCAGATAGGTACTCTGCTTCATAGAGATAATATAGATATATGCTTTTCTAGATTTAGAAACAATTTGGATTGGTGTTTTGTTTATAATTGAACAAACTTAAAGATAGTTTAGATATATTTTTTGTTATTTTATTGAATAGAGTTAGAGATAATTTATCATAGTTGCCGACATAGGTTGATTTGATATAGCTTAAGAATTATCACTTAGATTAATTTATTTTGATGTAATATAAGTTTATCATATATTAATTTTCTTTCTTAGATAAACATTTCATTTTCTTCCTTCTTTCAATTTTTATCTTTAATTCATTAGAATACTTTCTTTAAGAGTGATTCCTAGATTAATTTTCTTTCTTAGATAAACATTAAACATTTCCTTTTCTTTCTTCTTGCAAGTCTCATTTTTAGTCATTAAAATATTTCCTTAAAGTGTGATTACTTTTTAGTGATTTCTTGCTTTTAATTTCATTCACATAAAAACTCCAAAAACATACAAAAAGAATAAAGTTTCTTCTTGTTTCTAGTTTTCTTGAAGCCAATTGTTCATTTTTTAGATAAGCTAAAGTAGAATTCTCATAATAAGCTTTGATAGTTAAATTTAGATTTCATTTCACAAATAATTTATAGTCTTCCAATTTCATTTATACATTCCAGATAAACACAAAATCCTTAAAAAAACATATAAAACCAACACAGTGAATTAAGTAAGAAAAGGCTTCTAACATATATAGTGCACCTGCACTTCATAAGGTTACCAACTTGGGTCGATAACTTATGATAGCAATTTAAGAAATTAAATTGACTAAAAATGTTGGCGCCATTGCCGGGAAGTGTAATTAGGAGCCTCTAGGGGTAGATTTGTAACTAGAGGTAGAAGTTTGATCCCAACAACGTCACTCACTCCATCAAGACCTCGTAGTGCAACAACATCCACCCAAAATCATATTCCATTCCTAGTAGTAAAAGATATAATTATTGAGGTCTTAAGATCATAATTAAGCCTAAAGACTCCAACTTCATCAACTGAAGAAATTATAGAAGAAGAAGACCCTAGATCCCGAAAAAAAAGGAGTAATATTTTTAACCTCTACTTGAGAACAAATCTTAGCCCAAGAGCTAGAAATCCCTAGTGGAGAAGAGGAAGAATTATTCTTTAATATACCATTGATAGAGGAACCAAAAGAATCAGAAAAGGAACAAATAATTCCAAATTTAGAAAACTATATTAGTTCTGAGGAATCTACAATGGTTGGAGAAGGAGAAGGAGTACAACACAATTTGAATGATGACCAATAAAAGTAGGAGGAGGTGGACCTAGGATTGGAGATAGAGGACGGGGGGAGGATGAGGTAGAGGAAGAGGAAGGGGAGAAGAAATAGAAAAAAGAAGAGAAGGAAGAGGAAATAGAGAAGAAGTAGATCCTGTTGGATTTCCTATATTAGATGAGGATACAACTTCCACAATGAAGAATATCTCACCCTCCATCCTCCCCAAATTTCATGGATTAAGTAGTGAAGATCCTGAAACATTTTTGTTTGAATTCGAATTTTTAGGTAGATCATATGAGTACTTACTCGATTCTCAAAATTGGAAATTGTTTCCTGAAAATCTTAAGGATGCAACATTAAAATGGTTCATGGGATTAATGAAACATTATATTAGGACATGGGAAGAAATTAAGAATGATTTTTTACAAAAATATAAGGATCAATGCACACCTCATAATCGGAAAGATGAAAGTTTTAAGATGATGCAAAGAGAAGATGAAAGCTTAGAGGACCTAATTGAAATATTGAGTTATAGTCTAAAATGGGCTAGGATGGACATTTGGATAAAGATACTTTAAAATCTCTCTTGTTGAAAGCCATTAGATATGAATGGAAATATATTCTTAATATGATGGGAAAATGAGACATTTCTCAACTATATTTTCTCGACATCTCTGAATTATGCATACATCTTTCAAGAGGAAATTCAAGAATCGAGAGGAGTTCAAGAGATCCTATTTTCTCTAGAGTCAATAAATCTGTAGCTGGAAGAGTAAGTAGGGCTGAAATAGGAAATTTTCTTGATGAATTCAAAACAGATATCTTAGGGAGTCTTAGTGAACAAATAGACACCCTAAAATTAAAATATAAGAAAAGAGCTAAAAGTGATGATTTATCTATCTTCTGTCCTAAATGCAGAAAGAAACATGCCTCAAGAGAATTTCCTCTTGATTTAAAAATCATAGAGGCTTGTGTCATATGTACATAAAATCATGAAACAAAGAAATGTCCTTCTATTCCAGGTCTTAAGGCTATTTTCCAAGAGGAAATAGCCCCACACCAAGTAGATCCTCTTTGTTTTGTTTCTAGAAGACCATGGCAAGGACCAAAAACTCAAGGTTTTAACACTCAGATGTATACTCAGCCTGCACATAATAAATGGAATTCATCAATGTCGTGGAAAAAACCTTGGTCTTAACCTAAACCTTGGACACAAGGAATGCAAAATCCTTATGGAAGATATTCTCAATATCACCAATATCCACAATCTTATCTGAACTATCCACCACAAAATTTTCCTCAAACCAATCGACAACCTCAATTTCCAAATCATAATCCACAACTTTCATTACCATTTCCACAAAGGCCAAAGTAACTACTAGCTAAGCCACTTCCAAACCCAAATAATAAAAAAACACAACCTATTTATAACATGGAGGGGAAATTTTTTTATACTTATATGATAACTCCACTAGATATTAATAACATTCAACTTAGATCTGGTAGGATATTAGAGAAGAAGTTTCCTTTTGTTGTTATTCAAGAAAAAGTTGATCACTCTAGTGAGGAGATTTCTCTTCATCAAGAAAAAAATATTCAAAATAAAAATAATCATTTTGGAGAAGAGATATATCTTCATCAGAATAAGAAATTTCAAAATTAAACACAAGATAATCCAATAAACTCAACTCCTATCATAGAGAAACCTTCTGTATCAATACCAAAACCTCCTTTTCCTGAAATATTACAAATTGATAAAGGGGTAGAAAATTAAATCATGTTGCCTAACTATGATATATTCGATTAATTGAAGAATGTTTATATCAAAATTCATCTATTACAAGCCATTAAAGAAATTCCAATTCTTTCCAAAACAATAAGAGATTTAAGTAAAAATAAATCTGGAAGAAAAACAAAATAAGTAAAAATAATATAGTTAGTGGGAAAGATTGCAGATATCATGATGGGAAAAATAACCATACAGAAATATTTGGATCCGGGAAGTCTTATTGTGAAAACACACATCAATGGTATTGAGATCCCAAACACATTGATCGACTTAGGAGCAGCCATAAACATCATGAGTAAACAAACTATGGAACAACTAAAACTTCCAAATATTCAATATACACCAACATTACTACAACTAGCAGATAGATCAATAATAAAACCTGATGGTGTATTAGAAGACATTTATTTATCCTTAGAATCTTGGGAATATCCAGTTGAATTTATGATCTTAACCCCCAAGAATAACTTAGGAGGACATCCATTGATATTAGGAAGACCTTGGTTAGCTATAGTTGATGCTTTCATCAATTGTAGATCTGGTGATATGTTTATCTCTGATGAAAGTTCAACAAAGAAATTCATTTTATATCCTCTTGAAAAAACAATGATAGAAGTAGAAAATGAAGAATGGATGGATGATGACAATGTCATACAACCTATTTTTACTATCTCCCATAAATTTAGTGAAGAAAATCAAATTCTAAATTCAATAGAAAATCATAAATCATCTTCACAATGTGAGAATAGTCAAAATTTTCAGGAACAATGTAATATTGAATACTTATCATCCAGAAAAATTTCTTTTTATTCTATGGAGGAATTTGATAATTCTTCAATTGAAATCTTTCCAGGTAAAAATTTAAACATTAACATAAACCTAGAATAATTTCAAAAATAAGAGTTAATAAAAACATTGAAAAAACATTCTTCTGCATATGCATGGGAATACATTGACATGAAAGGAATAAACTCTAAAAATTGCATACAAACAACCTCAAAGAAGAATGAATCCAAATCTTAGGGAAATTGTAAAGGAAGAACTACAAAAATTGTTGAATGTAAACTTTATTTATCCAATATCAGAAAGTCCATGGGTTTCACCTTTAGTAATTGTCCCTAAAAAGAATGGAAAATAGAGAGTGTGTATTGATTATAGGGAGTTGAATAAAGCTACTTTAAAAGACCACTTTCCATTACCTTCCATAGATCAAGTTTTAGATACACTAGCAGGGAAAAAATATTTTTCATTCTTGGACGGTTTTAGTGGGTATAATCAAATTCAGGTAGCACTCGAAGATCAAGATAAAACCACCTTTACCTATCCATGGGGAACTTATGCTTACCGAGTAATTCCTTTTGGATTATGCAATGCACCTGCAACATTCCAAAGATTAGTATTAGGTATTTTCTCTGATTTAATTCATGACTGTATGGAAGTATATATGGATGATTTTACAGTCTATGGAATTGTTTTGAAGAAGCCCTTGAAAATTTGGAAAAATTTCTCATAAGGTTTAAGGAATCAAATCTCTCATTAAGTCATGATTTTTTTTTTATGATGTTTAATGAAGGAATTTTTTTAGGACACCATATTTCAGGAAATGGAATTAAGTTCGACTCATCTAAAGTTGAAGTTATTTCCAAATTATCAATCCCAATTTGTCAAAAATATGTTAGGAGTTTTCTTGGGTTTACAGGATACTACAAAATATTTATAGAAAACTTCACAGAAATTGCATCTCCACTTTTCAAATTGCTCACAAAGGATTGTGAATTTAGCTAGAACCCTGAGTGCCAAAAGGCATTTGAAACCTTGAAAGAAAATATTTCTTAAGCTCCCATCTTAAGAGGACCAAATTGGAAATTACCTTTTCATATCTCAACGGATGCTTTAGAGACAAATTTGGGAGCTGTATTAGGACATAAAGACTTGACCCCTTATGCCATCTCCTATACAAGTAAGAATTTGACTATGGCAGAGTTAAATTATATTGTTATTGAAAAATTGTTTCTAGCTGTTATCCATGCTATTAACAAGTTCATACATTACATCACTAGATATGAAACTTTCATTCACACAAATCATTCTGCAATTAGATATATAATGAATAAATCTATCACTAATGGTCGAATCACACGATGGTTACTATTATTGCAAGAATTTAATATCACCATTTTAGATCAACCTAGAAAACAAAACAAAGTTGCTGAATTTTTGTCTATAATTCAAAATGATAATAATGATACACCAGTAGAAGATAGTTTTCCTGATGAATATATTTTTGCAATATCTACTAAATCTCCATGTTTTGCAAACATTTCTAATTACTTAGCCATAGGAAAACTACCATCATATTTGTTTCCTAGAGAAAAGAGGAAGATGATTCAAATGAGTGCATCTTATTCATGGGTAAATGAGGAATTGTACAAGACAAGTACAGATCTCATCACTAGAAGATGTGTACGAGAGGATGAAATACCTAAGATATTGAAAGCATGCCATGATATTCCATGTGGAGGACACTTTTCTGACAAGAGGACTACCTAAAAAATCCTTCTCTTAGGATATTATTGGCCTTCTCTTTTCAAGGATGCCAAAGAATATGTTAAAAGATGTGACAGTTGCCAGAGAATGGGGAAACATGTTCCTTAAGATGAAATTACCTTAAAACCACAAGTACTCAAAGAACCCTTTAAAAAATGGGCTCTGGATTTTGTTGGACCAATCAATCCACCATCAAGACAAAAGAGGTATATTCTTGTGGGCACAGATTATGTCACTAAATGGGTAGAAGCTAAAACACTTTCCTTTTCTAATGAAAATGTTGTAGTTTCATTTATTTTTGTTACTCATTTTGGTGTCCCAAGGGAAATTGTGACAGACCAAGGAACTCAATTTACATCCAAAAGCGTGCAAAAGATTGTGGAAGAGTACAAAATCAAGCATAAGAAGTCCACTCCATACCATCCACAGGCAAATGGACAAGTGGAGTATACTAATAATTTGATTGAAGTAATCCTCACAAAGACTATACATTTTCATAGAAAGGATTGGGCAGAAAAGCTTCATGAAGCTTTATGGGCCTATCGTACTACATGGAGAAACACAACATGACATACTCCCTATGAACATTTTTATGGGAAGCAAGTCTTGTTTCCAATAGAGTTCCAAAAAAAACCTTCAAAACAACAATCAAATTGGGACTTGACTTGTCATAAGCACAAAGGTGTAGAATGGAACAACTCAATGAGCTTGATGAAATAAGACAAGATGCAGTTCAAAAGACAAACCTAGTTCAACAACAAAGATCCAGATGGCATGACAAGTACATTAAAGAGAGAAAATTCCAAGCAGGAGATTGGGCACTTCTTTTTTACTCAAAGTTCAAAGATTTCCAAGGCAAGTTTCAAACTCATTGGCTTGGGCCTTATGAGATTTACAGAGTATTTGATAATAGAGCAGTCAAGATTTGAACTATTGATGAAGAAAAGGTTCCTCTCCTTGTAAATGGACATCGACTAAAGGCTTATCATAAGCCATTGAAAAAAGAGGAGTTTGTCAAGATTTTTCAAAATAATGCTGATATGAAGTTGGTTAAGAAGAATCTTTCTTCTTCCCCAACTTAGTCTTCTTTTTATTTTCATGTCTAAAAAAAATAAAAAAATGAAAATATATATATATATATGTTAAAAAAATTATTAATTTGTATAAGTATGAAAACCAATCATTGATTGGCATTCTTATACATAAAATAAAGGTGAAAATCAGAATTTGTTTCTGACATATTACATTTTATTCATTCCAATTATAAAATCCCAAATTCTTTGCATTTCCCTTTATTTTTCAGAATAAAGTATAGCTACAGAATTGTGAATTTCTGCAACTCTCATAAAATTCTGCAACTCTTATACATTTTTGCAGTTCGGATACAACATAACCTCTTTTTTGACAGAAGCAACTGAAGACTATACTGAAGATCATACTGAAGAATGTACTGGAGAATACCTGAAGAACCAAGACAAGAAGAAACAATTAAAGGTTAGATATATCCAAGGTATGAAAATATAAAATTTTATTTAAATGATAAGGTTTAAAATATTGATATATGGATTATATGATCATATACCGCTAGTTCAAATGAAATCATTAAAAAGACTGATTATGCCAAATCAAGATCTAATCTCATGATTTGCCACTAAAACCTCATCATGATCCCCCCAACGATCAAATATGATTTCATTAATTAATGATCTAAACGGTCATTTCCCATTCAGAAACCCCACTCATGCTCTTAATAACCTTGAAACCTCACTCACTCACTCGTTTACTTGCATGTCTCTACCATTCCACATCATAACTCATCCATGTTTCCAAACTGAATCTGAAACCCTCATTTCTCCTAGTCAAAAGAGTCAGCCTTGAAGGTGAAACTCTCAGCAAGCTATGGGTCTGATTGTGAGAATAGAGCATGTGGAAAAGAAGTTTATGGAAGGATATCCACAAATGAAGGAAATGTTGCAAAAAGCACAATGGCTTAGCTTTGTGGATAATTTCGATGGATTCCATAAAGAATTCACTAAATCTTTAGCTAGGGAATTTGATGGAGTAGAAGTTGAAATCGGTGACATCAAGTTTACAGTCACAAAATCTTTCACGGTAGAGGCTACTGGACTACCGAATACAGGAGAAATATGGTTTAAAAATAGAGGAATCAATGGAGAATAATCGAAAATCTTCTTAAAGAACCTAGGTATGGACACTGACATTTTCAAAAATGGAATTCCTAGCATAGCTCTTAAAGGAAAATGGAGAAATATGTTGTTGATAATTCAGAAATTTGTTACCTGTGAAGGAAGGTTTGGATGTATGTTATTTTACCATGCTAGGTTATTAATGAATTTTCCTGAAGATAAGGAAATAAATCTTCGATACTTTTTATTGAATAGCTTGAGGAAGATGGCAGGAACTATTCAGAATATAATTCAATTCATATATAATACAATGTATCATCATGGATTAATAAAAATTCTTATTGAGTTTCATTTAAAAATCCTAGGAGATAGTTAGGAAAATTTCTTAATCTGAAATAATTTCCAAGAAAAAGAGCAGGAACAACCTAATGATAATAAAGGAAAAAGAGGCAGAAAAGAAAATTTGAAAGCTTTGTTGAGGATGAACAACCATCCCAAGGAAAATCAAAAGATGAAATTCCTATTGCAGAGTTGTTTGGAAAATTCAAGAAACAAAATGATAAAAAGAAAGAAGGAAACATGAAAGGAAAAGAAAAAGTCATAAACACTGAGAAGTCAAAAACCCCAAATCCTTTGCAACCAGTAAGAAGAAGTTCTAGACTTAGCAAAGTAGCCAAAAAGCCACCTTTAGAATTAAATGAACTTGTTGATTTAGAAGAAGAGCCAGAAGTGCCATCACCTACTATTGCTTCACCCACACAGGATCCAAATAGAAGAACTCCATAAATTGATTTATTTCAACAAGAAATTTATGATTATATTGAGTCTTTAGAAAGAAGGAATGTAGGAAAGACATCAATTTTTGAAGAAAAACCTTATAGTCCACAAGAACCTCTAGTAAATACTCCAAAACAAGAAATTTTTGAACTAGAGACACTAAATAGGCATATCAAATAGGAACATGAAGCTCTGAAGATACATAATCATATTGAGAAGACCATCAATGATAATACTCTCCAACATTTGGGATTGTGGTTAAAGAAGAACAAAAAGTTGAAAAATAAGAATAGACATCTGAGAAAACAGGTCATAAACTTGATGTATAAACTTCTAATGAGGAATCCAAGGGTAGAAATGACCTCAAAGAAGGGAAAGAAGATGAACTTAGATATCCTGGAAGAAGTATCCAAGCAGATGCAATGATAAGATGAAGATTCACAATTTTTTATTTGCATGAGGACATGCAATGGTCTCTTAGTGGGGGTACGTTGAGCCTCAAGGCTGCCTCGAATTTGACATCCATTTCACTACCTTTTCCTCCTTTTTGTCAAACTCCATAAGCTAAAGCCATATTTATTTTCACATTTTCAACCTCGTAAGGTACATTAATGATCTCTTTTTCATATTTTAAATGTTTCTTATTATTTGAATAAAACTTGTATTTAGCTACAGAATTCATGCAATTATGCAACTACTATTTGTTTCTATAGCCACTGCCATGGTTTAACAGGTTTCAAAGAATGAATGAAGGAGCGAAGTACATGGGTAGTTGGGGAATGATCTATTCATGTATTCTATCCTCTCTACCTGTCCAAAATTGAGAAGGAAAGCACCTAGGATTGTGGTCAAAGGGTTAGTCAAAGAAAAGAACCGAAACAAGCGAGCGGGAAGATTAAGATTCATGATTTGATCTCCACGTAGAAAATCGTGAAAGCAAAAAAAATCGCATTTCTATTTAGAGTTTTATGAATAATTTTATTAGTATCCAAAGGCGTGATATCCTCAAACATTTAATTCAACTTTGTTATAAATACCGGGTTGTGTAAACCTGAAATGAGATCGATTTTATTTGTAAGACTGTCATACATTAAAACTCTTCTTTTATCAATCAAAGGAGAAGGCGTTTCTGGAATCATCGATGCGTATTTAGTTGCGAATAAGTTCAAAACCATTATGTTGTGGAGGGCCCCTGCACAAAAGAGGTTTGGTTGTTTAGTTTTCTGTCATTTTGTAGTTTAATTTCTTATGCTTTAGGCTGTGTTTTCCGCATAGATATACACTTTGTTTATTTTGTTTTCTTATTGTGATTGGTAGAACAGATATACTCTACTTACATTTGCGTTCATAGATTAAACATGCATTTCATTTTCGTACAGTAGACATATTCTCTGTTTCATTTCCCTTGCAAATAGTTTTTGAATTTCCATAGTGTGGATGCTCAGATATGATACTGTTTGTTTGTTATTTCCATTTGAAAATTTTCGTTATGATTATAATAGATTCTTTGCTTTATCATTGAATAGGCTTAGAGTTAATTTAGATAGGTACTCTGCTTCATAGAGATACTTTAGATAAATGCTTTGCTTTGTAATTGAATATATTTAGAGATAGTTTAGGTATACACTTTTCTAGATTTAGAAACAATTTGGATTGATGTTTTGTTTAGAATTGAATAGACTTAAAGATAGTTTAGATAGATGTTTTGTTAGTTGATTGAATATATTTAGAGATAATTTATCATAGTTGCCGGCATAGGTTGATTTGATATAGCTTAAGATTTATCACTTAGATTAATTTCTTTTGATGCAATGTAAGTTTATCATAGATTAATTTTCTTTCTTAGATAAACATTTCATTTTCTTCCTTCTTGCAAGTTTTATCTTTTAGTAATTAGAATACTTTCTTTAAGAGTGATTCATAGATTAATTTTATTTCATAGATAAACATTAAACATTTCCTTTTCTTCCTTCTTGCAAGTCTCATTTTTAGTCATTAAAATATTTCTTTAAAGTGTGATTACTTTTTAGTGATTTCTTATTTTTAATTTCATTCACATAAAAACTCCAAAAAAATACAAAGGGATTAAATTTTCTTCTTGTTTATAGTTTTCTTGAAGTCAATTGTTCATTTTTTAGATAAGATAAATTAGAAGTCTCATCATAAGCTTTGATAGTTAAATTTAGATTTCATATCACAAATCAGTTCTTAATCTCTCAATTTAATTTAGACATTCCAGATAAACACTAAATCCTAAAAACAACATATAAAACCAACACAATGAATTATGTAAGAAAAGGCTTCTACCATATATAGTGCACCTATACTTCATAAGATTACTAACTCCGGTCAAAAATTTATGATAGCAATTTAAGACATTAAGTTGACTAAATAGTGATTTAGAAACTTCGTTTTCAGTACTTTGGAGCTTACATGCCTTAATGGAAAGTTCTTCACGTTCGACGACAAGTTCATATTATTGGCCTTCAATCGGATGATTCTGCAAGTGTTTGACTTTAACTCATTTATTCAAGCTTGTATATTTTTTTGTCATACCTTGAGGGCTGTCATCATTGTTGGTGGTTTATCTCATTCCTGTTAACGGTTTACATCATCAACTAGTAATCAGGTAGTTTATACCATGTTCGACATGAGTACAACTATTCACATGGTTAGATTTGTACGGTGGATGGATTGAGATACAGACGAAGACCCTGGATCACATCTCTTATTATCCAGGCTACATGGAGTTATTTAGTATTCATGATTTTACACATGATCCTTTTTATATGGATGGTTGTGACCATACCATGGATCCATTTTCATGACCTCCTTCAGACGGATGGTTGCAACTATACCGTAGGTTCATGTGTTTTTTGATTCCTATTTAGAGATATGTTATTAGGCATATTCATATAAGAGATGTTATATACTGTATGGTGTTTGATTTGGCAGGTTTCCTGGCAGTATTCTGATTCATTGCCTTGGTTCGTAAAGCATTTCACCTATCACTCCCTATTCTGCCTTCATGCTTTAGGGGAATTTTTTACACGGTAATTTTTCACACCTTTCACTTCCCATCCCTGATCTTGAAGTTCCCTGTGATGAATTCTCTGCAACACATCCACCATCGATATTGCATCAAGATATCCTTTGAAGAGTAAAAGAAAACTTCCATGAAGAATTTCTAAAGAAGCCTAGCTAAAACCCTAAATTTCTGGATCAGTGCACCTAGCCAGTTGCATGCCTGTGCTAATGGCAGGTTACAGCACTTTGATCTTGTGCTGCCAGCATGCTTTTGATGGGAAAAAACACGTTGATCCCTTTCTAGAAATTTTCTCTCAAATGGAGGAGAAGCTTCGTGCACTAGAATCTTCTAGAACGATGAGCTAGATGTTGTTCGGTGGAGATATGGTCGAGCTCTCTCATTTGGAGCTCTTGATATTATCAATAGAGGATTTTACCTTGAGAAGTGGGCCTTCCTCCTTATTTTATGGACTCCTAACTTCCTATCCCTTTCTATAAATTGGATCCCATCCCTCCACTAGTAGTTGGTCATTGTTGGGTTGGTCTGATCATTAATCCTTTGTATCCATATACTGTGATAATGCCTAAATTTCCATTCAGGAGAAGAATTTCTTAAAGAGCCTCAATTTGGACTTGGAAATAACCAAAGGGAGGCCTCCAACATCAAGGCCACAATTTTAAGATTCATCTTTTATATTATCAATAATACATATGATATTTCACCTTCCATATTTTTTTTGATATATTTACAAGTAGCCTAATGCACCTTGATCTGTTAGGTATTTTGTACTAAATGTATGATATGTTTTGTGTTACATTTTTTTGTTGCCTCTTGATCTCCTAAAGGTACATGAACATCACAAGAAGCAAGGAACGAACCTAAAGGATAGTGGATCAAGGTATTCATCGAAGGATTGAACAATATCATTAGGAAGAGGTAGGTTCTTCTTCCTCCTCTTTCGCTTTGAATATAAACTAGGAAAGGGTACATTAGATAGTCTCGTGCATTCCTAGACCCACTCTAGGGATACAGAGATCACCTCTATCCACAGAGGGGATTGTCTTCACAACACGCCCTCAGAATATTGCCACTTTATCACCACTTTTCCAAGAGAAGGTTGCTAGGAAATATTGATATATGAGATCTTGATACATGGGAGGTGCCAGATGGACAAACGATGGAGAAGTGATGTACTGTGCTAGGTGGAGGACAACTAGTAATGGAGATGATGTGGGAGTACCAAGAGAGGACACGTGTCACCCACATTTGAAGTTTTTGGCCAACCAACAAGGCTTTAGCAAGTGACATTTGGCAAAGGACATGTCGGTTCAAAACATCTTTGATTAGCACATTAATGCAACTTTGATGATATCAACAACTCTTGTACACTTTGGGGGTTCCCAACCTGTTTGGTTCTTAACTGAAAAGGGGGCCCAAGATATCGCCCTCGTAGTAAGCCACCAAAATGGGTAGTTGCAGTATATGAATATCAAGGGGCCCCTAAAAGTTTTTAGAAACTACCATCGACCCCCCACCTTTTGACCCCTAAATTTCTAAATACATTAATGCAGAAATCCTACTGTAGTATCATGGTTTACTTCTCCTACTTGTGATTAAATTATACAATTTATTTCTAGAAAATATTCAGAAAATACCGAAGTAAACACTACTAACAGCCTATGCATATCATTTACTGAATAATATGCTCATTCAAACAATGTGACACAGATTTTTCGGACAATAGTCCCCTGAAAAACCTAATGCGGGAAAACTAGTGCAGCAGATATGGGGGTTTATTATTATTATGTAGAATCTGAGTACAACAAATATGGGCACCCAACTGGTTAACCTAACAAATAAAATAATAAATTTGAAGAAATACCTACTGTTATGAGACAAAAATCTAACTGATCCACACCCTCAAACGCGATTTACAAGACTCAGCTACATTTCGACCCTAGAAACCCCAGCGTTGCCCCTGAAGCCCCAGCGTCAGACCTGCTAGACTCTACGTGCCTCTGCACCGCTCAGAAGGGGAATGCATAACCCTAGAGTGGGTGATGCAACCCTTACACTACCTCTGGAGGCCTCTGTGTAACTCTGGAATCCCTATGAAGCTGTAGCGTTGCCCCTCCTGGGCCTGCGTAGTGGCTGAAGCCTCTGCGTTGCGCAGCTGTTGCTGTTGCCCTTGCTCCTCTATGTTGTCCTTGATTTCTTCTCCTCTACCTCTTTCTGACTCTTGGCTCTGGGATTAGATCATCCACTAATCCAATACTACCCCTCGCTGTAGCAAACTCCTCCAGAAATTCTTAGAAAACCCTACCCTAGAATTCCAGATCAGTTCCTCAGCCTTGCCTCTTTATGTGTCCTCGACTGACCCTCGAGCCTTTCTCTTATAATTTTTCGTTGAACACATTAATAACCATGATGAAATCTCTTATCAACAGCTGAGATTAAAATAGTGCTTGATCCACGTCACTTAGAAAATTTCAACACGTGTTTAATTAATTCACTTTGATTTTTCTAATTTCCTAAGTTTAGACTTTGGGTCCTCATTAAAAAAATTATTTATTTGAATAACTTCAACACTAGATGAAATTTATCCAAACACTTTACTGGTTTTGGAGTTGATGTGTTTCTTAGCCCCTCCACAAATTTTCATGGCTAGTGCACACCTAATGCTACCCTAACTACACAAAATCTCATCACTCCCTCTTAGCATAGTGTGTGCTATAGAAATTAAATACATACACACCATGTATCGCAAGATCTTGGTATTGGTTTCTATGCTATGGATGCTTGGCCTGCTGCCCTCCATCTATTGCACTGCTTCTCACTGTACTATTTCCCATGTCACTTCCACTGACACTGCCACATCTGTACTGTAGCTCCCTCTCAACTTGCTGCATCATGCTACTCATAGCACTGCCACTGCTAACTACTGTATTGTAACTCAGTTTTCGAGAAGTAAGAAACTGAAAGACTCCTGCCCAATTGTTGACAGACAAGTACGGCTGCATCCCATCACTGAAACTCCCTTGGCTGCTACTTTAAGTTGTCCCCCTGAAGCCACTGCGCTCCTACAACTCTACACTGCATGAGCACTGCCTCTCTACGCTGCTGAAGTCCCATCAACCTCTGCGCTGCAGCCTTGCACCACGCTGCTCCATCTATAACATCTCTACACTGCCCTCTGCTTCACTATGAACTTCTGCATCCATCTACTTATCCTGCTACCGTCTTTAGGCTCCTATAGATTGTATGTGATCCAAGAGTAGGGTTGACTCAAGGATCCCGTCTACACCATCTGTAGCTGCTCTACAGATCCATGTCACCCCACTTACATGGCTCATGAGCACTCATGGCTACGTCATCTTCACTCCCATCGTCCTTTGCTAATGAAACCTTGGAATCAGAAGCTCCTTTTTCCTTCTTCTTAGAACAAGTGCTGGTGAAGTGTCCAATTTCACCACTATTGAAGCACTGAACCTTGGATAGGTCCCTATTCTTCTTCCCTTGCTACTTTCGTTCCTTTAATGCAAGGGTTGCATCTGTTTAGTCAATTTAATGTCTTAAATTTCTATCATAAATTATCAACTGAGGTTAGTAATATGATGAAGTGTGGTGTACTATATATGTTTAGTTAACAATCAGGAGATCATGTGTTATGCTCAAAAATGAAATTTCTCGAAACAGGACCGAACCTAAGCATCCGGAAAGGTCTCTTCATTGAGATTCTGGCGTTGTGAACGGTTCAAAAAATCGATGTCGTATGAGGAACATATCGCGTTTTGTCCATTTTCCCAAACAGAAAAAATTTGTGACTAGATCCCCAGTCAGCATGTAGGCACAACCAACAGGCATATTCTAGGGAATATTCCCTTTTATCATAGCCAATAGGATTGTGCCACATGGCATGTTGTGGGTCATTGGTTTTTGTGGTACGGAGATGTGTATTGACCATTGGATGGTTTTGTTAAGAGCTGTCGGATGAGTGACTTGTGGCAAGCCCGGAGGCCACCACGTGTTCTTAGGAGGGTCTTGTAAAATTTTGTTGGAGTCAGCGGGGGTCGACCCTGCAACCTCCTGCCTGCCCACAAAGACCTCCAACCATTCCACCTACAACATTTTACTTAACCCTTATGTCTCCCGGTTTAACTTATGGTGTAAAAGTTTTAACATTGAGGGGGGGACCACCAACGGTCCCAACCCGCTGGTGGCCCCAAAGCTAGCAATCACATGATATATGAAAATCACAACATCAAACTTCAGGCTCTGGCAGTTACATTAACTGCAGACTCCGGTGGTTATGGTGGGTCTGAACACATGACACTGTGTCAACATCGCAGCATTAAACTTAACCTACAACGCTATCCAAACCGACAACAAATTTTTCAGTCACATGTCGTTGTGACATTTGTTATTACAGTTTTACAAACCATAACTTTTGGCAGAGATATCAGACTTGTCACATGGTGGAGTTTGATAACAGTTAATACGACGGGTTTTGCGTAACGTTGTGAAGACTCCGGGTTCCACTTCTCCATTGTGTGGAGTTTAAAACATTTCAAAGTGGTGTTAACAGTGGGGGGTCGGCATGTGACCACCCAGCCCAAACCTTAAACATTTAATCCAAATGGTTTCGATTGGAAGGAATGGTAGCGACTCCCTAATTTTAAGGTTTTCATTAAATTTAACTCCAATTAAGTGCCTGTCTCCACTTTTAGTGGAGCTTCTCTAGCTGACATTGGGAGGTACATTTTTGACCAATTTGGGTGAAACAAGAGTCAACCTAGACTAATTTGAGCATTCTTGAGCCATTGGTGCAGAGAAAACAACCATTAGAGGCCTGTAAACACATGTAATTTACAATTTTGAGCATGATGACAAAGAGGGACATGCCATTGGAAGGTGGACCAACAGATGTAGCCCAGGAGGGGTGAACTACTTCATCATGCCTACTGTGTAAAACTTATGTGTGATTTTATTTCTCTTCTATACATTATTGTTTAGTGTTTTTTAAGGCTTATTTTCATGCTTGTAGTTCACTAATTCATCTATGTTTCATGGTTAAAACACTCATTCCTTAAGCAAACAAATGGAGACAAATTGTGCATGTTTTTATTATTGAAAGGACACTTATCACAACAGAACTAATACACTCCTTCCAGATCAGGTTGGTATCAGAGGTAGAGTTTAATCTATGGTGTTTTTATGTGAAAATATTTGTTAACTATTTGCAAGGGTTTTAATGCTTACTAGGCTCAAGCTTAAGAGAGGAGAAGGAAAATTGGTGGAAGAAAGAGGTTCTCAAAGTGAGCCACAACAAAGGAGGGAAATATTGCCACATTATCCACCACCTAGCTCACCTCCAAAAGAAGCAGAAGCAAAATCAAGCATGCCTCCAGGAGAAGGAGAAATCCATGAAGAGATGGATCTCAAGGAAGAAGAAAGAGTGTACAAAAAAGATTTTCTTGACTTAACTGAGATGGTTAGAGTCCTTTATCAAGAAAGGAACAAGAAGCTAGAAGAAGAAAGGTACAAACTTCACAAGGAAGGAGAAGGATCATTATGAGGTCACAATGATGAAGATAAATCAAAGAAGGGAAATGGAGGAAATGGAGATAGTGGAAAGTCACCATCGTCACCCTCATCTTCAGTACATCAGCCATACAATTCAAAGAATACTGGTAAAATTCATTTTCTAAAACTTGATGTTAAGTTTGAATTTCCAATGTTTAATGGTGAAGTTAATGAAAAAAATCTAGATAATTGGATTAGGCAATTGGAGGTCTATTTGAGAATCCAAAATTTTCATGATGATGATACCAAAATCCAAGTAGCTTCATTGAGAATGGAAGGTGAAACACTTTTTGGTGGGAAGCCAAGACAAAGGAGGAGATCAAGAAATATGGTAAGATTATTTTATCATGGACTGATTTCATTTCTGCAATAAAAAAATAGTTTTATCCATTAGATCACATGCAGAAAGCCATAATGGATTGGAAAATTTTTAAACAATTGAAAGGACAAAATGTACAAGTGTATACTAAATAATTTAGGAGAAGGTGGCTCTTTTATTAGGAGTAGATTTGCAAAGCCAAGACACTTTGCTCAAGTATATAGGAGGCTTACAAACCTATCTAAGACATACTATCCTCATGTTTAACCCTACAAGACTAGATGAAGTTTGTGTACAAGCCACACATTTAGAGGCAAGGGGAAAACAAAACTTAGATGAGAATGAGGAAAATGAGTTTAAAGGAAAATGGAAGAAAAAGAGAAATGCAAATTTCAAAAAAGAGAAGGAAAATTATTTTGCAAAAATTATTCTAAAACTAGCCATGATGAGGACCATTGTTGGAAACTTCATCCAAAGTTGAAACCATAAAATTTTAAAGCCAAGGAGAAAGGAAAAATTGTTGCAATAGCTGAACAAGACCTAGGGTCAGATTCAGGAGATGAAACAAAAATCATAGCTATGGGACTAAAGAACATGAAGGGGAAAGAGATTGAAACTAAACCCAGTTCTAGTATATCTAACTGTCATATACAAGCTCCAAATGAAGAAGAGAGAATTGAACTGTTTCATGTGAGGGTCATTTCCAAACATACCCAGGTTGACACATTGTTTGACAGTGGGTCACAAGAAAATTTAATCTCTGAAGACTTGGTCAAGAAACTTAATCTTGAGACCATTCCACATTCAAAACCATATCCACTTGGTTGGATTTTTAAGGATGCAAATTTACAGGTTTCAAAGAAGTGCATGTTGCGCTTTGCAATAAATGCACATTTCATTGACACAGTTGAATTAGATGTTGTTCCACTTGATATAATAGGTATGGTGTTGGGAATTCCTTACTTGTATGACAGAAAAGAAATCTTCCATCGCCATGAGAGAAAATGCCATTTATTTAAAGATGGCAAGGAGTATATTGTGAGAGCTCATCGTAAAAAACTAGACACTTCTTTAGTTAATGCAAGGAAAATGAAGAGGTTAGTCAATGCAAGCCAAAACTTGACATTGATGATGATTAAACAAAGATATGTTTTACATCATAATTTTCAAACAAATTTTGATGTATGTAATGAGTTGTTTCAGTTTGAAAGAAAGTTGTCTTTGAAAGAAGATGACAAGCAGATGCAGCAGTCGACATTGGTTTTGAATGGTGTTGAAAACAAGGTGTCAGTGCAAGAAGTTGAAAAGGTCAAAGAGAGGGAAAATAAAATTGGCAAAGAAGGCACATGATTCAGAAGTGTTCATTTCTGGTTTCCAAAAGGCATGGTACAATGGCGAAGAAACTTGGTCAAGAATCGACATAAGTTCAAGGAAAATTCAGCATAAAACCGCCATAAGGATAGAATGCAAGGTGAGAAAAATTCCAAGTTTCCTTTGATTATAGACCAATGTAGAAACAATATGTTTACTATAAAGTTAGATTTTTGTTCTGCAAGTTCAGAAAATGTGTAGCATGACAATGTCAAAAACAACAATGGTTCGTCGACAGAATCAAGGAAAAATTTAACATCTCATGAAAAGCTCCAATTAATGAAATTAGGGAAATTTCAGTGGATAAAGATGGGAAGAGTAGGGACACAGTCTCCTCATCTTCATGTTCAGCAATCCCGAGAGCTTTTGGGGTCCAAAAGCTTCCAAGTGGGGAGGTGTGATCAAGAGATCATGTGTTATGCTAAAAAATGAAAGTGCTCGAAACAGGATTGAACCTAAGCGTCCGAAAAGGTCTCATCGTTGCAATTCTGGTGCCATGAATGGTTCGAAATACCAATGTCGTATGAGGAAGATATCACATTTTGTCCATTTTCCCAAACATGAAAAATTTTGTGACTGGATGCCCAGTCAGCATACAGGTACAATCAACATGAATCTTTTAGGTAATATACCCTTTTCTCACAGCCAACAGGATTGTGCCACGAGGCATGTTGTGCACCGTTGATATTTGTGGTATGGAGATGTGTATTGACCATTGGGTGGTTTTGTTAAGAGACGTCGGATGAGTGACATGTGGCAAGCCCGGAGACCGCTACGTGTCCTGAGGAGGGTCTTATAAAATTTGTTGGATTTGGCAAGGATCGACCCCGCGACCTCCTGCCTACCCGCAAAGACCCTCAAACATTCCACCTATAACATGTTAATTAACCCTTATTTCTCCCAGTTTAACTTATGGTGTAAAATTTTTAACATGGATGGGGGGGAGTGCTAGCGGTCCCAACCCACTGGCGGCCCCAAAGCTAGCGATCACATGACATATGAAAACCGCAACATCAAACTTTAGACTCAGGCGGTTACATTAATTACAGAGTCTAGTGGTTACAGTGGATCCAATCACATGACACCATGCCAACATCAAAACATTAAACTTAACCTGCAATGCTATCCAAACCGGTGGCGAAGTTTTCGGTCACATGTCATTGTGACATTTGTTACGACGGTTTTACAAACCGTAACTTCTGGTGGATATATCAGACCTATCACATGGCAGATTTTGATAATGGTTAATGCGACGATTTTTGCGGAACATTGCAAAGACTCCAGGTTCCACTCCTCCATTGTGCGGAGTTTCAAACGGTTCAAAGCGGTGTTAACGGCGGGGGGTCGGCATGTGATGACCCCGCCCAAACCTTAAAAATTTAATACAAATGGTTTCGATTGGCGGGAACGGTAGCGGTGAATTTTAAGGTTTTCATTAAATTTAACTCCAGATAAGTGCCTGTCTCCACTTTTAGTGGAGATTTTCTAGCTGACATTGGGAAAAATGCATTGGGAGGTCAATTTTAGACTAATTTGGGTGAAACAAGAGTCTACCTAGACTAATCTGAGCATTCTGGAACCATTGGTGTAGAGAAAACAACCATTAGAGGCCTATAAACACATGTAATTTACAATTTTGAGCATAATGACAAAGAGGGACATGCCATTGGGAGCTGGACGAACAAATGTAGCCCAGGAGGGGTTAACTGCTTCATCATGCCTACTATGTAAAAATTATGTGTGATTGTAATTATCTATTATAAACTATTGTTCAGTGTTTTTTAAGGCTTATTTTCATGCTTAAAGTTAACTAATTCATCTAGGTTTCATGGTTAAAACACTCATTCCTTAAGAAAACAAATGGAGACAAATTGTACATGTTTTTATTACTGAAAGGACACTTAGCACAACAGAACTAATACACTCCTTTCAGATCAGTTAACCTTCTTCTACTTCGTTGTGTATGTTTTTATATTGTTTTGGAGGGGTTTATTTCTTTATGTCTAAAGGAATTAGTTCTAAGAAATTAAAACTATGAAATCTATAAATGTTTAATGATAAATTAAATCTAATGAATTTTAATGTTGAAAACTAGTTTTTAAAGAAGGAAGAAAATGAAATATTCTTTAACTATTCTAAATTCCATAAAAATGAATCAAACTTTAAATGGTTAGAATCTAATCTAAAAACAGAGAATTTATTCTAATAACTTTGATCTTAAATTTAAATTATATTCTATATTAATCTAATTCTACTCCATGGATTAAAAGCATAAATCCTATGATTAAGAATTGAAATGAAAATGCTAATCTAAATGGAAAGTAAATTCAAAGCAATGGGAAGGAAACTACTCTATGACCAAATACTCAAATATCATTCAATTTGGAAAATAGCAAAGTCATCTTCTTGATATGATTTAACAAGTATTTGATTACACATTTAAATTCTAAACTTAATCTAAGTAAGCAGTTAAAAAGCATGTATAAGGAAACTAACTATTGTATGACCAAATACTCAAATATCATTCAATTTTGGAAAATAAGAAAGGCATCTTCTTGAGATGATTTAACAAGCATATGATTATACATTTAATTGAAAATTTAATCTAGGAAAGCGTTGTAAAAGCATGTAAACGAAAACTAAGATAACTGTATGCTCCAATGCTTCAAACACAATCCAGTTTTGGAAAATAGAAACACTACTTTCTTGAGATGTTTTGATAAGAATAGGATTACACAATTAATTTAAAACTAATTCTGACAAATAATTCATGAATTTAATCTATGAAATAGTAAGAAATTTAATCTAAGAATCAACTGCAAAGAAATGCAAATTTAACTACGAATTTGACAAAACAAAGCTAATAAAATTCAAACTAAAACAACTAATGAAACCTCCTTTTTGTGCAGGGGCCCTTTGCAATAGAACGAGTTGAAATCCTAGCAGACTGTGCGTGCATCAAGAAGGATTTGCAAAAAATGAACATGGTCTTCGTATTATCAAAACATAGTTTTAAGGCGTACACAACATTCACAATAATTAAGAATGTCTTTCGGTTTCAAAACAACCGGTATTTAAACAAATTTTAATGTAACTGTCTTGAGTTATTTCTGCCCTTTGATGGAAATTATAACTGAAACACAGAAGCAAAATCTAAGTAGCTAACTCTCGATTTGC
Organism: Pinus albicaulis; assembly: GCA_034641835.2. NCBI lineage: Eukaryota > Viridiplantae > Streptophyta > Pinopsida > Pinales > Pinaceae > Pinus > Pinus albicaulis. The sequence continues at coordinate 614,055,025 of CM076584.1, read as the reverse complement.
TACATCAAAGAAAATCGAGAGTATTTTGTTCTTGGATCATGTCCTTTGACTGAACTTTGACCACAAGCATAGGAACCTTTTCTCTATCGAATTAAAATAGGTGGATAGGATGGGATTCATGTGTGGATCATTCCAGATATTCCCATATGACTCATTCCTTAATTCGATCCTCAAAACCTTTCAAACCATAAGAGTACCTGCAAAAACAACAATTAGCTGCAGAAAAACACACGTTCTGTAGCTAAGTTTAAAAAATTCATTTAAATAACAAGAAACATCAAAATATAAAATAGATACCATTCAAATGCATTCTATGAGATAAAATATGTCATTTATCATTGATTGGTGTTATGGATTTATGAAAAAGTATGGAGAAGTGATGAAAAAGGATGTCAGAGAAAGAACAATTTTGAGGTTCAACATACCCCCACTAAGAAGCCATTTCATGTCCTCATTAAATTACCAAAAATGTGAACTTATTCTCCTATTGAATTTGTTTAGATACCTCTGCTAATACATCAAATTTTCTCTTCTTGCTTTTCATTGAGGTGACTGCCATCTTGGGCTTCCTCATAAGGAGTTTGTACTTGAGGTTGATGACTGTCCTGTTCAGAGATTTGTTCTCTCTTTAGCTTCTTGTTCATTTTGTACCATAGTCCCAAATGTAGGATGGTGTTATCACTGATGACCAGGGAAAATTTTAAGGATATAAATTTATCTTAAAGATTAGAAACCTTGGTGAATATTACTAATCCATAATATGCAAACTATAAAATTCTTGGTGATATTTTAGTAAAATTATTCCAACTTCTAATGATTTTATATAGTCTCTATAAAATTTTGGTGATTTTCAAGGTAAAATATTTTTTTCTTATAAAATTTAGGCGAATTATTTTTAGGAAAAAATGGGAATTGGTGAATTTTTTTTTGGAAAAATCATGGAAAATTAGCCCATTTGCGAATATTAGCCCCTAAAATATTCCCTGTTGGTGACTTTCTCCAAGTGGTTCTGTTGTTTTAAAGATTCATTTTCTTGTTTAATGTGCCTATTCAGTAACTCTAGCTCATAGATTTCTTGCTTGAGGGTGCTAACCAGAGGTTCTTGTGGACTGATAGGCTGTTCTTGCATAACTGGATTCACTTTTGCATTTCTTTTATCCAATGACTCAATATATTCATATATCTCTTGTTGTACTGGTTCAATGCATGGAGATATTCTTCTTGAACTGCCTTCAAAATTATGTACAGGATAATGTGTAGGACTATGTGGAGGAGAGACATTGATGGGTGATGGCACTTGAGATTCCTCATCTAAATCCACAAACTCTATTCCTTGTGACTGTGTCTTCTTCATGGATTTTCAGAGTCTAGAGCTTCTCCTTAGCTATGGATGGTTTAAGTTTTCTTCACTTATAACCTTACTCTTCTTCTCTGTTTTACCTCTTGTCTTGACTCCACCCTGTTTCGTACTTTTCATCAAATCCGCAAGGGTGGGTTCCTCTTCTTCCTGTTGTAGTGGAGGTGAAGGTTTGTCCTTGATGCTTGTATCAATATTCCTTCTTCTACTTTTTCTAGTATTTTCCTCCTTAGGCTGCTCTATCTCATCTTGGAAATGGTTTATGATTAGGAAAATATCCCAAGAGTCTCTTATAATTTTCAAATGGAATTCAAGAAGTATGTTTATTAACCTATGATGGCGCATAGCATTGTCTATGAGCTAAATTATTTTCTGTACATTTGTGGACATTCTTTTTAAACTATTCAGTAGAAAGAAATGGAGTTTTATTTCTCCATCCTCCAAAAATTTCATTAAAAACCGAGCATGATAAACAAACATGCAGCCAAATCTTCCTTCACAAGTGATAAACTTATGTAAAATTAAAATCATATTTCTCCATTTTTTCTTGAGTGCTGAGCTAGGAATACCTTTCTTGTAAACAAAAGTATCCACACCTGGATTCTTGAGGAAAAATCTCCATGCTTCAGTGTGAAATTATTTATTTTTAAACCATCTCTCGCCAACTCTTGGGAGCTCTATATCTTCCACTATGAAGGCCTCGGTCACTGAAAATTTTATGTCTCCTATTTCGACCTTTGTTCCGTCGAAATACCTCGCAAATGACTTAGTGATATCCTTATGGAATCTGTCAAATTTTTCTATAAACCTGAGCCATTTAACCTTCTACAGCATCTCTTTGATCTGAGGATAACCCTCCATGAATTTTTCTCCCACTGGTTTAGTCCTGACTATCAAACCCATGTCTTCTGTCATGAAGAGTCTTGCCTTCAGAATTGTTCTTCTCTGTGTGAAATGAATTGAGTTTTGGATCTGGTTAAGGATTTCGAGGGTTTTTAGGGAAATATGAGTGAAATGAATACTTGATGGGGTTTTAAGAAACGTGGATGAATAGGTTACGAAAGTAGGATATGACCTTTTAATCATAAATCGGAAAATCCATTATGGATCGTTATGAGATATGATGCAGATGATGTGGTCGATTTATGACATGATATGAGTCCAAAACAAATCAAATGATGACATATTGAGGTAGCATGTGATCATCTACATTATATATGCTAATGTTTTGATCTTGTTATTTAAACAAATTTATGTAACATACCTTTAGAACTGACTTTTTGTTGCTATTTCCTTGATGTTGATTCTTCAAGTATCCTTCAGCATGATCTTCAAATGGAGTTCTCAATTTCATGTGCTTAGTATTTTTGCTTCAGTAGGCTATAAGAAAATGTAACAAAGCTGCAGAATGTGATATTAGCTACCGAATGGAATGACAGTTGCAGAATAAAATGACAGCTACAGAATAGAATGGAAACTGCAGAATGGAAGTAGTTTTGTGGCTACTTCTTTTATTGCTTCAGAAAAAGAAAGGGAAAAAATATTTTTGGGATAGAAAATATAAGATGTCAGAACTCTGAATTTCATCCTATATTTTCTATATAAGGATGCCAATCGTTGATTGGTTTTCACACTTATACAATTTGTTTTTGTTTTTTTGTTTGTTTTGGATTATATATATATATATATATATATATATATATATATATATATGAAAAATAAAAGGAAGACTAAGTTGGGGAAGAAGAAGGATTCTTCTCCACCAACTTCATATCACTATTATCTTGGAAAATTTTGATAAACTCCTCCTTTTTAATTGGCTTATGATAGACTTTTAATTGATGTACATTCACAAGAATAGGTACCTTTTCTTCATCAATTGTCCTTATCCTGACTGCTCCATTGTCAAATACTTTTTCAATCTCAGAAGGCCCAAGCCAATGAGTCTAAAACTTTATTTCCTTTATATATTTATCATGCCATTTGGACCTTTTCTATTGGACTAGAATGGTTCTTTGAATTTCAACTTGCATGATCTCATCAAGCTCATTAAGTTGCTCTAATCTGTGCTTCTGGGCATTTGATAAATCAAGCCCCAATTGGACTACCATCTTGAAGGTTTTAATCTGAAATTATATAGGAAATAGGACTTGCTTCCCATAAAAAAGTTCATAGGGAGTATGTCTTGTTGTATTCCTCCATGTAGTCTGGTAGACCCACAAGGCTTTAAGAAGCCTATCTGCCCAATCCTTCCAATGTAGATGTACAGTCTTTGTGAGAATTCCTTCGATCACCTTATTTGTAGACTCCACTTGACAATTTGCTTGTAGATGATATGTTATGTTTGATATTGTAATCCTCCACAAGCCTCTGCACCAACTTAGATGTAAACTGAGATCCCTGATCTATCACAATTTCTCTTGGAACACCAAAACGAGTGAAAATATCCTCAAAGAGAAAATTAACTACAGATTTTTCATTAGCTAAAGAAAGTGCTTTAGCCTCTACCCATTTATTGACATAATCATTACAAACCAGAATATATTTATTTTGATTAGATGGTGGATTGATTGGTCCAAAAAAATCCAGGGCCCATTTTTCAAATGGTTCGATGAGTACCTAAGGTTGTAAGGGAATTTCATCTGTAGGAACATGTCTCCCAATTCTTTGACAATTTTCACACATTTTGACATACTCCCTGGAATCTTTAAATATGGATGGAAAATAATATCCTAAATGAAGGATTTTATAGGCAGTCCTCTTATCAGCAAAGTTTCCACCACAGGGTTCATCGTGACATGCCTTCAGAATCTCAGGCATTTCATCTTCTCGAACATACCTTTTGATGATGAGATCTGGACCTGTTTTATACAATTACTCTGTTAGGTCCCTATATTACTAGTGTAGTCTCTTATTTTTGTTAGTGTAGCCCTCTTATTGTTATTGTTGTACCCCTGTAACCCCAATTTTGTTTTATTGTGCCCTTACATTATTATTATTAGGCCGGCTAGGGTTATATTGTGACCCCATGGACTCCTATATATAGAAGGAGGTTTTGTCACTTGTATCATCCAAAAAATTTCAATAATGTAATGTAAAGGAGGTTGCCCCTCGAAGTGGATTATTTCTAAGGTGATGATCTCTCTTTTATTCTATTTTTGGAGCTGGTTTCATAACATTTGGTATGAGAGCTTTGGATTCTAGGGTTTCGCTGCTCCAAACATGCCATATTATAATATGTGCTATAACATTTTTTCTACGAAGGTTCAGATGCTGAAATTTGTATAATGAGAAGCCTAAATCCTGAGGAACTTCGTGTAAAAATTTCAGATCTTGTTTTGCAATATTTTCAAAGATATGATTTGTGGAAGTTAGGGTTTTTTCAGGCTCCCGAATTTCATCTCAAAGAGGCGACCATGGGAAAATCACCGTAACTCTCTCTTTGAGCATTGGATTGGAATTATGTAAGAAGTGGCTACAAGTACATAGCCTGTAGTTTCCTCTTTATCAATTTCAGAGCCGAAGGAGGAAACAATGACATGTGGCACGTCGTACAAGTTTTCTATACTGAACCAATCCATAATTAGGTCATTGTGGGAGATTGGACATAATTTTTCCTTGAAAAATGCAAATCAGGTCAGACCTGTGGCATTCGAAAGAAGATTCGGAGGGCTACTATAGCACCCAATTTCAAATATTGAAGATCCAAAATAATAGAGATAATTCAGATTCAAAATCGAGCTCCTCAAAAGAAAGAAAAATGTGTGTATTGTTTTCCGAATTGCATAAGTCTTGTTTGAAAAATCAGTTTGAATTGATTCCAAGGGCATGTTGTAGAATAGATATCAATATTGGGTTCGAAAATTCCCCCTAACAAGAATTAAACACCCATTAAGCCTTCATAAGGCTCTACTATGAATCATGAAGACGAAGAAGTGCAACATGAGATATCAAAATTACATGAGAAAGTGCACCAAATTTCACTCTTGCAAAGAGCAAAAAAAATGAAATGGAAGTTTTGAAGAAGGGCATGGAAGCTAAGATGGATGGTTTGAAGAAATGTGTGGAAGCTAAGATGGATGGCATGGAAACTGGCATGAAATTTAAGATGGATGACATGGAAGCTAATATCAAAAACATGAGGAATGATCTAAAAGTAGATATGGAAGGTTTGACAAAGTTGATACAAGAAATTTTTCCTAATGGCGAAAAGATAGTAGAGGAAACTCATGACGAGAACAAAATAAATGTTAATCGTGATTTAATAAACTCTAATGTTGGATGGAAGACCCACCATATTCCAAATATCGATATGAGGAAGTTTGATGGCAAGGATCCTGTAACATGGATACTATAGATGGAGCAATATTTTGATCTCAATAATGTGAAAAACACACAAAAGGTATGCATTACAACTTTATATTTAGAACAAAATACATTTGTATGATATCGATGGCTTTTTTAACATAAAAAAATTGTCACTTGGTCAATTTTTATGGGGGAAATGATAGCACATGAGGATACAAATAGCAACACCTTTTTTAGCCAATTGATAAATCTCAAACAAAAGGGTTCAGTGGGGGAGCACATTGAGGACTTCCAAAAATTGAATATAAGGGTAACTGATATTCCATAGAAACACATTATTGATGTCTTCATAGGGACTTTAAAGGATAACATCCAACATTAGGTTCGTGTTTTGGAACCTGATTCATTAGAAAAGGAATTCAGGTTGGCAAGAAAAAATGAATGTAAAATTATGGAGACAAGGAAACCTACCACTCACATCTATAAAGATTGAAGTGTTCCCACTCATAGACTTCCACAACCTACAAGGTTGACACCACAAAAATTGGAAGATAAAAGACCAAAAGGGCTTTGCTACAATTGTGATAACAAATACACTAAAGGTCATAAGTGTATTGAGAAGAAATTATTTTACATAGATTGAGAAGAGGAGGAAGAAAATGAACAAGAAACTTCAAAAGAAGAGGATATACACTAGGAACCAATCCTAGAAGAAGAAGAAATGAGTCTGACCATATCGTGTAATGCACTGGCATGAATTACAACTCCTCAAACTCTCAAGATAGAAGGATATATCAAGAAGAAAAAGGTAATAGTGTTGATTGATTCTGGTAGTACCCATAATTTTATTCATTTTAAGGTAGCCAAGGAATTGAATTGTTTCCTATACCGAACACCAGAATGGCAAGTGATGGTTGAAAATGGAGGAACTATAAATTACTCTGGAAAATGCCATAATATCAATCTAACCATGGGGAAATATGTATTGAATAGTCCAATGATTTCCATTCCAATGGGAGGTGTTGATGTGGTACCAGGAGTACAATGGTTACAATCTTTGGGGACAATAGCTTTTAATTTTCAAGAACTTTTCTTGATTTTTTTTTCGGAAGGAAAGGAATTCGAATTATGGGGTATCGCAGGGAAGCCAAGAAAGATAATAATCTCTAATAGCATGATAAAGTTTCTGAAGAAAGAACAACAAGGCATAATTGCACAATTACGCTCACTAGAAGTTCCAACATCAAAATCATCTATTTCTCCATATCTCCCAAAAGTCTTGGACAATCATTCCAAGGTGTTTGAAACTCCCAAAGGACTCCCACCTATTCGTGGCCATGATCATGCTATTCATTTGATTCAAGGAAGTGTTCCTCCAAACGTCAAGCCTTATAGATATCCTTATGTCCAAAAGAGTGGAATTGAACGTATGATTGCAAAAATGTTAGAGGCTGGTATAATTCAACCTAGTCAGGTTTCTTTCTCTACTCCAGTAGTATTGGTGCACAAGAAGGATGGATCATGGTGCATGTGTCCAGATTATAGGGAGATCAATAAGCTCACTATTAAAGATAAATTTCTCATTCCTGTGATTGATGAATTATTGGATGAATTACATGGAGTAATTTATTTTACCAAGTTGGATCTTCATTTAGGATATCATAAAATTAGAATGAAGACTGAAGATATTCCAAAAAACAACATTTTGAACTCATGAGGGTCATTATGAATTTTTTTCATGCCTTTTGGCCTTACCAATGCACCTTCTACATTTCAAGGGTTGATGAATTTCATTTTCAAACCCTTCTTTAGAAAATTTGTGCTAGTATTTTTTGATGATATACTAATCTAAAACAAGTCTTGGAAGGATCATGTTCAACATGTTGACAGGGTGCTCAAACTTTTGGAGAAACAATTATATGAAAAAACATCCAAATGTTTCTTTGGAGTACAATATGTGGAATATCTGGGTCATATTGTATCTCATGAGGGTGTTAAGGTAGACCCTAAAAAAGTTAAATCCATTAAGGAATGGAAAGTCCCCACAACCATAAAGCAGTTGCGAGGATTTCTCGGGTTAACAGGGTATTATCGCAAGTTTGTTAAGAATTATGGGAGAATAGAAACACCTCTAACAAAATTATTGAAGAAATATGCATTTTCATGGACTCCTAAAGAAACTAAGGCCTTTTAACATCTTAAAGAGGCAATGTGCCTAGCACCGGTCTTAGCTATGCCATACTTCAAAAAAACCTTTATTGTGGAATGTGATGCCTCAGGAAATGGAATTGGTGTTTTTTTTAATGCAAGAAGGAAGACCCATTGCTTTCGAAATTTTTCCAATCAAAGGAAAGTATTTACAGAAAGATATTTATGAGAAGGAAATGTTAGCAATACTACATGCACTAAAGAAATGATGACCTTACCTAATGGGAAGACACTTCAAGGTAAAAATTGATCATGATAGTCTTAAACACTTTTTGGAACAAAGACTATCTTCAAAAGAGCAGCAAAAATGGTTCACAAAGATGTTGCAAGTATGACTTTGAAATCATCTACAAAAAAGGGAAGCTAAATGTTGTTGCAGATGCACTCTCAAGAAAGAATGAAGAGGTGGAAGCATTTCTTTGTGCCATTTCTATTATCCAACCAGATTAGATAACCGAAGCAAGGGATGAATGGAAGAATGATGAAGAAGTGTGGGCACTCATTCAAAATTTGCAACAAGATCCTAGTACATTTGATACATTTAGTTGGAAAAATGATTCCTTATGGTACAAAGATCGCTTATATCTTTGTAAGAATTCCCAACTAAAACAAAATATTATTTTGAAATTGCACACTTCTCCTTTAGGAGGACACTTAGGATTTTTAAAAACTTACCACAGGGTGAAGAAATACTTTTTTTTGGATGGCCTTAAATATGATATTCAAAAGGTTGTGGCGGAATGTTTGGTTTTCCAGCAAAATAAATTTGAGACAATTAAGACCCCGGGTCTTATACAACCTTTATCCATTCCAAGTCAACGTTGGGAGGACATTTCAATGGATTTTATCACAGGTTTACCTAAGTCTGAAGGAAAAAGTGTCATCATGGTGGTAGTTGATAGACTTACCAAGTATGCACACTTTTGTGCATTATCTCATCCATTTAAAGAAATTACAGTTGCTACTACATTTATGGAAACAATTAAAAAGTTGCATGGAAACCCAAAAATTATTGTAAGTGACAAAGATCCCATTTTACTGGAAATTTTCGGACGGAATTATTTTCTTGTTTGGGTACTCAACTAGATTATAGCTCATCTTATCATCCTTAATCCGATGGTCAAACTGAGATAGTGAATAAATGTTTGGAAGGATATCTTCGTTGTTTTTTATTTGATAAAAAAAACACAATGGGTCAAGTGGTTACCTCTAGCTGAATGGCAGTATAACAATTCCTTCCATACTGCAACAAAAATGACCCCATTTATGGCACTTTATGGATATCATCTACCTTCCATCACATCATATTTAAGAGAAAATTCTAAGGTTCAAGAAGTGGAATATCACATCGAGCATCAACAAGAAGTTCTCCAACTCTTAAAGGATAACCTAAATTTGGCTCAAAATCAAATGAAACAACAAGCAAATCAACATCGCAGTGAGAGAATTTTTGATGTAGGAGACTCGGTATTTTTACGGCTACAACCATACAAACAAATATCCCTCAAGCAAGCTAAGAAGGATAATAAAATATCCCCAAAGTACTATGGTCCTTACAAGGCGTTGCAAAATATTGGTACTATAGCATACAAATTGGAGCTTCCTGGTTCTTCGCGAGTGCATCCAATTTTCCATGTTTCATGTTTAAAGAAGGTTATAGGTGAAAAACTTCCAGTTCAAACAATATTGTCAGAACTTGATGAGGAAGGAAAAATCATATTGGAACATGAAGCAGTCACAGAAACAAGAACTTGGCAGCTACGAAATCTCAATTTCAGAGCATCTCATAAAGTGGAAGAACTTACCCACTGAAGATTCTACATGAGAGGATAAGAATTTTATACAGAAGCACCCAGAGCTACTCAAGTGTTGAGGAAAACACTTTTTTTAAGGAGAGGGGGATGTTAGGTCTCTATATTACTAGTGCAGTCCCTTATTGTTGTTGGTGTAGCCCCCTTATTGTTATTGTTGTACCCCTGTAACCCCAATTTTTTTATTATTGTGACCTTACATTATTATTATTAGGTCGGCTAGGATTATATTGTGACCCCATGGACTCCTATATATAGAAGTAGGTTTTTTCATTTGTATCATCCAAGAATTTTTCATTTATGTAATGTAAAGGAGGTTTCCTCTTCAAAGTGGATTATTTCTAAGGCATGGATTTCTCTTTTCTTCTATTTTTGGAGATGGTTTCATAACATCATCATTAACCCATGAGTACAATGCACTTGTTTGAATATTTTTTCTTTTCTCTCTAGGAAACAAGTATGCAGGTAACTTCCCTGTAGCTAAGTAATTGGAAATATCTGCAAACCAAGGAGATTTAGTAGATATTTCAAAGAGATATTCATCAGGAAAATTATCTTCTATTGGAGTATCATTTTTATCATTTTGAATTCTAGACAAGAAATCAACAACTGTGTTTTGTTTTCCAGGTCGGTCTAGAATGGTGATATTGAATTCTTGCAGGAGTAATAACCATCTTTTGATTCTTCCATTAGTAATAGATTGATTCATTAAATATCTAATTGCATAATGATCTGTATGAATAAATATTTCATAGCCGGTGATGTAATGTCTAAATTTGTTAATAGCATGAACAACAACTAGAAATTCTTTTTCAGTTATAGTGTAATTTAACTCAGCAGGAATCAATTTTTTTCTTATGTAATAGATGGCATAGGGGATCAAATATTTTTTTCCTAATACAGCTCACAGAGTTGTATTTGAAGCAACTGTTGAAATGTGAAAAGGTAGTTTCCAATTTGGACCTCTTAAGATGGGTGCTTCAGAATTTTTTGTTTTTAAAGTTTCAAATTCCAATTGGAAATCAAGGTTCCAACTGAATTCATAATATTTGGTAAGAAATTTGAAGAGTGGGGATGATATTTTAGTGAAGTTTTCTATAAATATTCTATAATACCCTATGAATCCTAGAAAACTTCTAACATCCTTTTGACAATTTGGAACTGATAGTTTGGAGATGACTTCAACCTTAGATGAGTCAACTTTAATTCCATCTCCCGAGATATGATGTCCTAAAACAATTCCTTTAGTAAACATCATAAAATATTTTTCATGAATTAATGAAAGATTTTCTTCTTTACATCTTTTAATAACCTTTTCCAAATTTTCTAGATCTTCTTCAAATGAATTCCCATAAACTGTAAAATCATCCACATATACTTCCACACAATCACGTATTAGATCAGATAAATTACTAATACTGCCCTTTGGAATGTTGCAGGTACATTGCACAATCCAAAAGGAAGTACTCGGTAGGCATAGGTTCCCAATGGATAGGTGAATGTGGTTTTATCTTGGTCTTCAGGTGCTACCTGAATCTGATTGTAACCACTAAAACCATCCAGGAATGAGAAGTATTTCTTTCCTACTAATGTATCCAATACTTGATCTATGAAAGGTAATGGAAAATTATATTTTAGAGTATCTTTATTCAATTCTCGATAGTCAATGCATACCCTCCATTTACCATTCCTTTTAGGTACAATCACCAAGGGAGAAACCCACTGACTGTCTGAAATTGGATAAATGAAGTTTACATTCAACAATTTTTGCAATTCTTCTTTCACAATTTCCCTAAGATTTGGATTCATCCTTCTTTGAGGTTTTCTGATAGGCTTAAATTTTTCCTCAATATAGATATGATGTATACAAGTATTATGACTAATTCCTTTCATGTTCGTGTGTTCCCATGCATATGCAGAAGAATGTTGTTGTAATGTTTTGATTAAATTTTCTTATTGTGTTTTTTCCAAGTTTTTGTTTATGTTCAAAGATTTTCCTGGAAATATTTCAACCGTAGAGTTACCAAATTCTTCCATAGAATACAAAGACATCTCGCTAGATGACAAGTATTCAATATTGAATTGTTCTTCAAAAATATGATCATGTTCATATTCCGAGGATGATTCAAAGTTTTCTATTGAATTTAAGATTTGATTATCTTCACTAATACAAGAAATAGTAAAGAGAGGTTTTATATCATTGTCATCATCAATCCATTATCCATCTTATATTTCTATGATTGTTCTTGTTGGAGGATATAAAGTGAATTTCTTTGTTGAATTACCATCAGAAATGTACATGTCACCAAATCTACAACTAATGAAAGCATCAGCTATAGCCAACGAAGATCTTCCTAATATTAGTGGATGTCCTCCTAGGTTATTCTTGGGAGTTAAAATCATAAAAAATCAACCGGATACTCCCAAGAATCTAAGGATACTGAAATATATTCTAATACACCATTTGGCTTGATTACTGATATGTCTGCTAGTTGCAGTAATGTAGGTGTATACTGAAGGTTTGGAAGCTTGAGTTGTTCCATGGTTTGTTTTCTCATGATGTTTATGGCTGCTCCTAAATCAATCAATGTATTTGGTTTCAATAACATTTATGTGTGTTTTTACAACTGGACTTCCTGATCTAAATATTTTTGTATGGAAATTTTTCCCATCATAATGTCTGCAATTTTTCCTACTAACTGAATTCTTTTTATTTCTTTTGTTTTTCTCCCTGATTTCTTCATGCTCAACTCTCTTATTATTTTGGCTAAAATTGGAATCTCTTTAATGGCATGTAGCAAAAGAATTTTGATACATACATTTTTCAATTCATATAGAAAATCATAATTGGGCAAAATTATTTGTTTTTATACCCCTCTATCAACTTGTAATCTTGCAGGAAAAGGAGGGTTAGAAATAGATACTGATGGTTGCTCTATGATAGGAGTTGAGTTTATTGGATTTTCTTCTTTTACATTTTCAGAATTCTGGTTATGTTGAAGAGATGTCCCTTCTTCAAAACATTTATTTTTCTGTAGAGAAATTTCTTCATCAAAATTATCTTGTTCTTGAATAACAACAAAAGGATTTTTCCTTTCTAATATTCTACCAGATCTAAGTTGAACATCATTAAGATCTAGTGGAGTAATCATGTAAGTTGGAAATTTTTGTCCTTCTATGGTGTAAGAATTTTGTGAATTTTTATTATTTGGGTTTGGCAATGGCTGGGCATGTAGTTGGTTTGGTCTTTGTGGAAATGGTAATGAAAGTTGTGGGTTTTGATTTTGGAGTTGGGGTTGTTGATTTTGTTGTGGAAATTTTTGGGGAGGATAGTTTGGATAAGATGGAGGATATTGGTAGTATTGAAAATATCTACCATAGGGATTTTTCATTCCTTGTGTCTGAGGTTGAGGTTGGGACCAAGGTTGCTACCAAGAATTCCAATTATTTGGTGGGGGTCGAGTATACATTTGGTTATTAAAACCTTGAGTTTGTGGCCCCTGCCATGGTATTCTAGAGACAAATCAAAGAGATTCTACTGGATTTGAAGTCACTTCTTCCTGGAAAACAACCTTAAGACCTGGAATAGAAGGGAAAATTTTAGTTTCATGATTTTATGATAAAATAATACGTGCCTATATAACTTTTAAATCAAGAGGACAATATCTTAAGGCATGCTTCTTTCTGCATTTAGGACATAAAACATCTAAGGCATCAATTTCAGATTTCTACTTGTTTTGTAATTTGAGGGTGTATATATGTCCACTAAGACTCCCTAAGATATATGTTTTAAATTCATCAAGCATATTTCCAATTGCTGCCCTACTTACTGTTCCAGTTGTAGATTTATTCACTCTAGATAGAATAGGATCTCTTGTATTTTTCCTAATTCTTGATTTTCCTCTTAAGAGATGAATGCATAATTCACCGATTTTAGGTAATGTGAGTTGAGAGATGTATCCCCTCCCCATCATGTTGAGAATGTCTATCCATTCATCTCTAATAAATTTTAACAAGAGAGCTTTAAAAGTATCTTGATCTAAGTTTTCCATTCTAGCTCTTTTTATGTTGTAGTTGAATCTTTCAATTAAATCTTCCAGGTTCTCATCCTCTTTTTGCATCATCTTGAATACTTCATCCTTCCGATTAATGGGTATGCAATAATCCAAATATCTTTGTAAAAATGCACTTTCTATATCATTCCATGTCCTAATGTATTGTGTGATTAAACCCATGAACCATTTTAAAGTTGCTCCTTTAAGTGTTGCAGGAAATAGCTTTAGATTTTTAGAGTCTTGTAAGTAGTCATAAGATCTACACAAAACTTCAAACTGACACAAGAAGGTTTCAGGATCTTCATTCTTTAATCCATGGAAATTTGGAAGAATGGAAGGTGAAATATTTTTCATTGTGGCATTTGTATCCTCATCAATTGTAGGAAATCCAAAAGAATTACCATCTTCCCTATTTCTTCTATTTTCTTCACCTCCTCCTATGTTCCCTCTACCTCATCCTCCACCTCTTCCTCCTCTAATTCTTACGTTTTCTCCATTTAAAATTTCTCCTTCTCCTTCTCCTACTATTGTAGATTCCTAAGAGCTAATATAAGGTTCTAACTTTAAAGTTAATTACTCTTCCTTTGGTTCTTCTATCAATGGAATATTGAAGAAAGTTTCTTTTTCTTATCCCTCATTAGGAATTTCTAACTCTTCAGCTAGAATGTGTTCTCCTATAGAGGTGAAAAAGGTTACTCCTTATGTTGGAGATCTAGGATCTTCTTTCTCTAAGACTGCCTCAGTGGATGAAGTTGGAGATCCTCTTGGTTGGATTTCTGACCTTAAGACTTCAGGGAGTCTATGTCTAGTGAAATATGGAATATGAGTTTGAGATGGTGGTGTAGCACTACGTGGTCTAGGAGGGGTGAGTGGAAGGGAAAATTTTAAGGATGGAAGTTTATCTTAAATTTTACAAACCTTGGCCAATATTAATAGTCCCTAATATGCAAATTGTAAAAATTTTGGCGATTTTTTTGTAGAAATATTTATATTTCCAATGCTTTTATATTAGTCAATATAATATTTTGGCGATTTTTAAGTTAAAATAATGGTGTACTATAAAATTTGGGCGAATCATTTTAGAAAAAAATGGAAATCGGTGAATCGTGCTTTTTGAAAAAGCATGGAAAATTAGCCCACTTGCGAATATTAGCCCCTAAAAATTTTCCCTGGTAAGTGGTGTTGTTGGAATCAAACTCCTGCCTCTAGCTATGAATCTACCCCTAGAATCTCTTTCTCTATGCATGTAATTTTTTTTTTAGATGTAAGAAATAAGGTTTCCTAATTACACTTCCCCGGCAACGGTGCCAAAATTTTTAGTCAATTTAATGCCTTAAATTGCTATCATAAATTATCCATTGAGGTTAGTAATCTGGTGAAGTGTGGTGTACTATATATGCTTATTTAACCTTCTTCTTACTTCGTTGTGTATGTTTTTATATTGTTTTGGGGGGTTTTATTTCTTTATGTCTAAAGGAATTAGTTCTAAGAAATGAAAACCATGAAATCTCTAAATGTTTAATGATCAATTAAATCTAATGAATTTTAATGTTGAAAACTAGTTTCGGAAGAAGGAAGAAAAGGAAATGTTCTTTAACTATTCTAAATTTCATAAAAATGAATCAAAATTTAAATTTTTAGAATCTGATCTAAAAACAAAACATTTATTCTAATAACTTTGATCTTAAAGTTAAATTCTATTCTATATTAATCTAATTCTACTCCATGGATTAAAAACATAAATCCTATGATTAAGAATTGAAATGAAAATGCTAATCTAAATGGAAAGTAAATTCGAAGAAATGGGAAGGCAACTAATGTATGACCAAATACTAAAATATCATTCAAATTTGGAAAATGGAAAATTCATCTTCTTGATATGATTTAACAAGTATTTGATTACACATTTAAATTGTAAACTTAATCTAAGAAAGCAGTTAAAAATCATGTAAAAGGAAACTAACTATTGTATGATCAAATACTCAAATATCATTCAATTTTAGAAAATTACAAAGCCATATTCTTGAGATGATTTAAAAAGCATTTGATTATACATTTAATTGAAAATTTAATCTAGGAAAGCATTGTAAAAGCATGTAAAAGAAAAATAAGATCACTGTACGCTCCAATGTATCAAACACAATCCAATTTTGGAAAATAGAAACACTAATTTCTTGAGATGCTTTGATAAGCATAGGATTACACAGTTAATTTAAAACTAATTCTAAGAAAGAATTCATGAATTTAATCTATGAAACTGTAAGCAATTTAATCTAAGAATCAACTACAAAACTATGCAAATTTGACAAAACAGAGCTAAAAACATTCAAACTAAAACAACTAATGAAACCTCCTTACTGTGCAGGGGCCCTCTGCAACATAACAAGTTGAAATCCTAACAGACTATGCATGCATCAAGAAGGATCTGGAACAAAAAAACATGGCCTTTGTATTATCAAAACATAGTTTTAAGGTGTACACAACATTCACAATAATTAAGACTGTCTTCCCGCTTCAAAACAACCAGTAGTGAAACAAATTTTAATGTAACTGCCTTGAGGTATTTCCGCCCATAGATGGAAATTATAACTGAATCACAGAAGTAAAATATAAGTATATAACTATCAATTTTCTACGTCAGAGTAATTCGAGAGTCTTTCGTTCTCGTATCACGTCCTTTGACTGAACTTTGACTACGAGCATAGGAACATTTTTCTGTCGAATTCAAACAGGTGGATAGGATGGGATCCATGTGTGGATCATTCCAAAGATTCCCATGTGACTCATTCCTTCATTCTCTCCTCAAAACCTGTCAAACCATCAAAGTAGCTGCGAAAACAACAATTAGTTGTAGAATAACACACGTTTTGTAGTTGAGTTACAAAAATTCATTTAAATAACAAGAAACATCAAAATATAAAATAGAGACCATTCGAATGAATTCTCTGAGATAAAATATGTCATTTATCATTTATTGGAGTTATGGATTTATGAAAAAGTAGGAAGAAGTGATGAAAAAGGATGTCCGAGAAAGAACAATTTTGAGGTTCAACAACATCATCCTCCTCTTCTTTCTTCACTCTGACCATTCTGCTGATGTTGTTCTACCTCTTAGTGATTCTCCGAATCTCTTCTTGGCAGATTATTTCCCACATGTCTACCCAGGATGGTGACGCTAACCTGCCCAATATGCTTTGGACAAACGTTTCCCATTCCTTGGTGACTGCATTCAGGGAAATCCTTACCAAGATAGCTTTTTCCAAATGTGCACTGATGGCAATCAATTGATCCTGGATAGTCTAAAGTCGGACAAGGAAGGGATATACCTCCTCACCCTTCTGCATATGGAATAGCCTCATCTGATTTTCAAGAAGCATTTTCTGTTAAACGGAGCTTCCTTGATACATGGCCTCTAAAGCGGTCCACATCTCATTTTTCGTCTTCTTTCCGGCATTGTGTGGCATGACATGACCCTTTACTCCACCCATAATCAAACACTTGGCCCGCGCTTGATTTTCATTAAATTTATTCAAAGGATCAGGATCTACAGGCTCAGCTAGGACATTCTCTACATGGTTCTTGATGTTGTACTCATCCAGGACTGATAGAATCATGGCCCTCCAGATAACGAAGTTAGAAACACCGTCCAACCTATCTTGATCGTTCATCCCATGAGAAGCCATATAGCTCAAATATGATGGAACATTATTCTTATCCCTCTTTCAGCGGTAATACAGAAACGTTGGATCTAGGTTTCTTGGTGACTAGAAACTACTCCTTCGAAAAACTGATTTCCCTCCTGGAAATATTCAGCCAAAAAAATCAGACAGTTCTCTCCAATCCTCCTGATCGAATCTCAGATCTATTTGGCTCAGATCTGATGAGTGACTGACTTCCTCCCTCTCTTTGTTGAATTATCTAGGCACAATTATGCACCAGTAGAATCTCTACCACACCAACACTATAGAATAACTGAAGCACTGCTTCTGGATCTTGGAAAACTGACAAGAAGACTAGATTGCATCCCTCTGGCTAGTCTTTGCGTAAGCAATCTGGCCTAGTGCAATCTCTACACTGCTCATAAGTGGACTCGTAACCCCAGACTAGGTGACGCAGTGCTTACGCTGGCCTCGTTAGCCTCTGCATAAGCCTGAAGGCCTTCTGAATATTCAACACTGCCCCTTTCTGGATCTGCGTCCTATTGTTGCTGCTGCCCTTTCCGGATTTCTGCTGCTTCCGCTGCTACCCTGCAAAAAAATATTCTTCAGCTGATTTGCTGGAGATTCAGCTTGATCTGCTATCGCTCTGATACCATGTGACATTTTTTGAATACATTAATGCAGAAATCCTACTGTAGTATCATGGTTTACTTCTCCTACTTGTGATTAAATTATACAAGTTATTTCCATAAAATATTAAGAAAATACTTGAATTAAACACTACTAACAACCTACACATTTGCAGATCATTTACTGAATAATACGATCATTCAAACAAAGTGAAACACAGATTTTTCAGACAATAGTCCCCGGAAAAACCCAATGCGGGAAAACTGGTGCAACATATATGAGGGTTTATTATTATTATGTAGAATATGAGTACAACAAATCTAGGTACCCAACTGGTTAACCCGACAAAGAAAATAATAAATCTACAAAAATACCTATTGTTATGAGACCAAAAGCTAACTGATCCACACCCTCAGACATGATTTACAAGAATAAGCTATATTCTCTCCCTAGAAACCCCAACGCTGCCCATGAAGCCCCAACGTCAACCCTGTCAGGCTCTGTGTGCCTCTGCACTGCTCAAAAGGGGACCATGTAACCCCAGATTGGGTGATGTAGTCTTGACGCTGCCTCTGGAGGCCTATGCGTAACTCTGGAAGCCCTCTGAAGCTACAATGCCGCTCCTCCTAGGTCTGCATAGCACCTGCGTAACAGCTGAAGCCTCTGCGCTACACAACTACCGCGTAGCTGCTGCTCCTTCCCTTTCTCTTCTGCGATGTACTTGATTGCTACTCCTTTGCCTCTTGCTGACTCTTGGCTCCAGGATCAGATTATCCCCTCAACCAATACTACCCCTCGCTGCAGAAAACCCCTCTAGAAATTCTTAACAAACCCTGCCCTGGAATTCTAGATCAGTTCCTCAGCTCTGCCTTTGTGTGTGTCCCCGACTGACCCTCAAGACTTTCTCTTATACTTTTTCGTTGAACACATTAAAAACCATGATTAAATCTCTTATCAATGGTTGAGATTAAAATACTTCTTGATCCGTGTCACTTAGAACATAACAACACGTGTTTAATTAATTCACTTTATTTTTTCTAATTTCCTAAGTTTAGACTTGGCGTCCTCATAAAAAAATTAATTATTTGAATAACTTCAACACCAAATAAAATTTCTCCAAACGCTTTATGGGTTTTGGATTTGATGTGTTTCTTAGTCCCTCCACAAATTTTCAGGGCTAGAGCACACCTGATGCTACCCCAACTACACAAAATCTCAACAATATTGCTGATAAATTTGTTACTGGATCTAAGTTGATGCCAAGCTAGGCACCAAAGGTTATTGTATATTGGGTATGGGGGGTGTATATATAACATTAAAATGAAAATGGTTAACAAATAATCTATGATTATTTTAATTAACATGCAATTAGAAGATACCATATGGGTTTAGAAATGTTAAGCACCTCGATCACTAGTTGATTAAGTATCTTGATATGATGTGAGCATAGATATGGTGTGACACAACAATGTGCTTCCCATATCGAGGTATCTAGCACTAAATTATTTATTGATAATGTTTCATGAAATGTTTGATGTTCTAGTATGATGTGGAAATGACATGGTAATGGTAGGTCCCTTACTGGGGTACTAGAATGGTTAAAAATGATATAACACCAAGAAGTGTGATGATCCAGTATGACAAGTAAAATTCCATTAGTTGATAGGAAATGAAACCAACCGTTAGTTGATAGAAATGAGTATTGGGTACCAGTATGACACAAAATACAAAGTGTTCTAGTATGTGACATTACAGTATGATGGATTAAAATAATATCAATTTTTTTGATTCCCATATATTTTATTTGGGATGTCTAATTGGTCCACATGGAAGTTAGAGTGTTGGGAATTAAGTGTTAGACCCATGGTCTAGCCCATGGTTTCTTATGAGCCTTTGTATTAACCCAAAAAATATTCAATGCCATTTCCATCTACATTGACTTACATTTGGATCATATTACTATGTTGTGTCGACTTGATCAAGCTAAAAGCTATAAATAACTCAATCTGAAAGCTATAAATAATGCATCGAAAGTGAAAGTGTGGATATTTGATTCAGAACAAAATTGTGAGGAAGGTCTATAGTCTATGAGGCCAATCTTGAAGAAATATGGAGATGAAGTTTGAAGAATACATGTATCTTGTGCATGGAATTTGTCCAAAACATAGTTTCAAAGTGCGTAATGAAGTCTGTGAAGATGATGTTAATAGAAGCATTCGATACTGTTTTCAATATGAGTTAAATAATAAAAATGTTTAAGGTGCACATATATGAATAAGCAACAACAGAATTCAATTACCAACAAGGGGAAGAGTGAAGCTCAATACATCGAATATGATTAGTGAAGTAAGATTGAAGAATTTGTGAAATGAAGGACATCATACAGAATGATAGCGCTGATTGGATTAACATTAGTCAAAATGAAAATCATAATTAATATAGGGGATAGATGTCTCCTGTAGGTTGGTGTCTGTAAAGCAGCAAAGGGAATTGGTGTCTCTTGTAGGTTGATGTCTACAAAACAACATAGGGGATTTGTGTCTCCTTAATGTTAGTGAATATAAACAATTAAGGGATTTGAGTCACATTTAGGTTGGTTCCAACAAATTAATGTAACAATAGGTTGGTGCCTACAAGATCAAGTATTCAAATGAGTAATGTGGTTTTCTCTCTTTAAGGGTTTCCATATACATTTGGTGTTCTCACTTTTTTTAAGTGATTTATGCATTATATGGTTTGAATTATTTAATAAGTATAAATTGGCCATTATATTTATTCACCCCTCCCTCCGCGCCCCCCCCCCCCCCATAATATAATATTAATTCCAACCATCATGAATAGAGCTACCAACATAGAAATGTGGTGGTTGAAAGTAGTAAGTTGTGATAAATTTGCTAAGAATAACCTCGAAGTTATTGGCTATGTGAAGAAATGGAGAACATAAAACCCTAAATATTGAATTAATCTTGAAGCCCATAGATATATTCTTACCTATGGAAGGATACACAACTATAATTTTCAAAATTTAACACCAATGTCATCACACGTGGAGGAGAAGGAAGCCTCGAGAATAACATATCAATGGACATTAAATCTAATTTATTAGCACTCAATGAAAATGGTTGTTGATACTTGCTTCCTTTTTTTTTTAAGGTGGAGAAATTTATCATAATTGAATTGTCCACTAGCAAGGATGAAAATCATCATCAAAATTAGTTTTAGGTCGTACTTCAAACTAGAAAGAGGTAGCTTTAAACTAGTGCCTAGTAAAGGTTGGTTTCCCTTGTACTCATTGGTGAGGCTACTACCAATGGGATCATATGATTTTTAATAAAATTTAATGTTAATTTTATACCTAAAAATAAATATTATCTTGATGACAATTTAACCTATTATTTAAAGCTAATAAATAAAAAATTGTCAAATGTCAATTGGATTTAACTTGAGTGGTTGAAAGAAATGTTGTTATCCTCTTAGTTGAGCATTTTTTTTTCATTGAGATGTAATTTAATCAAAATAATATTCTTTTATGTATGCCCTAAAATTGCTTATCATAAACAATAATAAAGAGAGGAAAATGTAATTAACAACGCAATAAAATCTGAACAATTAAATTAACGTTAGTTTACCAAATTCTATATAAATAATTGAAAAATAAACATTATATTTTTTAATTTAAAATTTAAAATAATGATTTATGCCACTACTCAATCATGTTAAATTGATTTTTTTTAACACGAAAGTGACTTAATTTTAAATTTAAAATATTGATTTATCTTATTTATATCAACTACTTGATCATGATAAATTGATTTATTCTCCCAATGGTGGTGGGAAAATAGTGGCCAAATGGTCTCAGGGTTTGTGATAAGGAGTTCATAAATTTTTCTCAAAATCCAAAGTTACATGATTGGGTTGAAACTAGGATGGTTGCATAGATCTATTCTTCCTGATTCTGGCGACATGAATAGTTCGAAAAACCGATGTCGTATGAGGGAGATATCGCGTTATGATCGAAATGCCAAACATGTAAATTGCGACAGTTTGACCAGGGTTGACTGGGATGCACAATCAGCAAATGGGTGGATGCACAGTCAGCAAAAGGGAATATTTTGGGGAATATTCCTTCCTCATATTCAATTAAAAGTTGACAAGTGTCTGAATCCTATTGGTCGAATGAGTTTGGTACGTTTGTGGAGGGAAAATCAGGAGGTGCAACATGGCCAACCCTGAAGCCGCCACGTGGCCCTGGAACCATACTGTAAAATTTTGGTGAGGTCCGCAGGTCTCAACCCCGCGACCTCCCTCCAGGCACACATACAAGTTTCCAACTACTCTATACGTTGATACTTAAAATTCAAAGGTTGCAGGTTGTATTTATGGTTTGTTGTATTAGCATTTGGGGTTTGGAACCGTCGGCAGTCCCAACCCGCCAGCGGTTCCCCAAGACGTATTCACATGGCACATTTAAACAAACTCCAACCACAAATGTTACAACCGATGGCTATTAGCCGACAACGCTAACCACCAATTTTCCACAAGTATGTCACATGGCCACGGTTTATTAACATCCTCTGCATGATTTAATGCTAACCTTCGACAGTTCAACCCCGGTTCAAGCTTATCACCACAGTTAAATACCGTGGATTCCACCGACCGTTACGGTTAGGCCACGGGTTTGGGGTGCGCATGTAGCCACCCCAACCACAAAATTTAATTACCACGATTTATTCAGCATTCAAGACTGGTGGGAGCGCTATTTGTGGCGGTGATTGCTAATTTAACTCCAGTTAAGTGGAGTTCTCCACTTTTAATGGAGTTTTTCTAGATGAAACTAGGAAAAAGAGTAGGAGACTCAATTTTAGCCCATTCTGAGTGAATGAAGAGTCATTTTTAACTAATTGAAGCATTTTGGAGCCATTGGTGCAAAGAAAACAACCATTAGAGCACTATAACTACATGTATTTGCAAAAATTTTAGCATAATGAAAGATGTACATGCCATTGGGAGCTGGACCAACAGATGTAGCCTAAGAGGGGTGAATTGCTTCATCATGGCTACTGTGTAAATTTCATGTGGTGACTTATTTATCTATTTTACACTATTGTTCAGTGTTATTTAAGCTTATTTTATGCTTCTAATTCACCTAAAATCATCTACAATTCATGGACAAACACCTCAATCCTTAAGCAAACTAATGAACTGATTATGCACATGTTTATAAACTGAAAATACACTTAGCACAAAAAAACTAATAAAATAATTTTAGATCAGGTTGGTATCAGAGCTAGATTTTATTCCTTGGTGTTGTTTAGTGAAAATAATTGTTTAACTGTTTGCAATTTTTTAGATGCTTACAAGGCTCAAGCTCAAAAGAGGAGAAGCAAAATTGGTGGAAGCATAAGGGTCTCAAGAAGAGCCGAAAGAAACGAGAGCAATATTTCCAGAATCTCCACCACCTATTTCACCTCCTAAAGAAGCAAAAGCTACTTTAAGCATGCCCCAAGAGGAAGGATAAATCCATGAAGAAGTTGATCCCAAGGAGGAAGAAAGAGTGTTCAAGAAAGCATTTCTTGACATGACTGAGATGGTTAGAATCCTTTATCAAGAAATGAATGAGAGACTAGAAGGAGAAGGATCTCAACTTCACAAAGAAGGACAAGGTTCTTCATGAGGTCATAATGATGAAGATAATTCAAAGAAGGGAAATGGAGGAAATGGAGGCAGCAAAGCCATCATCCTCACCCTCATCATCAGCATCCTCTACTTCTTCTTCAGTACATCAGCCACACAAGTCAAAGAACACTGATAAAAGTCCTTTTTTAAAACTTGATGTTAAGTTTGAATTGCCAATGTTTAATGTTGAAGTCAATGCAGAGAAATTTGATAATTGGATTAGAAAATTGGAGGTCTATTTGAGAATCCATAACCTTCAAGATGATGATACCAAAATTCAATTAGCTTCATTGAGAATGGAAGGTGCAACATTTGTTTGGTGGGAAGCCAAGACAAAGGAGGAAATAAAGAAACATGGTAAGATTATTCTATCATGGTCAGATTTCATTACTACTATAAAACAAAAATTTTATCCATTAGATCATACACAGAAAGCCATAATGAACTGGCAGAACTTTAGGCAATTAAAGGGACAAAATGTGCAAGAATACACCCAAGAATTTAGGAGAAGAGCTATCTTATTAGGGGTAGATTTGTAGAGTCAAGATACTTTTCTCAAGTAAATAGGAGGCTTACATATCTACCTAAAACATACTATTCTCATGTTTAACCCCACTTGTCTAGATCAAGTATGTGTTTAGGTCTCACATCTAGAAGCTAGAGGGAAGAACATTTCTGAAGAGGGTAGGAATAAACCTTTTAAGGGTAAAGCCAAGGAGAAGAACTCAAAAGGTAAAAACAAAAATAATGCATCTGTTAAGAAAGAGGGAGAAAAAGTGGTTTGTAAACATTGTTCAAAAGAAGGCCATGATGAAACTCATTGTTGGAAATTACATCCTGAAATGAGGCCAAAGAAACCCAATAACAAAGGGAAACAGAAAACTACAACTACAACTCAACATGATTTAGGATCTGATTCAAGTGATAAATCTAAGATTACAGTCATGGGATGGAATAAAATGAAGGGAAAAGAAATTGAAACTGAACCCAGTACTAGTACATCAAACTGTCACATACATACTCCAAATGAAGAAGAAAGAATATAACGGTTTCATGTGATGGTCATATCCAAACATACCAAGATTAACACATTGACACAGTGGGTCATGAGCAAACTTAATCTCTTAAGACTTGACCAATAAACTTAACCTTGAGACAATACCATATCCATTGGGTTGGATTTGTAAGGATGCAAATCTGCAGGTTTCAAAGAAATGTATATTACCGTTTGCAATCACTACAAATTTTGTGGACATAATTGAATTAGATGTGGTTTCGCTTGACATAACAGGTATTATGTTAGGGAGTCCTTACTTGTATGACAGGAAAGTGATTTTTCAGCGCCATGAGAACAAGTATCATTTATTCAAAGATGGCAAGGATTTCATTGTTAGAGAAGACAAACATTGCTATGGTAAATGCTGGACAGGTAAAGAGGCTGGTAAATTCAAATAAGAATTTGTTCTTCTTATGATTAAGCCTAAAGCTAATATTAATCATGAATCATTGGAGGGATGTGAACTTAAGTTGAAATCAGATTTATATGATGTAGTTAATGCACATCATGAGATGTTTTAGGAGCCAATAGGATTGCCTCCAAAAAGAGAGATTCAACATGAGATTAAGCTGCACCAAGATTGTCCTCTTCCAAATATGAGTATGTATTGCATGTTGATAATGGAGAATGCTGAAATAAATAGGCAAATCAAAGAGATGTTGGACAAAGGAATCATAAGGCCAAGCACCTCGCCGTGCGGTTCACCCATAGTCTTGATACCAAAGAAATATGGGACTTGGCGCATGTGTGTAGATTTTCGAGCTTTGAACAAGATTACGGTAAAAAATCGTTACCCACTCCCAAGAATAGATGATTTGATTGATCAACTGAAAGAAGAAATTTTTTTCACTAATTTAGATTTACGAAGTGGATATCATCAAGTAAGAATTGCAGAAAGTGATATATGGAAAACTGCATTCAAAACCAAACAAGGACTCTTTGAGTGGCTAGTTATGCCATTTGGTTTGTGTAATGCACCAGAAACTTTCATGCGTGTTATGGATAGTGTTTTGCATCCATTCCTTGATGAATT
The DNA here is from genome assembly GCA_034641835.2 of Pinus albicaulis. Taxonomy (NCBI): domain Eukaryota; kingdom Viridiplantae; phylum Streptophyta; class Pinopsida; order Pinales; family Pinaceae; genus Pinus; species Pinus albicaulis. The sequence continues at coordinate 614,029,231 of CM076584.1, read as the reverse complement.
TGTTATTATTTACTTAGATGACATATTGATTTTTAGCAAAACAAGAGAATATTATGTCTTGCATGTGAATAGAGTGCTTGATATTTTGAAGCAAGAGAAATTGTTTCTTAAGATGTCAAAGTGTGAATTTGGAAAGACTTATTTGATCTATTTGGGACATATTGTAGGAGGATGAGAATTGAGGATTGATCCTTCTAAAGTGGAAGCCATTGTGAATTGGCCCACACCCAAAATAGTAACTAAGGGGAAGCGGTTATATTCCATAAGGAGAGAGACTAAGTGTCATGAGAGAAGCTCATTCATCTCTTATTGTTGGACACTTTGGGGTAAGCAAAATAGTGGTGCATCTATAGAGGTATTGCTATTGGCCTCGCATGGTAGATAGTGTGTCACGTTTTATAAGAGGTTGTTCTATGTGTGAAACAAGTAAGCCTAGTAATAGGAAGCTTGGGTTGTACACGCCACTACCGGTACCATCAAGGCCATGGGAGAGTGTCTCCATGGACTTTGTTGGAGGCCTACCTATGTCAAGAAAGAAACATGATTATCTTTATGTAGTTGTGGATGGATTTAGTAAAATGTGTATACTTATGCCATGTAAGAAAAACATTACTGCTGAACAAACTGCTGAACTTTATTTTCAACATGTTTGGGTTCATTTTGGATTGCCAACTTCTATTGTTAGTGACAGGTATTCCAGGTTCATTGGGAATTTTTGGTCAAATCTATGGAGAATGATGGACACAAAGTTGAAAAAGAGTACCACTTTACATCCAAAAACAGATGGACAAACCAAGGTGGTGAACAGAACCGTTGTGCATCTATTGAGAGGATATTGCAGCAAACATCCTAAGTTGTGGGATGAACAACTGCATTACATTCAACACGCTTACAACCGGGCCAAACACTCTTCAACACAAACATCACCTTTTGAAGTATGCTTTGGGTATTTTCCAAAATCACCATTAGACTTCATCTTTGGGAAGGATTTTGCAATTGATGGCCATAGTGACATTGACAAGGCTTGAAATTTCATTGAGAAAATTCAGATTATACATCAACAAGGTCAAGAACAACTTGAGAAAAGTCAAAGAAAATACAAACAAAGGCATGATAAACATTGAGTTGATCACAAGTTTCAAGAGGGAGATGAGGTATGGTTGCACATTAGCAAATAAAGGATAAAATGGGAAGGTAAAAAGTTGAAACCCATTCGCTATGGTCCTTTAAAGATCATAAAAAAAGTTGGTAATAAATCATTCCAACTTGAATTTCCTTCTTATATGCAAATGTATTCAGTTGTTAATGTTGAAAACTTACGTTTGTATGAGCCAACTTTGATCAATGATCAAGGAAGTGATGTTCAACTACCTTCTATTGAATATTTCTCACCAAAATTTCTGGATGAGCTCAAATAAGATACAATTCTTGACAGGAGGACAAGAGAAACCAAGAGGGGAAGTGCTGACTACCTTCGAGTTGGGCTCAAAGGTACTAATCCAAGCAAGGAAAAATGGATGGAGGTTGGAAAGGTGAGGGAGTTGTACCCTCATCTACTAAATAGGTAATCAAGTCTTTTGGGGTCCAAAAGCTTCCCAATAGGGAGAAGTGATCAGGAGTTCATAAATTTTGATTAAAATTCAAATTTACAGTATTAGATTGAAACCAGAATGGTTGCGTAGATCTCGCCTTCCTGATTCTAGCGCCATGAACGGTTTGAAAAACCGATGTCGTATGAGTGAGATATCACATTCTGATCGAAATTCCAAATAGGTAAATTACGAAAGTTTGACCAGGGTTGACTGGGATGCACAGTTAGCAAATGGGTGGATGCACAATTAGAAAAAGGGAATATTCTGAGGAATATTCCTTCCTCAGAATCAATTACAGGTTGAAAAGTGTTTGAATCCTATTGGTCGAATGAGTTTGGCATGCTTTTTGAGGGCCAATCAGGAGGTGCCATGTGGCCAGCCTTGAGGCCACCACGTGGCCCTGGAATCGTATTGTAAAATTTTGGTGAGGTCCGCAGGGCTTGACCCCGCAACCTCCCTCCAGGCACACAGATAATTTTCAAACCACTCTACACATCGATATTTAACATTCAAAGGTCATAGGTTGTATTTATGGTTTTTTATATTGGAATTTGGGGGTTGTTACCATCGGCGGTCCCAACCCGCCCGCAGTTCCCCAAGATGTATTCACATGGAACATTTAAACAAACTCCAACCACAAATGTTACAACCGACGGCTATTAGACGACAACGCTAACCACCAAAGTTCCATAAGTATGTCACATGGCCACGATTTATTTACATCCTTCGCACAGTTTAATGCTAACCTATGACAGTTCAACCCCAGTTCAAGCTTATCACCACAGTTAAATGTCGTGGGTTCCACCGACCGTTGCAGTTAGGCCGCGGGTTTGGGGTGTGCATGTGGCCACCCCAATAAAAAAACTTTAATTTCCACGGTTTATTTGTCGGTCAATACTGGCGGGCATGCTATTTGTGGTGGTGATTGCTATTTTAACTCCATTTAAGTGGAGTTCTACACTTTTAGTGGAGTTTTTCTAGGAGAAACTGGGAAAAAGAGTAGGAGACTCAATTTTCGCCCATTTTGAGCATAATGAAAGATGGACATACCATTGGGAGTTGGACCAGCAGATGTAGCCCAGGAGGGGTGAATTGCTTCATCATGCCTGCTGTGTAAATTTCATGTGGTGACTTATTTCTCCATTTTACATTGTTTTTCAATGTTATTTAAGCTTATTTTATGCTTCTAATTCACCTAAAATCATCTAAAATTCATGGACAAACACCTTAATCCTTAAGAAAACTAATGAATTGATTATGCACATGTTTATAAATTGAAAAGACACTTAGCACAAAAAAACTAATACAGAAATTTCAGATCAGTTCGCCCCACACGGCATGTGACAGGTTTTTTCATGATGGAGGACAATGTTATGATAAGGGACGTTGGTGGTTCGAACAATCTAGACCTTCCTTTAGTTGATATAATGTGGAGTAGGCTTAATGGTAAGGGTGGTGATTCTTTGGCAATGAAAGTGGGTTGTAGGGTGGTGAGTTCAAGTGTTGGTTGCCAAGAACGCTCGTCAGAGCCATGGAATAATTGGTGTTATGCAGAGGGACCTAGCCTTGTTGTAGTGGCTTCTGAGGTGGGATTCTATGCCTTCATTTGGTACAATGTAATGGATTTATGCAATGCTTCAAAGTATCATAGTAAGCCTAGATTTATCTATCAGAACCCAAATTGTAGTTAGTTGTGTGGTGCTCCATAAAACTGGGACCCTGGTGTATTTCAAGAAAAAATGGCTCTCTTGGCTTTGGTTTTTTCATGAGAGTCTGGTTCTAGGTGTATCTGGTTTGGTGTTGTTGCTGGTTTTCCTTTTAAGTGAGTGGTCTTGGGTGTGGGAAAGTTCTCGGGTGTGAGTTTCTATTGGTAAGATTTCTTCCTAGGGTCACCAGAATCTATGGTCGGTTCCTTTTTAGACAAGTACCTTAGAAGGAAAATGCTAGGCATTTAGAAAATTTGGTCATCTTTTGTCCATTCCTACTCTTGCTAGCCTAATGTTGTTACTGTCTAATTTAGTTTTGGTTCCACTATCTTGTGGTCTTGCCCTGAGAGTTACCGTCAATCTCCTTTAGTTATATTTGTGGTCTATTATCGGGGGTGAGTCGACTTGGGGGATTGGGTGGTTGTGGGTAGTGAAGGCGAGCCTCTCCTCCCTGGGTGGTGTCTCTAGCTTGGGGCCGTTCATCTCTCAAACTACCCTGGCTCTATGTGAGTCCCATATTGGTCTTGGTCTTGGGGGTCTGTATTGTGGTTGTGATGCGTTCTTGGTATTTTCTTACGTGCTTTGGTGGGTTCTTTGTTGTATTTATGTTCATTGTTTATTGGGTGCCGTCAGTCAAGCCCCGTCAGCGAGGCTGACCCTACCACAAAGGTGGGAAGTGAGGCCCTGTTGGGTGCCATGCCAACAGTCATCTCATCCATGGCAGATTCATAAAGTGAGGAATCTATGGTGGCTCATGCCCGTGGTCACTCACTAAGTTTAGTGGAGGCTCTGGCTATGCTGGAATTAATTGATGATAAGCTTCAAGGGGTTCGGGAAAACCTAGACATCCAAAAATATCATCATTACGAATACATAAATGAATTGATGGCATACATGAATGATATTCAATTTAGACTCAGTGAAGTTTTGGAATAGATGGAGAGTGTCTGCCAAAACCAGTGACACATCAATGAAAATCTACAAGACTTGGAGGCTCGAATGGAGCATATTGACTTCCACTTGCATGATAGAGATGGCCTCCTTGCAACACCTCATGTGTTTCCTCTTCAACCACGTCCGTGATATGGTGTTCTCAGATTCTATGTCTATTTTTCCTTCTTTTTTCTTTGTAAGATTGATCAACCTATCAAAAATAATGGTTTTATGGTCATATCTTCAGCGTTGTCTGACTCTCCTCGCTTACAATTCTAGTCTAAACGAAGCTAGGAGAGTCGTGGAGAAAAAAATTGTACTCTAGTTTTCTATAATGATAATATAAAAAAAAACTTTGATAGACCAAAAAAATATAATTGATTTATTTTTTAAAATGTTAAAAATAATATGAAAATAGACTTAAATTCCTCATGTTCAATAAAATCCATGATTTTTTCGGTCCCAAATTTAATATCTTCTTTCAAAGTCCTTGCAAAATAGTCTTCACATATGACATTGACATTTTAATATGATTAATTGTTTATCATTTGATGAATATTAGTCTAATAAAGATGAAGATGTCATATATTAAATAGAATAAAATCAATGCAATATGATTATAAGTTTAGTTTTTTTTTTTTTAATTTTATTTTGTGTGGTTTTTTTAATAAGTTGTTAGTTGATATTAACATTTTTTTTTATATTGCATGAGAGGTGCTATACAATTTAGCATGGAGACATGTTGTACATTATATTTAAAAACAATAAAATAATAATTTGAATTGACAAATTAAAAATAGTAATAACAATCTGCCATAATTAAAATATTTCAATTTGCACTTTAATTTTACATAACTTTATATAGAGATATATAGTATGAGGAAAAATGTAATTTCTTCACTACTTAATATGGAAATGAGAAAGAAATATTATTATTGATATTACATGATGTGTAATTCATTTTACTTTGACTTTCCATGTGATATTTAAAACAAAAATACATTAATAACAAAAAAATATTTTATTGTCAACTATATGTATAATATTTCAATGTCCCTATTAAATAACATGATTTTATATCATAATATCGATCTATATTGGTATAGAGAAAAATAAAGTAGTTTAAATTAAAAAATTTCGTATATTTTCACTTTCCATAACTAAGAGATGTGTAATTTATTTTATTTCTAATGTAGAGTTGATATACAAGATTTTAAAAATACCAATAACAAATAAAAGTTTAAGAGAGAGAAAGACTAAGAGAATTTTTATTCTATTAATAATTGCTTTCTAATTCAATGTATGAGGGATATTTGTAATTCTTTCAATGCTTAATATGGATTTGACATGTAATATTTTAGAAAATATTAATGATAAAAAAAACTAAATGTGTGCATACATGAAAAAATATGAGGGGGCATGTTTTAACATTTTAATGTGGATAATGTGAATTATAAATAAAATATTCCTTAACTTCAGATCTACCAAGTGCACACATGAATCAAATCTCTTTTCACTCTAAAAGATGTTTGCATCTCAAGATATTTGATCCCACTTGGTAGATCAAAGTTAAGATGGATCTAGGCTAGTTATTTATTAAATTTGGTTTTATTTTTCATTAACAATTTGTTAGTGGTTTGTAAATATATATTAATTTATCACATGTTATTTTTACATCTAAAATTATTTATTTAAAAAATTAATGATTAACGATTGATAATTGATAATTATTATTTTATTTTTTATTTTTATGTAATTTCATGTAGTCAAAATGTTTTAATTAATAATAATAATTATTAATTTTATTTTTATATTATATATTTTTTAATTATATTTCATTTTTATTTTTATTGTTATGTAATTTGATGAGGTCAAATGTTTACATAACAAAACATCACATAACATAATATAACATTACGACTTTTCTTCAATCAATTTTCTTAATTATTTGAAATAAATTTAAGTATATATTACAATAAAATATTATTAATTTTTGTTATAATGTGTAACTTATTTTAATTAATATATAAGTAAGAAATTTATTCATCATTTTTACTAAATATTTTCGGATGAAATCACATATCGATTTTAATGTTGACACGTCATCAGGACATACATGGATATTTGAACCATGTAACTAATAAATAGTTGAGATGCAACGACTCAACCAACAATAAAAAATAAATTAAAAGTTATTATAGTAAAAAAAAACTTTAAAAGACAATAGCTCAAGTTGTAGCTAACAGGCTTAATTCCCCTTCTACTCAGGCTTAATTCCTTCCACTCGAGTTTTATTCTTCAAAGACATGTTAGCCCCCATGGAAAAAATTCAAACATGTTGAAAATCATGACTTGTAAGTGGGCTTAATTCTCCTTCCACTGGGGCTTAATATTCTTTAAAAACGTATTAGACCCTATGGCAAAAATTTGAACATGTTGAAAATCATGACTAGTAATTCCTATAAGCGTGAATTTCTGAAAGTTGAGGTGAATAGTGGAAGTTGTTGTGATTTGATTGATATGAGGTCTTTGCCCATAACAATCTTCTAAGTAATAAATTTTAAACAAAATAGAAAGTAATTAATTAATAATGACAACCATTGGGTCCCGAATGCGGGTGCCTGCTAGCTCGATTTTCCACCTAGCCTCACCTATGTCGTGCAGACGTCCAAGCCACACAAAGGCACATGGCCTAGGTGAGGGAGCCATTAAATTCACCAACTCGAAATGCTTTGTCATCACTGGCCTTCATTTCACACGCCACAACTTCATTACTGCTCGTCCTCGTTGCAGGAAACCCATGCCATTTATGGGCCATGGCGCCACCCTTTCACTGCATTCTACTCTCAGTTTCTCTGCCCATTTCGCATTCTGCTCTGTTAAATTCTGTTGCGGCTCTGCCCATTCGGCTCTTCCCTCTCGCTCTACCATCCTCTGTCACAACTCCGCCCATCCTGGTGTCCCTCTGTCTTCCCCTGCCCTTTCACTCCACGCTTAGCTCTGTCACCCTACTAGCCCGCCTCATTCATTCCTTTCGCAGTCCTCCAATTCTGCCTCCATGCCTCGACGACACCGCATGCACTGTCGAAGAGGAGGAATTCGTGGCATGCCATCTCGACCACCCATTCATGTCTCAGTGGGTCGCTCCATGGATTTCTCCCTGGAATTAGAAGCTTTGGTGGCCATTGACCCCCAACTCCTCACCGCTCACATTTCTCTGCATCTTCCTGAAACTTAGCCTGGCGCGGGGTCCAGGAAGTGTTGCCGCAAATCCACTCTATCCCCCTCCATTCAGAATCATCCCTGTAATATGGTAGCCTTGTCGGTCAAGGCAATGGAGGATTCCTTAGTTAGTGGGGGAAGTAGCAGCTCTTCTGATGGTGGCAAAGATAATGCCTCAGGTGTCTGTTCGACTTCAACGTCGGGGCAACCCAAGCTAGAGGACGACTACGGGTGCTTTATTGAGGAAGAGAAACCTCCCCAACCTACTCTGGATGACAAGGAAAAGCATGCCTAGAGCTATGATGCTCTCCTCTCACGGTTTTTACATCGTTGTCATAGTTTTTATGCTTTTTAACTTTCTGCACTTGTTATCTAGTTATGGTGTCTCTCTATCTAATGTTGGTTTCCCCTCCAGGGGCAGAAATTTTCATGCTACATGGACTGGTTCTTGGGTTGGTTTCCCCTCATGGGGCAACCCTTTTTCTTTTTTGAATTTTACCGCCGGAATTGTCTAGTTCAAAAATTTCGGCCGAGACATGGATTGTAACAATGTACTTTTTTGTATGATATAATAGAAGTAGACATATTTAGAAAAAAAAAAAAATGACAACCATTGGGATTTGAATATCTTGGTATTGAGGTGAATAGTGGCAACCGTTACCATTAAACAAGCAAGCAATTTTAAACAAAGGGGAAAGTAATTAATAACCATAAAGAAATAAATTTGCAGGTTCTTCATAAAGTGGATACTATAAAAAATACAGTAGGAGCCTCATCCCATTTTAATTTGTGAGATGTAGGAAATTGAAATAGAGGATTGAAGATGAAAATTACATTATGTTATAATGTCCAACATAGACATAGATTAGATATCAATTTCAAAAGGTTTGTCATGCTACAATTCCTCCTAACCATCTAAGCCAACCATAATACTTCTCTTAATGCTTAGATTAGAAAGAAATCCAAGTAATCCATTACTTTCTTAATATTTGATAAACTAATTTTTTTTTCTCAATGGATGTTAATCACCATCATCACGTCGATAAACATGTCTATTTTGGAATAAGGCCTTAGGAATTTTAATTTGATTATAAACAATTATTAAGTGGATGGTAGGGTTTTAACCTCTAGTGAATATTCTAAGCTATTCTTAGTAGTATAGAAAAATCAAAGGTTGAGATTTATATCAAGAGTAGTTAAGCCTTTTTTATTTTTTAATTAAATTAATTAATTTTAAAAAATGAGATATAAACTAGTGTCATATGAAATGAGCTTTTTTTTTTTGGACATGTGGTATTGATAAGCCATGGTATTCTCCTACACTTTTGTAACAAATCCTACTTAAAATTAAAAATCTTCATAATAATAAAGTGAGGGTGAATCTCCATGGTTATGAATCATGTTACATGTTTTTTTAAATGTATAAATGTTTAATTTATATATTAATTCTTTTTATGATTTTTATGAAGGCATTGTTTTTTATTTTGGTCAAAAAGCTTAAATACTTTCAATTAATTTTGAATTTTTCAAAAAATTTATGAAGTTTATTAAAGTTTTGAAAAAATAAATATTAAACTCAATAATTTTTTTATTGTAAGCTTGGCAAAACCACATCTTCATCATGTCCAATATATCACCCCTTGGGGAATTGAACGGATCACTTCACATCAAGGAGAGTCTTTGAATCAAATATTTTGGAAACAAAAAATAATTATTTTTTTATTTTTTAAAATGTAAGTTGTTTTTTCCTAATTGATTGATGAATGTTTTTATGTGGTTTTAAATTGAATTGTTTGATATAAAAAATATATTAAAAATAAAAGATCTAACACATTATCTATTTCCAAGTGCCATAATAATTTAGGGTTTGTTACAATACTATAGCCAATACCATGGTTTATCAATATCACATGCCCAAAAAATATAACTAGTTTCAAAATTAAAATATTTTATAAATATTTTATTTTAATTTAATTTTATAACATTTTTTTTTTTAAATTAAAACTTAATACTCACAATATAACAAGATTTTTAATCATGAATATTTATTCTCATTTTACCATGAATATTATTAACTTGTAAATAGGCTTTGTTACAATACCATGGGCTATGGCCTATCAATACCACTTGCTCATCAACCATAACTCATTTCAAAATGAAAATATTTTATTGTAACTTTATTTTTATACCTATAAAAAACAAATTATATATATATATTTTTTATTTTAGTCAAATTTTTTCGACTTTCAATTAGTTTTGAAAATTTTAAATAATTTTTTTGAAATCAATTAAGCTCTATTAATTATATATATGAAGAGATACTAAGTAATAAAAAGAGGTACTAAGTAGTAGTGTTAGTAATGTTGTATGTTACACTTCCTTAATTTTACTAATGGCAAATATATTTTTAATGTTTTAATGCATATTTGATTATACTAGTTACTCTATTAACCAATTTCACATATTTTTTCAACATATATCACATAACGATTATATTATATTACACATCTCCAGCATATTTTATTATTAAAAACACCTTTTTAATACAACTTGAATGCTAATCTCAAACTCGGCCTCCTATATTGATTATATAGTGCATAGCATTACAGGAAACATCGAAGGTCTACATTTTTGGTATGGATCTTTCTAAATGAACATGAATATCGATAATTAGAACAGTTGATTCGAACTATCTATTTTCCCAAATATATCAAGGCTTCCCAGTCCCGACCTCTCTCGTAAGCATCAATGTGCAACAAAGTCATATAATATTATCACAAAATTCTCTCCTGTGTTTTCTGTTTTGTTATTTTTTATTTTTTTTCCTTCCGGAAAAAGAAAAATGTTATTTATATATGAGTGATAAATAGTATAGATTCAAAAGATGCTTTGACATAACTATGTCCAAAATTATTTGAACAATCACTGTTTGTCCAATCCACATAAACATCTCCCCTGCATAGATGAGCAATAAAGAAAATAGGGAAAACATCATAAAGTATTTGGGTGCAAAGGCCATATACAAGTAAAATGTGAGATACATCACAAACATGGTCTGCATAGTGATGGATGAAGAAGCCTTGAGATGCATACAAAAAGAGACTGATAGTGGCACCAAAGAAAATCATCATAAACAACATATGTGCCTAGATGTGATCTTGTGTAGACGATAGACCACAATCACAAATCAAAACAGAAATGGATTTTTTTAGTCAATCCAAGAACTAGTGATATTAGCAGGCTCGCATGACTAGCTTGCTTCCATGAGTCCCGTCACAGCAGTGCCAAGATGCACAATGGATCGATGTACCCAAATGTCAAAAACCTGCAGTGGAAATTATGTGAATGCACCTTTGGGAAAAAACTGATAACCAAAAATGGAGGCCCGAAAACAATTGAAGTAATCACGGAAGAGAAACCACTTATTTTTTGAGCAATTGATCCCATGAATATGAGATATGTTGATATTTCCCATAGGAACAGAGAGGCCTTGTTTTGATAGGATATCTGCACGAGAATTGTTCTCCGTATATATTTGCAATATAGGTGGATCGTTGAGCTTGTGGAGTAGATTCTTCACCCGAGAGATCCACTTCTGTAAACTTCTTGGCCGAAAAATTGTCTTACCATCAATATCATCAATGACAACCTTCCCATCTCCATAAATGTTAACAAATTGCAAGCCTAAATTATAGGCCACCACAAACCGCTCCATAAAGCCAAAAGCTCCGCCTTAATGTTAATGCCTTCCCCTCCATTCCAAAAGATCGCTGCCTTAATGTTAGTGTCTTCCCCTCCGTTCCAAATCATCTAATAACGATCCAGATTTTCCATTTTAATCCACGCCCCACATCCACAACATTCCTCTTGTTGTGCCCCATCAAAATGCTGTAGTCTAAAAAATCCACAGAATAACCTAGAAATTCTGGTAAGGTTCTGAAAAATTCCAGCAAAGATTTATCAAAATCTTGTTTACAGTTGTTAAACTTCAGTATTTTGGGTGCCCTAAAGGTTTTTGATAGTGTTGAATCCATTTCCACTATCAAAAATGCAATTTAAACACTCCAACTACCTTATCTTTTGAATTTTTGTTTACCCGGCAAAAAACTATCAACCGGGCTATTTTTTTGCGTCGGTAGACAACTCCCTTCAAAATACATTACCGACAAAGTTATAAGATGTGAGGGGATACAGATAAACATATTCTTTGTAGATGCAGCATGATGAGGTTGGACAGCGATCCAAACCATGATAGCCCCATGAATGTGAGCAATGATAGCCGGTTTCCCTTTGAAAATAAAATGGCTGCCTGCAATAAAAAGGTCAAAATTTCCATTATTCTATAATTGTGATTGAGTATCTTAGTCAATTCAAATTTGGTCAAAATCGTTGGCCATTGTTCCACCACAATCTGGCACCAATATTTTCTAATATTTTTAAAAATACTACAAAAGAAAAAGTCGAAGTTTATATTGAGTTGAAGCTTTAAAAAAAAATAGTATTTTAGATTAATTTAAAATGGAGTAAAATTCATAAGAAATTATATATATATATATATACTTACATTAAAGTATCACTTCTTGTAGGCATATTACAAGAGTGGGCATTGAGGGGAATTGGCTTCATGACCTCCTAGAAAGACTTTTTAGCAACAAGAACTCAACCAATTAAACTAATTCTAGAAGCTTATCATACACAAAACTTATATCATGATAGAATATTATTTATGTTTAAACATTATTAAACTTTTATTAAATTTATGTTAGTAAAAATGCTCATTACCGCGCTCTACAACCTAGTATGGAAGAGATGTTGTAAGGTTATGCTACGTAAACATTTTGGCTCAGTCAAATTAAATAACAATAAAAATAACCTTAAAATACAATTAAATAAATTATATAAATGAAATTAATAATTATTTATAAAAATGAAATTAATAATTGCATGAGTTTTCTATGGTATTCTCTACCCATGCTTTTCCCCATGATATTCTCTAAAATGAGGTTTTATCAAGAATTTGAAAAATGATTATTTTAAATATATTATAAAGTTAGGTCCTCTGTTGTTTAACATTTGACTTGGTCAAATTACATAAAAATTAAAATTAAATTAAATAAAAAAATAAAATTAATAATTTTGCCAACGCATGGTTTTCCCAAGGTATTCTTAACCCATTGTTTTTCCCAAATTTATTGCACTGAGAGGTGCTTTCTAACCCAATATAGTAGAAATGTTGTAATGTTTTGTCTTTCCATGTTTAACATTTTTACGTGGTCAAATTACGTAATAATAATAATAATAATAATAAATTCCTACTAAGATAACCACTGGAGTGGAAGAGTTTCATTGTTGTCTTACTTTAACCATTTTTCAATTTATAAGTTGCTTCATAGTGATGTTGTAGGAAACTGCAAAGGTTTTAACTATTGCAAGTGTACATATCAAGGTATTTCAACTAAATATGGGTTGTTTTTAATTTCTTTAAATATTGTATTTAAAAATAACTAAAAAAATAAAAAGACTAAATAGTAAGAAAACCTCATTATTAAGTAGAATATTTAAGGGAAACTAGGGTGCACTATATTGGATGAAGAAAAAAAACTTGCGCGCGCTGCTGCCTGCGCGGCCATTGACCTAGCAGCCGACTGGTCTCCTCCTCCCTGCGCGAGGCCCTCGGCCTCAAGCCCTCCATGGCCTCCTCGAATGCTGCTCCGGAGGGCCATGCTGCTCTGACCGCAGAAGACGCATTTTCTGCTTTGATCAAATCTCTTGATCCTCAGCGAACTCACCCTGCAATGACCAAGTTTGTCAAGAAGTTGGATGGATTGCAAGAGGTTAACCTCCCTCCAGCTCTTCCACGTATGGCTGCACTCTCTTTAGCCGAGCGGGGGCTCATCGGTCAGTTCACTGGCCTTTGGCCCTCCCCGAAAACTGTTCAACGTTGGATCGAAAGAAACTGGGCAGACAAAGTACAAGGGAAAATCTCCATTCGTTTTTGTGGAAAAGGCTATTACACATTCCATTTCGAATCCAGAGCAGACAAGGACCTAATCTTCAGAAATGGGCCGTACTTCATGGACCCTCGCGGATTATATCTGAACAAATGGACACCAGACTTCGATCCTGAGCTGGATGTCCCTAATGCTGTCCCGGTTTGGGTTCGTCTTCCGCATCTCCCACTCCACTGCTGGGGAGATGACTCGGTCCGAGCTATTGGCAATGTTGTTGGAAAATACATTGATCGGAGCGAGCCCAAGGATAACATGCAGGCATGTGCGCGTATATGTGTTGAAGTAGATCTAGGCAAGGGTCTTCCAGAAGCAATCGAACTAAAGGTGGACGAGTGGACGCATATTCATCAACTGGACTACGAACAAATTCCATTTAAATGTAAGGTATGTCACGAGTACGGTCATTTTTCCAATCACTGTAAAAAAATAGTTAATGATGAACCTGCTCAATCTGGAGAGCAATGGGAAACTGTTAAAAAAAATAAGACAGCCTCTGGCGCGAAAGCAATCCATGAAGAGGCTCCTCCCAAATCTGCCCCTCCCAAGCCTAACCCCCTCTCCGCTGAGCCTAATGCCTCCTCCTCAGCAGTCCCTCCCCCCTCCTCTCCTCCTGGCCCACCCATCTTCCCCACCCCGGGGCCAAACTCCGACCCTCCCCTGATATCCTCAAATCCCTTTGGCACCCTCTCTATCCCTGAAAATGAACCCCTGATTGAAAATGACCCTCCCATCCTTTACTCCCTTTCTCACTCCTCTCCCTCCCATTCTCCAGACCCCCCCCCCACCTCGATCTACTAGAAGCTCCTCGAAAGAGCATGGAGTCAATCAAGAATCCCAAAAAAAAGGGCCTGGTAGGAAATCAAGCAAGCAGCAGAGAGATGAAAATGCTCAAAAAGACATTGCTATGGGAACTCAAAACCCCATAGAAACCTATATATTGAGTCAAAATAGCAAAGAAGCAGCACACAAGGAGCAAGGGGGACGAGCATCCCTCCGAATTTCAAATACTCAATGATGAAAGTTATATCTTGGAACTGTAGGGGACTGGGGCACCCCTCAAAAAATGTTGCCCTGAAAGATCTCACATACCATGAGAAGCCAGGAATTGTAATGATACAGGAAACAAAGCAAGGTTTGCAAGAGATGACAAGAATTATAGAACAGCTCAGGCACTATGAGGGACAAACATGTGAAGCAAGAGGAGCCTCCGGTGGTATCACCACCATGTGGAACAAAAATACCTGGATATGCACATCCAAAATTATTAATCCTCATTGGATTAAAGTCATTTTAGAAAGCCAAGAAGAGCAAAAGCAAATAGTTATTTACAACATTTATACACCGAATCATTTCAGAGACAAAGAGCAGTGCTGGGACACTTTACAAGAAGACATCCAAGCTGAAGACAACAAAAACATCATCCTTGGGGGTGATCTAAATCTTATATTACACGCCAATGAAAAAAAAGGAGGCATATTTACACATGATCCAAACAGAGCAAAGCTGGAAAACATTATGCAAGAAAGTGACTTAGTAGATATCATCCCAAAAAATCGGAGGTACACTTGGAACAACCGCAGGCTGGGCAAAGACAACATAATGGAGCGCCTTGACAGAATTCTGGTAAATACCTCTCTCCTCTCTGAGTTTTCTACTGCTCATGCTGAAATTCTGCCTTATTTGGCTTCCGACCACTACCCCATTAGCATTATCCTTGAAGCTCATTGCCCCTTGGGGCCTTTGCCTTTCAAATACAACCCACTTTTGCGCAGCAATCCCATTGTGGATCTGATTGTCAAATCAGTTTGGCAAAATCACATAGAAGGATCACCAGGGTTTATTTGGGAATGCAAAGTGAAGAATACAAAACATGCCCTGAAGGATTGGGTGAAGCAGAATTACAAAGAACCAGAAACTGTCAAAATTGAGCTGAAAATTAAATTGAAAGAAAATCACAGGAGAATAGAGGAGAATGGGCTGACCCATGAGGGCAAAGCATTAGAAAATGACTTATATTATCAGCTGTACCGGGTTAATAGAGAAGAAGAACAGAAGTGGAGAATTAAATCAAGACAACTCTGGCTTCAAGGTGGAGACAAAAATACAACTTTTTTCCATAAGCAAGCAACAGTCAGGAAAATCAGAAATAATATCACCATGATCAATGATGAGGAAGGCTGCCTTCAAAAAACTCAAGAAGCTGTCAAGAAAACTGCCTCAACCTATTACAGCAATCTCTTAACTGAGACCAAGAATATAGAGGATTATTCAGACCTCCTTCAGCATTTGCCCAAAGGAATCAATGATGACATTAATGCAGATCTGACTAAGGAAATCAATGAAGATGAAGTACATGATGCCATATGGGCCCTTCAGCCAGAGAAAGCCCCAGGACCAGATGGCTTCCCAAACTGCTTTTACAGATCATACTGGGGAATAATTAAAAAGGACCTTGTCAAGATGTTAAGATGGACTCAACGTAAATGCAAAATTGGAGGGTTCACAAATGCAACCCACCTTGCCCTTATCCCTAAAGAAAATCGACCTTTGACCTTCTCTCGTTTTCGCCCCATCTCTTTATGCAACTCTTCTTACAAAATTTTGACAAAAATATTGGCCACTCGCCTAAAGCCTATCCTTCCCACTCTCATATCTGAAAACCAAGGGGGTTTTATGGCCAATAGGCAAATCTCGGACTCCATTCTTCTTGTCCAAGAGGCTATTCATTCCAGTCAAACCCGAAATGAGAAAGGCTTCATTTTAAAGTTAGAATTAGCCAATGCTTTTGACCGTGTCAGGCACTCCTTTCTTCTTGCTGTGCTTGAAAATATGGGATTTGCTACTCCCTTCATCAGCCTTATCAAAGCCTGCATTACAGGACCTTGGATCTCCCCTCTTCTCAATGGCAGACCTGGACCATCCTTTCAATCCTCCTGCGGTCTTAGACAAGGCTGCCCCCTCTCGCCATATCTCTTTATTTTGATGGCTGAATCTTTCAGTAGAGCTCTGGATTATAATCGTCGCATGGGCCTCATCACCGGGATCAAGTTTGACAATGGGGTCAAAAACATCAATCACTCTCAGTTTGCTGACGACACTCTGCTAATGGGGGGAGCCTCAAACATCATCGCCTGCCGCTTTAAAGCTCTCCTAGATAAATATATGCGCTACTCTGGAGGCCTCATAAATTACCTTAAGAGCTGTATTTATGGGTGGAACACTTCAGCACAAGTTCTCCATAGGATCGCTACAACCTTTGGGGTTCCTTGTAAGCTGAATTGGGAGCAATTTACATATCTGGGCATGCCTGTGAGTGCCGGCAACTTGAAAGCTACTGCCTGGGAAGTTATCATCGACAAGATGAAAAGGAAGATAAAGCATTGGGGCACCTCTTGGCTTAATCCTGCAGGACGCATAACTCTTCTTAAAGCTGGCCTCTCCTCCCTGCCCTTGTACTGTTTTAACTTTTACAAGCCCCTGCCAATCTTCATTCCAAAATGGATGCTCTTCTTCGACATTTTCTTTGGCAAGGAGGGAGAACTGAAAAAAAGAAATACAACTTGGTAAGCTGGAAGCAGGTCACTCAGCCATGTGAGAACGGAGGGCTGGGAATCAGATCTTCTAAATTCCTAAATCTTGCCTTTGCTGGCAAGCTGGTATGGAGACTTATATCTGGCAGGAATGCTTGGTGGAAAGCAGTTCTAGAAAAAAAATATCTTGACTACCCAAGGCACCAGCTCTTAGACCATGAGCCCCCAAACAAAGCGTGCTCAAAAATTTGGAGGATGTGCAAAAAAGCTATACCACTTATTGCTCAAAACACTTCCAAAGTGCCCAAAGGAGGTAGCTACATCAGAATTGGGGAAGATAAAGTATTGGGGCAACAGCCCATAAATCGAAGACCTGGAACTCAACAGATTCTTGCTCTCTTTAGCAGTGCAGGGATTCAAACTCTGGATCAGATATCACAATGGGAAACTCACTCTCATGCCTGGAAAGGTTGGTCCTTCCCTAATATACCTGCAGATACAGAAATCAGTCTCAACACCCTGAAAGTCTACCTTCATGGTATTGCCCCTTCCAAGCGCTACCTTGCTGATGACTTTCAATGGGACCCCTCAAGCACAAGTTACACTATTAAGACTGCTTACCACCAGATCTGCATTAACGAGTATCCCATGGCAATATGGGCACACTGGAGAATTGTCTGGAAGGCAGAAACTCTCCCAAAAATCAAATTCTTCTTATGGATCCTCCTAAGAGGGAAAGCCCTCACTGCAGAGAACCTCAGAAAGCGAGGAATAAATGGACCATCTCGCTGTCCAAACTGCCAAAGTGAAGAAGAGACAAGTCAGCATCTATTTATGGACTGCCCTTTTGCTTCAGCATGCTGGAAGGAAGCTTTTCGGAGTCACAATCCCCCTTGGGAGCTGGGCACTAACATCTCTGAAGTGCTTCACATATGGAAAAAAAGTTATCCGTGGGGGAAAAAAGCAAACAACACTGCTCGACGAGTATGGAATGCCTTGCCTTGTACCATCCTTTGGAACATCTGGCTGGCAAGAAACAGAATGATATTCAAAGGTAAAGAAACTGATGTTAGAAAACTATACAATAAAGCATGGAACCTCAACTTGGAAGTTCTGTCCACCAAATGTCACGGGAACCTTAAGGTATTGGATCTAACTGTCGAAGAAAGGAGTTACATTGGGCCTATTCTAAACAAAAGCAACATAAAACAAAACAGCAATGACCCCAACAGCAGAAACAGCTCCAGATGTAGATGGAAAATAAGGATGAAAGAGGAAGAATTTGCTAGCTGGCTCAGGAAATGCAACATCCACTATCTTTTTTTCGATGGGGCTTCCAAATCTAATCCAGGAAGGGCTGGAGCTGGCGGTTTTATTTGCAATGGTAATGGAGATTTGTTATCTAAGTATGAATGGGGTCTGGGCTCAGCTTCAAACAACAGGGCTGAAGCCTTCGCCCTCCTTCAAGGCTTGCTCCAACTACTGAAACTTGGTATAAACAAGGCCATCATAATTGGAGACTCCTCCATAGTCATTGGTTTGATGAATAGCAACAAAAAAGCTCAAAATCTGCCCCTGCAGCAAATTATTGAACGCTGCCACTCTTTGGTCCAAAAGATGAATGGCAATCATTATTACCACGTTCTCCGATCTCTCAATAAATCTGCTGATGTTTTGGCTAATAAAGCATGTTCCCATTCTGTCGGAACCCTTAGGTGCAATGGCTCCGACCAACACTACTTCTTGCCATGATCTGGACTCACTCCCAAAGCAGATCCACCCCTCAGCTGTTCATTGACTATGGATTCCGGAGATCTTTACCTAGCTCCTCTGCGAAGTTTCGAACCCCTGCCTCCTGTCCAATGGCGCTGACCCCCACTGAGGTTACCTCCCCTGCAACAAATCCCAACCCTCTCTGGTTTGCATTAAACGCTTTAATACCCATCAAACTCTGTGCTTTTTGTTTTATTAATAATTCATGCCCAAATGAATGCTCTCTTCATCCAGCCGAACCATTTTCATCTCCTCTCTATCGATCTCATAAGCACCTTGGACACTGCCCCATGAAACCTGCGACTCTGTTCCCACAGACAGAGCTCCTCTGCCCCAGATTTCGTCTTCTTACAAGCCTGGATCTGTTCCTGTCAAGTATGCCATCTGCTCCGGAGAAAAGACAAAGTCCACCAAGCAATTTTCAATTTGAAATAGATAAGCAGCGCTACCCCTCTCTCAACAGGCGGCAACAGCGACATATCTGTAAAACCAATCTATGAAGTGTAAAACCTGTTTCATTCTCTGGCAGTTTGTCAGAATCTACACTACTTCTTTCCTCTGCGCAGCGACTGAATCAAGATGTAAAGCTGAATATGGCATAACCTGCAACTACTGGTGGCTATGTACTCATCAGAACCGCATTGTAAATCTGGAGCGTTGTCTCCCTCCAATTTTCTTTTGAATATAACAAACCAGCATCCGACATTATGAAAAAAAAAAAAAAAAAGCAGAATATTTAAAAATTAATAAAGAAGAAGTCCCAACTAATTAAAATATTTCATATATCAAGTAAATAAAATATTTTTAATCCCTAAAATTATAAATAAAAAAATTTAATAATTAAATCAACATTGATCCATCTTAATTCCTGATCTACAAATACCAAAAAATCTATCACATCCAAAATTAAAATAAATCTAAACTAATTTTAATATAAAAATAACTTACTTTTACAATAAACTTTAATTAAAATAAAACATCAATTAACATTTAACATTGATTATACTTCAGATTAATTTAATATATAACGAACTTGGATACCAATACAATTGATCTCTACATTGATTATACTTCAGATTAATTTAATATATAACAAACTTGAATACCAATACAATTGGTCTATAGGTGAGACTTAAAAAATTAATAGATACTTTAACGATGCCTCCCTTTCTTTCAAGAGACATACAAAATTATGAGGCTTAAAATTTGATATAAACCTTGACACGACCCTTTTATGATGTTGTATGATTTTACTATTTTTTTGGTTTTTAAAATAAAATTAAAAAAAAAAAATTGGTTAAAATTACATGAAAATGAGTTTCGTTGAAGAGTTTCAAACTAACAAGTGCGATTCAACTTCAAGACAAAATAAAAAATCAAATCAAATCTAAACGTTAAACTAAATAGATGTAGAGAAATCTTAAACTAGCTATTTGGAAAAACAACTAGTTTGACTTAATCAAATTAGCAAAATTTTATATTTAAATTTCATAAATTATTTTAAAAATTTTTAATTGGTTAAAAACAAAATTTATTTTAATATATATATATATATATATATATATATATAAGGGGTGAAATAATAAATAAATATAACAAATTTTACTAACAAATTATATATTCAAAAATAGTTTTAATAAATTATTATTATAAATTAATTTTTTAATTGGTTAAAGGTTTATATAATATAATTTTTTTTTAATATATATGGTCTAAATTTTAATATTAAATATTTTTGAAAGTGACCCAAATTAGTCAATTGGAATAACACTTAGTTTTGACTAAGTCAGAATCTGCGAAATTTTTAGAATTTTGAGGATTCTAACAATTAGAAATAAAAGACAGGAATCTAACACCTGCTAATATTCCAGTTATTTAAAATTTTATATTTTAGATAATTTAATTAATTTCAAAATA
Source organism: Pinus albicaulis (assembly GCA_034641835.2). Taxonomy (NCBI): domain Eukaryota; kingdom Viridiplantae; phylum Streptophyta; class Pinopsida; order Pinales; family Pinaceae; genus Pinus; species Pinus albicaulis. The sequence continues at coordinate 614,008,547 of CM076584.1, read as the reverse complement.
TTTTTTTAAAAAGTATGATTTAATATAAAATGAAAAAAAAAATTAAAAAATTATTTCATTCTACATTAAATTTAAATTATAACAAAATTTTAATGATATTACCTTTCTTTTGTTGAATTTATTTTAATTTATAGTGAAATTTTAATGATACTTGGATTTTCATGGATTTTCATTGAATTTATTTCATAGTTTATATTTTGAATTATAATGAAATTAATAGTTTATTTTTCCTTTCAATTTTTAATAAATTTATTATTGACTATTATTTTTTATTAATTAAATGCATTTTAATGAATAAAAGTAATTGAGTATTATAACAATTTTTTAATTGATTAACTATTTGGCTCAGTTAATATTTATAAAAAATATTTTAAATTTACTTTTGTGTACATTGATGACTAAAGACTCCCCATTTAACAATTCTCATTTTAATCCTTTGTTGACAATGTATTTAATTATTTTAATGATGCACTCTAATTATGTTTATTGTGAATGACAATTTCCAAGCTACTAATGGAACAGATAGAGCACCTACATTAACTATGATTCATGAATAGGAATTGACAAGGGGAATGGTAGCACTCATTGCCTACTGAATTAAATCATTGCTTGCTGAAATAATCTTTGCTTAAAATTACTTTGTTGAATCAAAAATTTAAAACCTTGTTTTCCCTGAAATAATCTTTTCTCAAAATTATTTTGGTGAATCAAATTTAAAAATTAAAATGTTTTCCTAATTCTTTAAGAAATCAATCAACGAGGGAGGGATTGGTAGTTGAACTACCAATTCCCCATAATTATGGGAGATAATTAGGATTTGTACCCAAATATCTCATAGGTATAGAAAAAGTACCAATCTATAAGACCCAAAAATTTGTGGATTTGACCCACGAAATTTCATGATAAAGAGTAGAGAATTGAAAGACTTCGTGTGCAGAGAGATTGGACTGCACATGAATGTGTCTAGGGACCGAGTATGGATATAAAATTGGTGCTCAAAACTTTTGTGGTTGATAGTAGAATTGTGAGGGATCATTAGATCTATTTTTGGAATGTAAAATAGAGCCAAAATTCCCTAACTCAAGTTGCAAGAAAGGGTTGTGTTTTTGGGTGCTTATTGGTCAAAACATGAAAGCACGGAGAGGAGAGGTCACCAAAAGTATGTAGGGGTATTGAAGGCACTCCCTTGTCCTATGTAAACCACTACCCATAGTTTGAGCAAGCTCTTGGCTCAGTGGGATTTGAAGTGAAATTTTTGTATTTTCTATTAATGAAGGATAGTAACATTCTTATTATACCTTTGATTGACTTAGAGAAAGTTCACATGATGGCGTCATGGTATATCTAGGCCATGTCTAGTTGCAAGGAAATTGAATAAACAATAGAGCCTATGGTTTGGTGGAAATTGGTTCACCCTTCATTAGTTATAGACAACTTGTAAATTAAACGAGATAAGTGGTACATGTTTTAATTTGTAATGTGAAAATTATGGCATCTTCATTATTTTATGATCATGATTATGTAATCTTCCAATATTTCTTATTAAAAATTGTGATTGGAATCTTCTGATGCATATTTTTTTACTATTTGCACAAATTTGATGGTCAATATAAGCATCAAACTCATAGAAATTCCTAATCTTTGGTTATCTTTGATGTTATGGTCATAATAGGCTTTTTGAAAGAATATTTATGATTGTAAGAGCATGGGAAGTCTCCATATAAATTTACGTGATATCCTTGATGGGTGTCTTGGATGTCCTTGATAAAATTTTTGTAAAAGAAATCTCTCAGAAGACCTTAATTAAGAAGGTTTGGTTTACACCAACCATATAAAAAAAAAGCCCTTCACATACTACTCAAGAGTAGACTGCTCAAATAAATTCCATGGATTTGAATTCTAAAGAGATAAAACTTTATTTATAATAAAAACCAACCCAATTAAGTCTTCATAGAATATTTGAAACAAAGAGATAATGATATTTACTAATGAATGGATATCCTTTGAAAAGCTTTGATTTGAAGATAAACTTTTGAATCCTTATTTCCTTTGAAATTTTTATTAATGACCAAGATTTGAGACCTATTTAATATATAATTGATGAAAACAAAGTAAAGTGGTCTTAGATACCACTAGGCACTTAGAGCCTTGCAAATCTAAATCTTAAGAAAGGAATCAAGCCTTAAGGTTAACCTTCTTATCTAATTGTTAATGAAATTTTGAAGTTTTAATTTACTTCAGTTACCTTGAATGTTGGGTCTCACTTATGACTTGTTGGCAATGGAATAGTTAGATAAGAAAGTTTGAAGTTTTAATTTACTTCAACGACCCTCAATGTTGGGTCTCACTTATGACTTGCTGTCAATAGAGTCGATTATCCTTGATAGGCTTAATTATAATTCCTATGATAATAGTTGTATATTACCATGAATTATGAAAAATTAAAATATGTAAAATTTACATGCTCTCACAAGCCTAATAACTCTATTTGAATTGGACTCTACTTGCATGTAATGGATTATAATATACTAGTCTTGATGGGTAGCCCAATTGGTTGAATCCCATGCCAAGTCATTATCCCTATATCATTAGGTGCAGGTTCAATTCTCCTTTGGTCCATCAAGGTCAGGGTCCCTGTGGTAGAGTCGATTGGTCCGTCTAATGTCGTTACACAGAAAAATAATAAGAAGAAAGATAGGAAAAAAGAAATAAATCTCATAGTATACCTCTGTGTGGGCATAGATCCAAAATCGATTATGGACCTTATATAGGTCTTAATCTCACTAAAAAGGGTTCAGGTAGCCTTTCAAATCAATTAGTGACTATGTGTTGAGGTGTGAGAGGAACAATGGTACCCACGAGTGTGTGACTACCTCTGCCTTGATATCCTATTAAAAATCACGAAGAAAACCCATGGTGTGGTTTTTGGCTGAGGTATCGAAGACCAGTGATTTTGGACCATAAAAAAAACAGTTTTAGGAAGTTCCCAAAATGCTCGATACAAATGAGGAGACACCATGTATCGTGGGTGTGGTTTTGAGCCATTGGGAAAAATTATCTCTCACCCGCTCAATGTGACTGAAAACCCTCTGATCAATATCAATTAAATTACCACCATAAGATCTTGAGTTTGTGCGAGGGTGATAGCATGGTAACATTTATGTATGTGTAGTGTTGGAATTGGGTGTGGGCCATTAGGAATCCCAAGGTCGTATGGTTTTTTATTATAAATAAATATATGTATTATATGTTATATTATTTAACTAGCAATTGTATTGAGAGGCACAAAGGAATGCCCAAAGATCAAGAAGATAAGAAAAAAACACATGGGAAAAAATTGAAGTGTTGGCCGTGTTGAAGTGATGTCCAGTATCAAACCCTGGACCCTCCTTCCACTGATGTGCAATATGCAGATGAAAATTTCCAGGCTTTGTTGCAAGATCAAGCTAAATGTGTTTGCACATAACTCAAGAATCCACATGTTCTTCTTTGATTCACTGTTTGACATGAATTTATGTGCAATATGATTCTTAACCTTGATTTAAGTTGCTCAGGTATGTAACAATTATGCTCTATATGTGATACATGTTAAAGGTAAAGTTTGTGGGGTCTCACCTAGCGAGGACATTGACAAACTTTTCTTGGGAAATATATGCAAAACATTGACAAAGGAAGTTGTAAGCGTTCATGCTTCAATATACCATTTGTTTTACTCAATTGAACAAAATACTTTAATGTGTAATATGGAAGTTTTTAATTAATTGATAATTGATTTGGTTTTTTAGCTAAGATAAAAGTTAAAAAGTTTTGACATTGATAATAATGAGAATCTCACTCTAGTGGAAGCTCCTAAAAATGAGGGAATGAATCGTGAATTTTCCTTTCTGGATGCCATGAATGCATATAAACGACTGCAAAAGTGATATGTTGTGTTGGGTACTAATAAAACTGCAAAAGTGATATGTTGTGTTGGGTACTAATAAAACTGCAAAAGTGTCATTTGCAGAGACATTAGTGGACAATGACGAGGAATTTATGGCATAGGTGTGTGCATTTTGATCTCTTAGATTGGATAGATAATTATGATATTGATAATCAATTTAATTTGATTAAAAAAAAGTAATAAATGACCCAACATTGTTCTTCATGCTCCGAAATCCACATGTTAATCACCCCACCCATGTACCACACCTGTCTGGCCAAAATCTCATGTGTTAATGTGCCCAAGATGTTTTAACATTCGACATGATTACTCAAATTTCCCTGGAATGAAACTTCGATCCTCCAAGATTCCAATGAATCTGTCCCAAGAGGGAGAGCACTGTGACTATGAGAGTTAACACTGAGGTGCGACACCAGTATGGAAGTTGTAACAAAATTGTGTGAGAATCATTAACCAAAGTTGTAACAACATCTGCGGAAGTTATTTCTCTTTGTGGTGGATGATGAATGGGTGCGACCACCTAAAGCTATGAATGTGTTCCTTCTGCTTGAACAAAATGCCGACCTTGCGGAATGTGCGAATTAACCATAGGATCCCATTGCTACAATCTATTAATACCAATCAATTGGTTTTCTCTTAAGCGTCGAGCAGGTATCAGGATCAAGTCCTATGGCATCTCCTACATCTTTAAAGTCCAATATTATATGTTCTTAGTTCCTTGCGATATTTTTGTTCTCTATTTCCCATTTGAGCTTCATATATTTTACGGTATGGATATATATATCAACGAGTGGAGAAGCTGCATTATAGAACAGTATGTTCCCATAAGTGAAAATGAGAATTGTATCACCACAGGGGATGCCTAGGAACTACATTACTTTACGAAGGTTCCACATGTCAAATTTAGATAGGTAGATAGGTGCGAGGAGGAAAAAAACTAAGCTCGATGATTCGATGCAATGAACAATGTTTGGAAATCAAAAGCCCGCAGAGAAAAACGTCTTTGGTGTAATTAATATACGTGTGGGGTTAATATAAATTACATTTTCAATTATGTATCATAAAGTTAAATTCTAACTTTAAGATGTTTTTGGAGATGGGAGTTTATATGGCACTATCATTATGTGATGCAAGGACTTATGAATATATATCATTTGTCACATGTTTTCTGTATGGAACGTTGATATAGCAAATTTGAGGAAATATTTACTACGCCATATTTTTCTATCAAGGGTTCAAAATTTAATGAAGTTTATATCATCAAAAATATCTTGATGAGTAGAAGATGATGTGCTTTAGTAATGGTGTTTGTGGTGAATGAAAGTTTTTATTTTTATTTTTTAAACCACGCTCTCGCCCCAAGTTTCCCAAGCAGGTTGGTTGCGTTACACTCATACTTGATTAGGTGGTATTGTTTTGCTATCCACATGACGATTTCATCCCTTGAGTACATGTAGGGGCTTCTAAAAAGTGCACCACACACATCAAGAGGTATTATGTCTACCTCCACTTCATTATTATAGTTTTCAATCATGGAAAATTTGATCTTATATTGCTTAGAAACCCTAAGATTTTCATCCTTATTTACCAATCTCAATGGATATGAGTGAGGAGGGTCATGCATTTGTAATAAAAGCTTCTTGAAAATATCTTCTACTATGAGGTCGGTATGTGAATAAAAAGAAAAACATCAACCTTTGTCCTCTTGACCTATATCTTAATATGGAACAGTTAAGTCATCTCCTTCTCAGTCTTGGGATGGAGGCTACTCGATTCACCTACTTTTGCATTGTGGTGATACAATGTTTTCTTCTACATTTGAGTTGCTCTCTACATGGTTTCTTAAACCCAAAACTAGCATGTTCTTCTTCAGATTGACATCCTTCTTATGATTCTATAGATTTAGTTCTCGATGTAGCTTCCAAAGACCAACACTTATCTTCAATGTGACCATCGATATTACAATGGTTACAATGGTTGTTGAATCCTTGCATTAATGTGCAACAATTGTTGTCTTCTTGTCATTTCCTTTTCACTACTTGTTTCCCTCTTTGGAAGAAACTTGGAGATCTTTCTACTTGGAACCACTTGGCTTTCCTTTATTCTTACCCATATTCTCAAAATATTGTGCTTGCACATAGGCCTCATTAAATATCCTAGGTTTGAATAGAATCACTTGCCTTTGTAAATGACTATGTAGACCACCAAAATACTTAAAGAATACATCCAAGTTCTTGGGATATATACTCAACATATGTCCATTATCTAAAACTAGTGGTGTACTATTACACTCTCAACTCTTGTTTCTATTATAGGTAATGTGAATGCATCCACCAATCCTCTTCTTAACCAATAAGGTAGAACATGTACCTAACAATGCATTTAAACACCTCCCACTTAGTTACAATAGGATCACCCTCCATCTTAAGAATCTTTGCGTGACATTCCCACAAAATTTGGGCATGGCCCTCTAAATTTAGATAGATAAATGAAAAATTTTCCTCTTCTCCTATGTTATGAATATTGAAATAAACTTTTAACTACTACAACCATGGATTCACTTTAAAAACATCAATATCACCTTAGTAGGATTTAATGTTCATTTATTATTTCACTTTAAACAAGGATTGTGAATAATTTATGGCATTAGAAACTATCGATGTCTACGGTCGCGAAGCGTTTTCTGAGGAGCGATCGGACTAGGGCTTCCGCGCCTCTGCGCGCCCTTGGGGCTGTCGTGCCCTTGCTATCATTCTGATGCTGCTGCGCACAGCCATGGAGCCCTCTGAGGGATCAGATCTGCCTCCCCCCCCTGGAGGTTATCGCCTTCAAAGAAATGATCGCCCAATGCAACAAGCGCCCACCTTCAGTGAGCCAACATAAATTTGTCAAGAAGATGGATACCATCCCCTCAGTAGTCCTTCCCGAGGAAGAAACCTGCAAAGCTGCTCTGAACCTGGCTGAGCGTGGCCTCATAGGTCAGTTCACGGGCCTCTGGCCCTCTCCCAAGTCGGTGGAGGACTGGACTCAAAGGAACTGGAAGCCGCTAACCAAAGAGGGAGTAAAAAGTTACTTCGTTGGCAAAGGTTTCTTCGTCTTTGTCTTTGAAAGTGCAGAGGATAGAAGCTTAATCTTCAGGAATGGCCCTTACTTTATGGGTCCGCAAGGCCTATACCTTAATAAATGGTCGCCAGATTTCGATCCAGCCCAGGACGTTCCTTCGGCCGTCCCAGTGTGGGTGCGGCTTCCCCACCTTCCCCTCCACTGCTGGAGCCCAAAGTCTCTCCAGATCATAGGCAACGCCTTAGGCAAATACATTGATCAAGCCCCAAGAAAAGATCAATACTCTTGTGCCCGCATCTGCGTCGAAGTAGATCTGGAGGAGGGTTTACCGGAAGCCATCAATCTCATAGTCGCAGGATGGACGCATGTCCAAGAGCTGGACTACGAAAAACTCCCATTCAAATGCAGACACTGCCATGGCTACGGGTACTTTGCCAAACATTGCAATAAAAAGGCAGAAGATCAACCTGAGAGCCAAAATGGAGAGCAATGGACTCTAGTCCAAAAACCCACCAATCACAGAAAGGGTACCGGGAAAGGCCCTCTGAAAGAGGCACCAAGCAGCTCCAATCACACCCAAGGTAAAAACTCAAATGGCAAAGAAAACAGTCAGAATAAGGCAGCTACAGCAAACCAGGAAACCTTGGACCAGCCCGGATCTCCCATTATCAATCAAGATGGCGGGGAAAAGACACTTCCTGAGGTCACCCAAGGAAGCCCTTCCAACCCCACATATGCAGATGTCACAAGGAAAAATCCTATTGACAGTTCCGGGTCCTCGGAGGATGAAACCTACGAGCAACCCACAAAAAAAGTTCGCAGGAAATCTCGCAGAGAAGAAAGGGAAGAGGAGGCTGAAAGGCTCAAAACTCAAGGAAGCCAACCCACTATAGAGATGTCTATTGGGAGAAATACTAGGACCAGGCCCCCCAAGGGAGGCTCCCTCCACTTCCCAGGTAAATAATGCGCCTCGTCTCTTGGAACTGCAGAGGTCTGGGTAATCCCTCGAAAGCTGAAGCGATCAAAGATCTCGTCAAAATGGAATCCTCAGATATTCTCATGCTCCAAGAGACTAAGATTGAGGGGAAAGCCCTCCTAGACACCAGCAAGATGAAATGGAAAAAAAAGGTAGGAAAAGCTGTCAACTCAAGAGGCTCATCCGGAGGACTCGCAACCCTCTCGTTAGAAGATCTCTTCCAGCTGATCAATTCCCACGAAACACAACACTGGATCTTCACGGAAGTAATGCATATTCCAAGTAAGTTAACTTTCTCCCTCTTCAATCTTTATGTTCTTGTTCTATACTCAGAAAAGAGAGATTGCTGGACCACCCTCATAGCCTTCCTTGAGCAACACTCCCCTAGAAACATCATTCTGGCAGGGGACTTAAATATTGTTTTGAAATTCAAAGAAAAAAGGGGAGGTACAAACAGCAGAGATCCCTTCCTCCCTCTGGTCGAAGGCCTCATCCAGGATTGGGACCTTGTAGATTTCATTCCGGCAAAAGGGCTTTTCACCTGGTCCAATAACAGAGTGGGAGGGGAACATATCTCCGCCCGATTGGATCGATTTCTGGTTCAGGGTGCACTGATGATGAATAAGAAGATTATTACCACCAAAATCCTTCCCAAGCTGACTTCAGATCACAAGCCAGTCCAACTCTCTCTAGAAGATGAAGACGATTTGGGTCCTATCCCCTTTCGTTTTAGCCCTCTATTGATTGAAAGAGATGGCTTCTTCGACACAGTGAAAACAGCTTGGAGAAAAACCTTCTCAGGGTCCCCCAGCTACGTGTGGGAGCAAAAGCTCAAATCCACAAAGCAGGCACTGAAGGAGTGGATCAGGAAACCTGCTCCAAATCCAACTAGTGCCGAATCTTGTCAAAACTTGACATGGCCAATGCTTTTGATCATGTCAACCGACCCTTCCTCTACAAAGTCCTCCTCGCCTTTGGTTTCTCCCCTCACTTTGTCTCTCTCATCAAGGCCTGCACTGACAACCCTTGGATTACCCCTCTTGTCAATGGCCGCCCTACCTCTTTTTTCCAAGCCCAGAGAGGCCTCAGGAAGGGATGCCCACTCTCTCCCTTCCTGTAGATTCTGATGGCGGACTCTCTTAGTAGAAAGCTCTCAACAGAAAAACTAGCAGGCTCCCTTCCAGGCCTTAAGCCTTCCATTCACTCTCCTGCCCAGAATCATGCTCTTTTTGCGGATGACTCTCTCCTTCTCGGAGGCGCCTCTGTAAGAATTTCCAAAGCTTTTCATGAAGTCCTAAAGAGTTACTGCAGGGCCACGGGAGCCTCCATTAATGAAGGGAAAAGCGAAGTTTATGGCTGGAACATCGAGCAACATGAGCTCACAAATATCTCTACTCTTCTTGGATTCAATAGCCAAGCCCAATGGGAGAGGATAAAATACCTTGGTCTCCCCATAATAAATGGCTACAATAAGAGAGCGCTGTGGTCTGAAGTCATCAGCAAAATCAAGTCAAAAATCACAACTTGGGGAGGATACTGGCTCACATCTGGAGGTAAGGTTACCCTGATCAAGTATGTGCTTTCCGCATTACCAATCTATCAAGCGGCCTTCCTCCTCGCTCCAAAACAGGTGACGGACCACATCTCCAAACTGATTCGCGACTTCCTCTGGCAAGGGGGGAAGGGTAACAATCATAAAATGCATCTTGTGAAATGGGATCTGGTCAAACGCTCAATCTCAGAGGGAGGACTGCATATTCGGGATCCAGCCCTGGTCAATCTGGCGATGGGAGGTAAAATCCTCTGGAATCTATTTAAGAACCCAAAGCACCCTGTCAGTGAAACTCTGAAAACAAAGTATGCCCATAAGGTGCCGCTCCGAAATCGCCATGCGACTCAAACAAATAACGGCTCCCAGGTATGGAAACTTTGTAACAGAAGTCTGAACTTTTTCAAAGAGAGAGTATACAAAATCCCAGGCAATGGCAAACACACAAATCTGTGGTACGATCGCATAATGGACAGAGATTCTCTTTCAGAAATCGATGAAATCGCAGAGTTGAGGAACTAGTTGGAACGCGCTAGAATTAACAGCGTTCACGACCTCTCCAAATGGGATTGTCATGGCGCATGGAATGGTTGGGATTTTTATGGTATTCCTGGTCGCTTAAATCAACAGATGCTCGTGCTTGAAGAGATGATGGAAGAAGCGGCCCCAGTGAACAGAAGGACGAAGGATATTTGGGGATGGGGGCAATCTAGAACCTATACAACAGCAACAACATACAACGCTCTCCAACCCATCAAGAACAACAGCAGAAATCCGGATTTCTGGAAGAAATTTTGGGAGCCCCTTGCTTTACCTAAAGTAAACTTCTTCTTTTGGACGCTGGCCCACAATAAGTTGTTAACTGGAGACAATCTGATGAAAAGAGGCATAGCTGGGCCTCACAGATGCGAGTTGTGCAGAACCAGTGCAGAAACATCCAAGCACCTCTTCATGGATTGTAAGTTTGTTAAAGATGTGTGGGGTCTTATTCTTCATGAGTTTCACATCACAATCCCCTCGTATAACTCTGTAGCAGATCTCTTCGACTCTTGGAACCAATGCTATCCCTACAAAATCCCCAGCAAATCTTTTTGGAGGAAAATCTGGAACGCCATCCCCAAATTTACTTGTTGGCAGACTTGGTTGGCCCAGAATGACTCGATTTTCAATGGAAAGGAGCAAACTCTCTTTGCGGTAGCTATAAAAGCGAAATCCCTCCTCCTGGAAGCTGCTCAACAACAATACTTTTCTGCAGATCCTTTGCTGCTCCCTGAAGAAGAAAGGTGGTTGGGTCCTCTTTCCCTTTACCCCCGGAGGTAGCTCTTTGTTCCTCAATCTGTGAATCCAGTATGGCGAATAAGAGACCCCAAAGCTATCTTTCAAGAGTGGTGGCGAAAACAAAAAACATCTACGATCTTCTTTGATGGTGCCTCTAAAGGAAATCCCGGGGCTACTGGAGCTGGTGGGGTCATCTACGCCCCGGATGGAGCCAGAAGGGACAGCTTCTGCTGGGGCATTGGGCAGAAATCTAAAAACCAAGCTGAGATCCTAAGCCTTCTTAAAGCTTTCCAAATTGCCAGAGATAGAGGGGTTAAAGAAATCCAAGTATTCGGAGACTCTGAGATCTTAATTAAAAAGTTAAATTCGGAGAATTTATTCACCAATGCAAGTCTTAACAAAACTCTGAGCAGATTAAAGGAAGTCCTCCTCGATTTTGAATCCTATAAATTCTTCCACATTCTTAGAAATCTGAACAGCGAAGCAGATCTTTTGGCAAACAAGGGCTATACTCTTGGGAAAGGTCAAATTCTCATAAATGGGGATAGTTCAATCCATCTCTGTAACCCATGAGGAATCTGCAACATGTAACATGGAACAGATATAGATGCAATGTAATGATGGCAGCAATGGCGTAAGTCCAATTTCTCTTCAAATTAAATAAAGATACACCCGTTACAGTTAAAAAAAAAAAAATTTATGGCATTAGAACTCGATCTCTCTCTCTAGCTCTTTTTTTAGTGCTTTTATAGGTCTTCATTATCTCTAGATTTCTTGTTTGTCAGCTTCTAAGTTAGAGCTATCAAACTCCCTAAAATTTCCAAACTTGTTTTCTAAAGTTACCATGAAGATGGTTGTGTTGTGAGAGATGCCAACAACTTGTCCTTCCAACTTTGAAAATATCTCCTCCAACTAATGTTATGGATTTTTATTACTATAGTCATCTACCATGATCTTTCTTGCAACTTCCTAGATCCTATAACTCCCCAGAAAAACACCAAACAAAGATACTCTAGTACCAGTATGATTTATAAATTGTTATGGATATTTCATTAGACTAGTTCATCTTAATAGATCTTGCAATATTTTTAATCCCTTTCTATGCAAAGTTTTACTATTGATTTATATTTAATGTTACTAGCTTAATGTGTGAAATACTAGGATAAATTGATATCAAAATGAAAGAAGATAAGAAAATATCACACCATTGACACAAGAAGACAAGATGTACTCTAAAAAATCCTAATGTGATAAACCCAACTAGAAGGAAAGCCTATGCTTTACATTTTTCTTCTTAGTTTCGAAATGAAAATATATAGAAAGGAGTTGTCATGGATATTGTGGGAAAAATTATTGTTATAGGATCTTCTATTTCATTTTTTATGCTTTAATATCCCACTATTAGATGTTTTTCTCTAGTATGGAAGAAAAAAAGTACAATAAGAATAATATCCTTTCCTATCCTATCAATGCACTATTTAGAATGGACTAATAGCCATCTAGGATTAGGTTTAATGTTTTTGTATGCTTCAACCCTCAATTAATCTTAGGTTTTTTGAGCCCCTAAAATCTTCTGAAAATTCCATGCATGACTAGCTCCACATGTGTGAGAAATATGAGTTGGTGAGGTATCCACTCAATGTCATGGTGGTCAGTAGGATAGGTGAACTTACAAGAGACATAAATTTTGCATGCGAATTCCAATTGAGGTGAAGGAAAGATCTTTATGTGTACACCAACATCAAGAGGTTACGAACTTAGTAGCAACTATATAAGGCCTCAAATAGGCTCTAAAAGTTTTTTAACTACAAATCACCAAAGTATAACCTACCCATAAATTCCATTGTATAAGCCAAAAACTTCAACATTTCCACCCAAAATGTACCATAATAGATGAAAACTTATATAATGATGCATTCTAGATCATTATCAAAATCCATTGGTTTCATATTCTCCTAGAATTTCCCTTGTCTCTTAAGCTCGGTCATTTCCACATGATGCAATTTATCATTTCATAAACATTTTTGTAGTAGATTCTCTTAACGTAGGATAAATTTCATTTCAAGAAATAGCATTATTCCTTCAACTTGATTTGTTGTCACACCTATGATGGCTACCCTGAATCTCCAAAACTTAACCAAATGAAATATGGCTTGGATACATTATACTCCAAATCATATTGATCCTCATCCCTTTCTTTTACAACATGTTAGATTGGATTTGTCTCTTCTTTCCCAACCTAGCTAAATTCAACCTAACAACCAAAAACCATTTAAGAAGAAGAAAAGGAATTCTAAAAAAATGTAATAATAAGAAGGGCAAAGAAGTAATGTTAGTAATATTGGGGAAACAAAAATAACATTTGAGATTAAACATAAACATATTTGTTGGGTGATTTATTTGTGCGTTAAATCCCTGTCATTTAAGTGGTCAACCCGGGGTTCATGAACTAATGAGGTATACGTGTACTATATGTACTAGGTGATTAATTCTCAGAATAAATGAATCTAATGCAAGAAAATTGAAACAAATTACATAAGGAAATTAAATCAATCCAAATCAATCCAATCCAAACATAAAGAAATTAAATCAATCTTAACAAAAAAACATGAATCAAAATAAAATAAAATAAAATAAACTATTTTTTCATAAATGAAACCACAATTTCTTGAAATGAAACCACACTTGTTGAATTGAAATCACACTTGCTTGAAATGCAACCACACTTGCCAAATTGAAATCACATTTGTTGAATTGAAATCACACTTGGTTAAAATGAAAATAAATGAAATAACATAAATATTTACAACAAATGAAAGAGGTGCACAAACTGCGGTTGATGGGGGCCCTCCACTCCTCTGCAAGCACACTAAATGATTATCGAAGCTTGGAGATCAAAGTAGAAATATGTATTCCATAAAATGACGTTGGAGAAAAGCTCCAAAGATATTACAATAATTCAACTCTCTTCTTCTCTATCCCCACTTTACAAATTACATCTTGGATCATATTTTGGATGTGGCTCTGAATGGGGCTCCTTTGAAGGGTGCACTCCTATTTATACAAAAGCTTAAGATAACTAATCAATAAATATAGATCCACAAACTGCTCCTAGATCCACATTTATCTCTTGTGGTTACAATCAATCACCTAAAAATATGAGATACAAATACTCTCAAAATTCTCTCCTAATATTGGTATGAGACACATATCAAAACATCCATAAATCTTCTCCATTGAATGTGCTTAGTCAATGATCCAAATATTCTACAAATATTCCACAAATCTTCATGAGTTGGAATTGAAATTCGAATTTGTGGTTGAGCAGTCAAATAAGGCTCTTCTAGAATCCTCAAATAGGCCTACAGTATCATAAAACTCATACCACCTATATATATATATATATATATATATATATATATATATATATATATATATATATATGAGAACATGTTAATTTGCTAATATCTAATCATAAATTCTATTAAAATACTTAAAATAAATGACTTGGAAAATAATAATGATAAACTCATATGCTCATGAAAATGGTTATTAGTGTAGGGCTATGGAGCTACATAATATGGTAAATATTTACGGAATATGGTAAAAATGATGGAAATGAGGGTAAAAGAGGATGGAATTTTGGAGGCCCAACATTTCCCCCCAACTGAAGATGTTGCATGTCCTCATGCAACTTTGCATTGATTCCCCTAATCATAAGTTGATCTTCTTGAAATGTTTTGCTTCTATATGAAATTTGGCTTTGTATTGATTATCTTTTAACTTTACATATTCATATCATTTAATAACTATATTCTTTTTGAAATACATTTGATTGCAACCTATTTTATATGGTTGGTTCTTGTGTGACAACCAAAAATTTATGAGTGTTGGTTCTTGTGTAACAATACTTTTCTTATTTTTGTTGCATCAAAATACTTGAAAACATTGAGAATTCATTTTTAAGGCCTCATAGTGGTTGTCAGCTATGCTGCAAACCATATAAAATTTTGGAATCAAAATGCAATAATAGTTTATTGGGAAAAATATGTTGGTTAGAATGAAATGAAATGTGACATGTGACATGAAATGTGAATATGAATTAAGATCCATTCCCCCCAACTAAAGGTGTTTTCAGTTTTTGGAAAATGAGGTGAGGGAATATAAAGGTGGTGAGGTATTTTCCAAAATCACAATTTTAGCATTTAAAGAATTACATGATTAAAGATTAGAAAACAACATACCTTCACCTACCTAAAAAGTGGAAAAGCTATATATATATATATTTAAGGGTGTTCCTATTATTGCTGGATCATGGAATCTGAAGTAAAAGAATTTGATTTGCTTTTTCTTTCACTTGGTTGTATGAATAGATGATGAATCTGATTTTAAATTGGAATCTTTATTGCTAGGACAATGCTATCATTGTTGAATTCTGAACTTGAGTCTTGCTGCAAGCTGCTGAAATCCTATAGTCTTCATTCATTCCCACTCAGTGGCATAATTCTTATCTATGTGAATAGATGTGTCAATGTCAAACATATAAAATAAATTTTTGGATTATTGGCCATTAATGAATGCCATTAACCAACACGAGACTACTCACCATTTATGTAAATGAGAGTCAAGATGCCTAAGTACATCTTACTAGGTACGAATAAATGTGTTATAGTCGAGTCACCTAGAAGATCCGACAAACATGGGAAATTGATGTATTCCCACTGTTTATTGGCGAGAGAAATTGCCATTAAGGCATGCAAGCCTCATGGTACTTGAAAGATCTCTAGTCTTGATCCCAGATGATGTGTTAGAGTCAATGTGTCAAAGCTTGTTAGAAGGGAGGCCTTAATGAATCATCCATCATCTAACGTGAGTATACAATAATAATTTGAAGGACCATAGATGAAAGATTTTCATTATGAAGAAAGTTTTATTTGACAGAAAGGAAGAGGAAAATGGTGTGACTCAGCTTTGTAAGGGATCTGAATGACTTTATTTTTGGGTTAAGGGTGAGTGAAAATGAAGCAGGAAAGTATGAATATTTCAAACGGAAAATGAGTTTTGAAAGCATGATTTGGCAGTAGAGAGATAGAAATTTATTGATTGATTGTAGGCTTAGAATGAATAGAAATGGTAAAATTTGTATCTGAGAGGCCTTGTTTAGCAACAATGGTGTATTCCATCTCATTTTTCATAGAATTAGCATGTTCTTTTGAAAGAACTTTTCTCTTTAAAAGGCACTCGTGCATATAGTGATATTCTTTCATCGTCTTGGAACCTGCAAAAAAATTAGCACTTTTCTGCAATAAAATGTAAGACTATCAAGAGAGAGAGAGGTGATTAGTCTCTCTTCATCTGATATATACACAAAAAATCATAAATATTACTAATAAAAAAAATTCAAGGAAGAAAAAATAAATTCACTTTTACCTATTTGAAAAGCAGTACCTTGGACTACTTGTTGGTGTTTTGTTCATAACTTCTTCATTTTTTTACTGTCTCAAATACTGATGAAAACTCTCTCATCATGTAGCTCTCATCGAGATTTTTCCAACGACATTTGAATCATCGAAAACTGATTTCGTATTAAAGAGTTATGATTGTTTGAAATTTTTATGAAACATGAAAAAAATTGTGCATGGGTTCCACGTGGATGTTGAAGTGGGTAGATGACATGGCATGCAAAAATGGAGAGCTGATTGTTAAAGGTGACATGGTGGGAAATGGTGCAATGATTGTGTAATTTTGACCAATAATACATTACCATGTGGACCAATCCAATGTTGCCACATGGTAGCGAAATTGTTTCCTAGTTAAGGATTGTCAAAATTGTAGAATAGTTAAGGATTTTTGAATTTTATTGGATTTGAACTCATGATATCTATTTTAAAAATTCAAAGTCTTAACAATAAACCACAATTCAAATTTGTGAAATAAGAGCCATAAAAAATTAAAAAGATATTAATCATTATACAAAACAAAATTTAAGATTTTTAGGAGAAAATCAAGTGTCTAAGTGCACTTGTAAATCAATTTCATGCCACCAAAATATTTTATTTTAAATTTGAACTCGTCCTCTTGCCAAAAATAATGGATCTCACAACCAATTTATTCTATAAAAATTGGGAAAACATTGAAGCTACAATTCATAATTTTATTTTATTTTTGTTGCACGTTGCTACAATGTGTGTTACAACAAAATTCGTGGGCCATTTTCTCACAAAATATCCGTTGGAATTTTTTCAAATTTTGTGGACATGTTTCTACTATTCTAATGTTTATGCACACAAAAAATAAACACCATCAAATGCACCGGTTTTGAGATATAATCGAAATTGCTATAAAATTCAGAAACAATTTTACCACAAACTACAAATCAGATTGAGTTGATATTTTTTATGAAGATTCCTATGGTCCTAATTATTATTTACACTGAAAATTAGATCGGTCTAATGCACAAATCTCAAGATATAATCAAAATGGTTGTAGGTGATTATCTCCATTTTCCTAAAAACTGTGAAGCGGGTTTGGCTGAATTTTTGAGGGATTGTTCATCATAATATTATGTACTTCCTGTAAAAAAATTGCGAGAAGCGACTTCCTGGATTGTGAGATATATTTAGTTTAATTTATGAAAAAAAATTTCTTAAAGAAAAAAAAATTATTTTAGCAAATTTTGACACAGATCCAATTGAAATTTGGAGATTAAATTTTGAGTAATTTTAGAATGAATAATGAATTTAGATCTCCTATCCAATTTTTAGATCTATGAGTTTTATTGCAAAATTTCAAAGCTAACTTTATTCAATTTTCCTTTCTAATCTTCCAGGTCGCACAAGGTGCAAAAAGAGAACACACTTAGGGATTTTGTTAACTCTTTACTCTAAAATTTGAAAAAAAAGTAAAAATATTTTATATAAACCTTAAATTTTATCTCTAAAAACTCTATTTGTTCTCCTCTCTTTCTAGATTTTCCTGCAAAATTTAGTAAGTGAGGTGACTCTTACTGCAACACCAAAAATAAAATTGCAAATAAATAAAATATAACTTAAAAAAAAAACTTTAAAACATCATCAAACTTGGTTTTATTTATTTATTTTATCCTACTCTACTGGAAATAGAAGATTTTTTTCAAGTGTATGCATATTTCTAGTGTAACCATGTGTTGAGCAATCAAATCCCCTCTGCGGACAGAGGCGATCCCTCTAGCCCTAGCGTGGGTCTAGCAGCAAGGGAAAATGCTTAATTTCTAAATTCCTAGTTTGTAAATGAAATATGGGCTGGAAAAGATATCCTACCTTAGTCCAATGCTTTTGACGTGGCACGCGATAATGATCCTTCGATCTTTGTCTTCACGCCTTGCGCTCTGTTGGTGACGATGTCCATGCACCTGAACAAAGATCAAACAAACGTTGACAACATACAAACATATATATTCATCTACAACTATTCAACTAGTCAAGGAGAGTTAAACACTTCGAATATAAATAGAAACAAAGTTGGAACTAGAAATCAGTCATGCAATATTGATATATGAAAAATAAGTTTACAACCTATGTCTTGACGTTGGAGATATCCTTCGACGGGTTCATTCAGGCACATCTCAAGCATTCGTTCGTTGTCTGGCTCAATGAGGGAATGGGCTTTAACTCTCTCTCTCAACAATGGATTCTTCTCTGCTCTCTTCAACACACCAGCTATAACTATTGACTGTTCAAATAGATGAATCAATGTGAGGAAGAAGAATTTATAGGAGAGGAGGAGGAGGTTTGGGATCCACATAAGGTGGGGGAGAGGTTTATCCCTTTGGGGGGTTGCACATTTGTAAGAACTAATATGCCAAAGGGAAAAAATCAACTTGATCCTGTCGAACAAACAACCATGACTCCGCTCACGGAGCTATTAAATCATAGAAGCTTCATTTCTATTTAAAAAAAAAACTTTCCAAAATCAGCTCGGCGCAGGTGCCCTTCTGAGACAAAGCGTCGATGGGCATGAGGCTCAGTGTTAATTTTTTCATGGGTGCGAAGACATAACTACCTACCAACTCTGACCCAAAAGCATAGGTTTTTGAGGGTCTTCTTGAGGAATGATCAACAAAGATTATATTCCTGACATGTCAAGGGGTACAATGACATTTATGGAAATGTATGATAGTACACAGTGGTGAGCCTTGGTGTTGCACCAAGAGTGATGCAACTCCCAGGGGCTACCCTACTTTACTTTATCAATGCAGGGTTTATACAAACTTGGAGGTGACCATGTTATATACACAACAAATGCATTATGTTCATGTCATCCTCTTCTGCTTTACAAAAGTGTGTTATTTCTAAGGGTTCTTAGTGAAGTCTGTCACACTTTAATGACACTTAGCTAAGTTGTAGAAAGGAAACTAAATTAAATTTGTGAAAAGAAATGATAGGAAGGAAACTAAACTAAATTGCAGAAAGGAAATGACAGGAAAGAAACTAAACTAAATTGCATTGAGCTGGCCAAACGGCTAAACACACTCTATTTATCCTATGGTCTATCTACCATGCTTCTACCTATGCAAATAAGTTATCCATGACTCAATCCTATTTGAAAAGGTGTTGATTTTTCAACTTGGAGGAAAGAAAAAGGGCTAAAGAGGCTAATGGAGGGCTTAGAACATGAAACAGGGCTTAGAAGTGGAAAGCGCGGGTTTAAACCGGATTAAAACTCTATTATAGCGCAAAAGGATTTGGAGCGGAATAACTTGAAATATGCGATGGTGGAGATGTGCTGTGGAGGTGGGACTGATATCGCAATTGTGATATTGCAAAGTTGGATCAGTAAGCGTTAAAGGGAACAAGATAAATAATATGATGTGCAAAGTGCGGCGGGGGAGAGCGGCGAAGTTCGATAAAAATATCCCAATCGGAAAAAGAAAGCGATAAGTCTTGGAGAAAAAGGGAAAAGGTGCAAAATGCGATTTGCGATGGGTGACATGGTGGTGGGACCGTCAGTGGAGCACGATCGCAATATTGCAATCAACAGTTGGAGTGGTAAGTGCGAACGGGAACAAGCGAAATAATGCAAAGTGTGAAATGCGATATCGCAATTTGCCATATCAAAAATCTGGAGGAATAGCGGAAGTGTTGTTTAGAAAAGGCTGTGAAGTGAGATTTCGGAAAGGAGATGTGATTGTGGTCGAGTGAAAAGGAAATGCGATGCGATTTGTGGTAAGTCTCGAAAGAGAAAGGGGAAAGGTGCGATCTGCAATATGTGATATCACAATATCATAATCAGCTACAACGAGCGGTAAGTGTTAAAGTAAAAGGGAAAAGTTGCGAAGTGTGATTTATGAAGTACAGTAGCGGGGATTTCTAGGAGGAAAGGCGGAGTTCGACCTTGGATGGTTTTTCAAGATTTTTGTGACTAAAGAGGGTAAGGCAACCGTGACTGATAAAAACAAAGGAATACAACGAGTTGAGTGGTTTAAGTGTTTTTATGAATAAAGAGGTGGGTGCGGCAGTGAGAATAAGCAGAAAAAAAGTAGAGATGGAGGGCGTAGCAGCAATGCATAGAGCATAACAACAGATATGGAAGGGAGATGGAAGACAAAGCGGGAGGTGTTAGAGAACTTCCCTCTAGGTTACAATGCCTTTACCTGCTTTCAACCTGCCTATTTATGCAAGAAAGACAGACAATATGTTCATGAAAATACAAGCATTGATCTAATCTATTTGCAATAAATCATAAGCAAGAAATAATTTTTGGTTTGTGGGAAAAGGTCTACCCTCCTCAAGCTCTATTGACAGAGTTGAGAGGGGAAGGCTAGCCTCACAGCTTTATGGAGATTATCAACTATTCTACCACTCTATAAGCAGATTAAATCTACAACAAAAGACAATGGGAAACGAACTTAAACATTAATAAAAATACCAGCAAACTAGCTAATTGACATGAAAGAAAAGAATGGAAATAGCAGAGAAGCTTAGGCACATGGGTTGGACCCTAACCCACGAGCCTAGCTCTCTGGAACCAGATAAAAAAAAATTCATCTTAACACTAATTGCATTAAAAATACAGTCTTATTACATCCCAAAGGTCTTAAACAATAAAATACTAATAATTTGCAGCAAAAGTTCTTAATGGAATCAAAGAATGGAATGGAATTGGCCAGAATCAACTAACTAACTAACTAAATAACTAACTCCTTCCTAGCTATAGCTCTGCTTTATTATTCAACAGGGCAGCTACCAACAATTCCCTTGGAAATGGTGATTGAGTGCACTTGACTCCCAGTAAACATAGATCAAGTGCTCTTCATCTTCATTTGCTTGGTTTCCTCTTAGAATTCGAATTGTTGGAGACTCCAAGTGAAGTATGGCTTGAGCGCACTTGGTATTGAGTTGCTTGGCTGCCTTTAAGAGTTAAGGAGAGTGGAAAACCCCCTTAAATCTCTCCAATATTTCTCCCTAATATCCTGATATTGTGCTCATTTATTCTTCAATATTGATCTTCTAGTGGCAAGGAGAAAGTACCTAAATCATCTCCTTCTCCAAATCTGTATAATCTGCCAAATATTCTCATAATATTCTACAAAAATAACCAATATTGGGCAAAAATATGCAATTACCTTTAAACCTTCCTAAGAAAATATTGAAGCATAATAAAACATTATTAAGTGTAGAAGGAGAGATTTAATGTATCCTTTTATGTGCATAAAGAAGGTAGATGGGCCTAAGAAAGGTTATATGGGCCTTATTTTATGTCTAATTTTGAGGCCCATCATCACCCCCTACTGAAACTGTTGCTCATCCTCTGAGAAACCTATTCATCCTCCCTGCCTTCTGGTTCTTCCTGCATGCTGTCTTATTTTATTTTCTGTTTATTGGCCCATGCGCTGCTCCTCCTGCTAATCTTCTTGCATTTCTTCTTGTAGGTGCTTTATGGAGGTCCTCAGATGCCTTAAGTAAATCTATTTTTCATGCCAAGAGGTGGTGGATCCACCTTTTATTATATTTTTCTTTTTTCTTTTTTTTTGAAATTGCATGCAGAATAAACCCACAACTCTTTTTCTGTGAACTGAGTTCACCCTTGGTTACTCCTTTGGCACTCCTTGTCTTCCATTACATGAAATGCTTACTACCCACTTTCTCAAGTCCTTTTTACTTTTGTCTTGTTCCTTTTCTTGGTGGAAAAAGTGAGGCTAGTTGCTAGATAAGGCTGAGGTTGCTCTTCTACTAATTTTGGCTATATATAAAAACTTCCCTTACATTTTTTAATGTTTTATTAAGCTAAAATAGATTCGAAGAAAGGGTTAGATGATTTCATACCTAAGCCTTACCATCAAATTTTTTTTGCATGTGATATTGAAGCTGCTGCTGAAGTTGTTGTTGAAGCTGCTACTGAAGCTGCATGTGGCGATATGCTTGAGGTCCTTTTGGAGCTTCCGAACATAGGAGGAGGAAGTCAAAGTTTGACTACCTTTGACTAAAGTGTTGACCAAATTTTATTTTGTGCCAACTTTTTTTTTTTCTTCTTGCAAAGGTTGGAGAGCACCTGCATTCATTAGAGAGAGTTACATGGAGAAATGCATTTTTTTCTTTTTTTTAAATTGCATGCAGAATAAACCCACAACTCTTTTCTATGAACTGAGTCCACCCTTGGTTACTCCTTTGGCACTCCTTGTCTTTCGTTACATGAAATGATTACTACCCACTTTCTCAATTCCTTTTTACTTTTGTCTTGTTCCTTTTCTTGGTGTAAAAAGTGAGGTTAGTTGCTAGATAAGGCCGAGGTTTCTATGCTATTGATTTTGGCTATATAAAAAAACTTCCCTTCTCACAATTTTTAATGTTTTATTAAGCTAAAATAGATTCTAAGAAAGGGTTAGATGATTGCATACCTGAGCCTTACCATTGATTTGTTTTTGTATGTGATATTGAAGCTATTGCTGAAGTTGATGCTGAAGCTGCTACTGAAGCTACATGTGGTGATCTGCTTGAGGTCCTTTTGGAGCTTTTGAACACAGGAGGAGGAAGTCTAGGTTTGACTACCTTTTACTAAATTTTTGACCAAATTTTATTTTTGTGCCAACTTGTTGTTTTTCTGCTTGCAAAGGTTGGAGAGCACCTGCATTCATTAGAGAGAGATACATGGATAAATGCATTTTTTTTAAGGCCTACTAGTTGCCTCAATGAGGTTTTCAACTAGAAGATCTGCCTAGGCACCTCAAAGGAGGTTTTCACCTAGGATATTTTATTCTTCTCTCTCTTTTTTTTCAACCCAATGACTGCCTCATGGAGGTTTTCAATCAGTGAGCCAATCTCAGATGCCTCAAAAGAGGTTTTCACCTGATATTTTATTCTTTCTCTTTTTTTCTTTTCTTTTTTCATTTTTACTTTCCTACTATACTTGAAAAAACAAAACATTTTTCAAGTATAGGAACACTTCCAATGGAGCCATGTACACATCAATATGACAGATAAAATCATGTGCACACTTGGAATACATGCTCTAACATGTACCTGAATACGAGAGATGAATTGCTTTGACTGGGATTGTATCAAGTATTGTTGGAGAAGAGTTTGTTGTTGCAACTTAATGACTGTTTGGAACCATATGTCAATATGGTTTTGATGTCCCTGGTCCACTTGCTAAGTTGGATCACCTTGGATGTCCTCTTCTATTATGACATTAAAATCTTCCTCTTTTTGTTGATTGTTATTTTGAACACATGGAGGAAATGCTGGTAAACATGAGGAAACTTTCTCAACATCTGATTATGATGTTGACCCTTCATCAAGTGCAGCCCTTGATCTTCTGATCTCCTCATTTGGGTCTTCTTCTTCTTGATGTTGTCCTTCATTGACATTAAGAAAATATCTTCTTTGCAATACCTTTCTTGAACTAATATGCATGCCATTTAGATCAAGAGGATATGTTTGGTAGTGTTGTACCTCAACATTGTAAGTGGGATGAGATAATTCATGGTGTGGGTTGTGAAATGGTGGTACAGGTAGTTGAGTGGAGGTGGATATGTGAGATGGATGTGGTTGAGGCTATGGTTGTGGTGGAGGTGGATGGTAGGGCTATCATGGAGTTGGGTATGGAGGATATTGAGGGAAATATTGAGGATGTTGAGTATTTTCCTAATAAGGACCTTGCCAACCATGTTGCCAAGATTGTTTTTGGGGTTGAGATAGCCAAGGTTTCCAAGGAGGGAGTGTGTCCCAATTATTTTGAGATGGATGTGGATAAGATTTAAATTTTGAAGTGGGTCCTTGCATCATATCAAGTTGACTAGGTTGCCAGGGTATCCTTGGAGCTACATAACATAGCTTCTTTGGTGATTTCATTTATCCATTGTCTTCCTGGTAAACTTCTTCAAACTTGGGAAATGATGAACAACGTTTAGTAGAATATGATTCTAAATGGATAAAAAAAATATCATCATCTTATTTTTGTTAATTTTTCATTCTTAACATTTCTACTTGTTCACTTAGATTGCTAAGAATTTTTGTTTTAAAGTTATCAAACAAGTTTCGAAGTTCCTCTTGCCTTACCAATGTTGATGTTGATTTACTTACTCTTTCCCTTCCTCTTGATATGCACTTGCATGTTTCACAAATTTCTTCAAATGACAATTGGTATACATCTCCTCTACTCATGAGATTAAGGAGATCAATCCACTCATCTCTAATCGTTCTAAGTAAGAGGGTTTTTAGTGTGTCAAATCCTAGATGATGCAATTTTTCCCTCTTAACATTATACATGAACATCTCTATTAGATCCTCAAGGCTCTCATCTTCTTCTTTGTCCATTCTAAAAATTTCTTCTCTAAGATCACGATCTTTATATTTTTCTAGAAATGTCTTTTGCATATCATTCCATGATCTATTGAATTAGTACCTAGATTCATGAACCATTTAAGAGCTCTATCCTTCAATGTTGCAGGAAAAAATATTAGTTTTTGAGTGTGTGATAAGTAGCCATAAGACCTACAAAGTATCTCAAATTCAAAGACAAATGTTTTTGAATCAACTGTACTCATACCATGGAAGTTAGGAAGGAAAGATGGAGGGATGTTCTTCATATGTACACTGATGTCCATATATTGAATGAGAAACCCAATAAGATATTATTTGTTGTCATTATATCCATCCATCTCTTCTACCTTCAAAAGTGTATGGTGATGTGGTTCTTATTGCACCACGTGGTCAAGTGGGGGGGTTGGTATTGGAGAAGTATTTTTTTTTAAAAATTGAGTATCCCTACTCCTATGAGGCATGAAAATCAATTTTTTTTTTTGTATTTTTCAATATTTCGGAAACAACATGAAAAAGGAAAGCAAAAAATAATGCTAAAATAGAATCAAAGAATCTACTAGACACCTCCCTGACAACAACGCCAAAAAGTGGTGAGCCCTGGTATTGCACCAAGAGTGTTGCAACTCCCAAGGGCTGCCCTACTTTACTTTATCAACCTAGGGTTCGTACAAACTTGGAGGTGACAGTGCTATATACATAAAAGATGCATTATGTTCATGTCATCCTCTTCTGCTTTAAGAAAGGGTGCTATTTCTAAGGGTTCTCAGTGAATTCTGTCACACTTCAATGAAACTAAGCTAAGTTGCAGAAATGAAATAAAATAAAGGAAACTAAATTAAATTAATGAAAATAAATGATAGGAAGGAAACTAAAATAAATTTCAAAAAGGAAATGACAGGAAAGAAACTAAACTAAATTGCATTAAGCTGGCCAAATAGCTAAACACACTCTATTTATCCTATGGTCTATCTACCATGCTTCTACCTATGCAACTAAGCTATCCATGACTCAATCCTATTTGAAAAGGTGTTGATTTTGTAGCTTGGAGGAAAGAAGAAGGGCTAAAGAGGCTAATGGAGGGCTTAGCACATGAAACATGGCTTAGAAGTGGAAAACGGGGGGTTTAAATTGGATTAAGACTCTATTATAGTGCAAAATTATTTAGAGTGGAATAATATGAAATATGCGATGGCAAAGATGCACTGTGGAGGTGGGATCGATATCGCGATTGTGATATCGTGAAATTGGATTGGTAAGCGTGAAAGGCAACATGATAAATAATGTGATGTGCGAAGTGCGGCAGGGAAGAGTGGCGAAGTGTGATAAAAATATCGCAATCGGCAAAAGAAAGCGGCAAGTCTTGGAGAAAAAGGGAAAAGGTGCGAAATGCGATTTGTGATGGGTGACGTGACGGTGGGACCGTCGGCGGAGCGCGATCACCATATCACAATCGACAGTTAGAGAGGTAAGTGCGAACGGGAACAAGCGAAATAATGTGAAGTGGGAGATGCAATATCTCAATTCGCAATATCGCAAATCTGGAGGAATAACGTAAGTGTTGTTTAGAAAAGACTGTGAAGTGTTGTTTCAGAAAGGAGATGTGATTGCAGTCAAGTGAAAAGGAAATGCAATGTGATTTGTGGTAATTCTCGAAAGAAAAAGGGGAAAGGTGCGATCTGCGATATGGGATATCGCAATATCGAAATCTCTTACAACGAGCGGTAAGTGTTAAAGTAAAAGGGAAAAGTCATGAAGTTTAATTTACGAAGTACGATAGAGGGAATTTCGAGGAGGAAAGGTAGAGTTCAACCTTGGATGGCTTTTCAAGTGTTTTTTGACTAAAGAGGGTAAGGAAACCATGACCGATAAAAAAAAAGGAATATGACGGGCTCAATGGTTTAAGTGTTTTTATGAATAAAGAGGTGAGTGCAACAATGAGAATAAGTGGAAAAAAAGTGGAGATGGAGGGCATAACAACAATGCGCAGAGGGTAATAGTAGAGATGGAGGGGAGATGGAAGACGAAGCAGGAGGTGTTGGAGAACTTCCCTCTGGGTTACACTGCCCATACCTACTATCAACCTGCCTATTTATGCAAGAAAGACAGACAATATGTTCATGAAAATACAATCACTAATCTAATATATTTCCAATAAATCATAAGTGAGAAAGCATTTTTTATTTGTGGGAAAAGGTCTACCCTCCTCGAGCTCTATTGACAGAGTTGAGAGGGGAAGGCTAGCCTCACAGCTTTATGGATTTTATCAACTATTCTACCACTCTGTAAACATATTAAATCTAAAACAAAATACAATGGTAAATGAACCAAAACATCAATAAAAATACTAGCAAACTCGCTAAATGTTCAGAAGAAAAAACTAGCTAAATGACATGAAAGAAAAGAATGGAAACAACAGAAAAGCTGAGGCACATTGGTTGGGCCCTAACCCATGAGCCCAGCTCTCTGGAACCAGATCAATAGAAATTCATCTGAATACTCATTGCATTAAAAATATGATCTTATTACATCTCGAAGGTCTTAAACAACAAAATCGTAATAGCTTGCAGCAAAATTTTTGAATGGAATCAAAGAATGGAATGGAATCGACTAGAATAAAATAAATAACTAACTAAATCCTTCCTAGCTCTAGCTCTGCTTTATTTATTCTACAGGGAAACTACCAACAATTCCCTTGGAAATGATGATTAAGTCCACTTGACTCCCAGTAAACATAGACCGAGTGCTCTTCATCTTCAATTGCTTGGTTGCCTCTTGGAATTTGAATTGCTGGAGATTCCAAGTGAAGTATGACTTGAGTGCACTTGGTCTTGAGTTTCTTGGCTGCCTTTGAAAGTTAAGGAGGGTGGAAAACCCCCTTGAATCTCTCCAAGATTTCTCCCTAATTTCTTGATGTTGTGCTCATTTATTCTTCAATCGTGGTCTTCCAGTGGTAGGGAGCAAGTCCCTAAATCATCTCCTTCTCCAAATTTGTATAATTTGCCAAATATTCTCACAATATTCTACAAAAATAACCAATATTAGGAAAAAATATGCAATTACCTTTAAACCTTCCTAAGAAAATATTGAAGCATAAGAAAACATTATTAAGTGCAGAAGGAGAGATTTATTATATCCTTTTAAGTGCATAAGAAAGGTAGATGGGCCTAAGAAAGGTTATATGGGCCTTATTTTATGTCTAATTTAGAGGCCCATCACACAGGGGTCACTAAAATGGTCCTCCAATGTTCAGAATGGGGATTGCAGGGATGGTGACAAAATACTGTGTAACAGATTCCCCCTAAAGCATGAAGTCTAAGAGAGAGGGAGGGGTGAAATGCTTTATGAGAACATGCCCAAACCAAAACGCCATCGTTGGAAGACCTGCAAGATCAAATATAACTAATATCTATGATACATGAATATGTGGTATGGACGCATCCATCCATAATAGAGAACATGTAATAAGATCCAGGGTATGGACGCAACCATCCAGTGAAAAGGATCATCAAATAGAGTCAGGTATGGTCGCAGCCATCCAATAATAAGAGTCATGCATATAGTCATGATAAACCAAAACGTCCTGCAACCTGGATTTTATCAGATAAAACACAGGGTCCTGTGCTCCACCTTGACCTAAACAAGTAAAAATTCAAGCATGCGAATGAATGAGCTAAAATAGAACATGTAAGAAAGTCACCTGATTACCAGAAAATGATCAAAGCTATTAACATGCGCAAGAGAGACCACCAATAATGACAATGGTTCTCAAGGTATTGCAAGTACAATCCATGGAATGTGAACAATGAGCTGGATTCAAACACCCATGAAATCACTCGATCGAAGGCCAGTGATGAGAACCTGTCATTGAATGTGAAGAAATTTCCATTGAGGCATGCAAGCTCTAAGGTACTAGAAGGGAGTCTCTAGATCAACTTCCTGGATAATGAGCTGAAGTCGACAAGAAGTGACCGATCGAAGGAGGGCCATAATATTTCCCACATCATTGACACGAGATAGAGGAATAAGTTGATAGTGAATTAGGACTAAACAGAGAATTAGGGGTTGAAACAACAGAAGGAAATTCTCTTGAACACATTGGTGACACGACTCCAGAATTTGGCAGTATTTGACATCAAGGGATATGAGTTCATGGTGATGAGACAAAGAGCAGATGAGAGGTCAAAACGGATAACCCAAACCCATGGAGGAAAAAATGACGAATATGGGATGTCCCCAACCTGACATGAACTGCAGAAAAGTGTCATGTTCAAGAGTGACATAATGTCGACACAACTGAGAACTGGTTCCATTTCCCCCCACCATTTCTGGCGAGTACCCCAATTATTTTTGGAAAAAAACTTGAAGGGGATAGAATATGCTTGTCATATAATTTTTTCCTTCAGAAAAATCCATCCTAGTACATTTTACGAGCCCTAGGAAGGAGGAACTCGCTAATGTCATGATGATGATGTCCAATGGAACTTCTCAGAACAAGTAAAGGTCAAGAGGGTGGCTAAGAAGACCACTCATTGCAGTGGTTTCTCAGGAATGGGTAAAACAACCAAGTGAAGGCGTATGATCGAACAAGAATATGGTGAAGATTGAATGAGAAAACCAAGTCTCATCTGGCAAAACAAGCTGATAAAATAGCAATCACTAGAGGTAAAATAAGAATGGTTTCATTTTTAAACAAGATTGAAATTAGGAAACTCTGCTTGAAGTTGGTCTCATTTTTATACAAGCTTGAAACAAAGATAAACTATGCTTGAAGTTGGCTACATTTTTACACAAGCTTGAAACAAAGATAAAATATGCTTGGAAAAGTTTGCATGCCCCCAGCATGGTGACTCAATTAGAGGTACATGCCACCCAAGCTTCAGAGCATTCACCGAAGTTGTAATGTTCCCAATTTTAGCCTCAAGCTAAAATGGAACATTATAGTTGCACATTTTATTTTTGTTTAATAAAATGGGAAAGGAGACACCTTAGCCCCTATTAGATGAAGAAATAACACTCCTAATGTGAAAGGGGAGTGAATAAAGTAGCTGAAATAAACACCAAGGGTTTGAATGGAACCCAACTCACTTGGATTAGTCATCTTTGACTAAAATCAACAGTGCTGCCTATAGAGGAGAGGCTTCCTAGAGAAGTTGCGCAGCTTTGGAGGGAAGACACTTTCATGAGGGTGGAAACCCTAATTGGTGGGGACCATGATGGAGAGGAGTTCTCTCACTTTATCTGGAGGAGATGGCAGCCCATTTTCATTATGCAATGTTTTAGATTTCAGACAAGGGTCTGCAAGAGCTTGCATCCCCGGGCTGTTTAGCAGGGTGATGGTGCCCTCAGGCGCCAGGGTGTTCCCGGTTTGGAATCCCTACCTCTTCCTCGAGGAAGGATGAGGATTGAGCTACATTTCCTCAATTCGACATTGGCCACAGCTTCATTCATCTTCTACAACATTGTTTTTGCAGCAGAGAGGACGTTGTGTAGCTGGGTGAAGCTAGAGAGGAACTCATGGAGTCTTATTAGCTTGTTTTCTTCAATGGTGGAGGGATATATTCATTGGAGGAGCTGCAAGGAGGATTCCCGAGCTTCATATCAGATCTGTTGGCATGGGCCAACATTCCATCATCTCCCACTGTGTAGTCCATGAGGAGAACTGCGTTATTTTGGAGGAGGCAGTGAGAGAGGAGTTTTTGGAGCTTCAAGGAGGATGTTTTTGAGACAAAGGGATCAGCCCTTTGTATTGAAGACATTACCAGAGGAGGGCATCTACATTTCATATCTGCCATGGCCTCATTCATATTTTTTATCAGTTGCAGTGACAACTCTGTTGTCACATTTTTGTATGTTTCGGCATTTCTAGCAATCTTTCCTAGATTGGCTAGAAATCTTGTATTTCAGCCCATTTCTCTGTTATTGGGATATTTCTTGTATTCCTTTAGCCAAATATGTATTTATTCATATTCATCAGCTTATTCCTTCATGTACACAGCGCAGTTGCAGCTACTCCGGCATTTTGTGGAGTTGCAGCTACTATTGTATTTCACTTCTTATTCATTGGAGGTTTGCTTTTAGAGTTTGAGTGGCTTGTCCCTCAACTATTTCTTGTATATTTATGCTGAAATATCATAATATAATGATGGCTGTAGCATTTCCCTCTCATGATGTATTCAAATTTTCAGAGTTTATGTTCATGTTCATATATTGTTGTAAGCTCTCTCATTGAGCATTGTTTTAGAGATCTAGTTTTGGGAGATCTGAATAACCCATCTAGATGCATTTATTTGAGCTCATTTTTCTGCATAGGATTTTTATTGGGTCTATTATAGGGAATCCCAGTGTTGGAATGTCTTATTCTTGCAGCAGCTTCCTTATACAATGTCTTCAAGGACCCTATAGCAGAAATTCCTGAGGTGGAATATTGCATATCCATAGACAGAGTCTGTGAAGGGCCAGCTAGCCTCATGATCTCTCCCTTATTTGAAGGAGACATATCCTGTAAATTCCCCAACATTCAATCTCTGAAATGGACTTGCAGTGTCTCACTGAAGAAGGAAAATTGGAACATCTTAAGATGTTCCCGACGGAGCAACATGTTCCTGAAAAAGGGACATTACAGTGGTATCAGAGCATGATCTTGGCTCAGCTTGTGCCCAAGATCTATTGCCAACAGTAAGAGGAGCTTCTATCCAAGGAGAGGAGATTGACAGAGGAAACAAGGAAGAGGAATGAAGGAAGAGGAGGATTCCCTTCTTCTTTTCCAGACCATTGAGCACACCATTGAAGATCTGCTGAAAGGGGAAAATTTTGGAGAAGTTTTTTGAAAATGGTTTGTGGATGGAGAAAGCCCTAGCTATTCTCATGGAGGATGTGAGCATTCAGCCACACATGCAGATCCACAGTGCAATACATTTCCCATAACTATTGCAAGATGGATGGATGGAAAAAGTTGAGGCCTTTAGAGGAGCAACACTGCAAACTCAAAGGTATGATTCATGATGATTGATTTCAGAGCTCTATTTCATGTTATCATGCAAATGAGAGATCATATGTTGCAGTCATAAAGAGTTTTGCAAAGGGGATTGATGAGAACCAATGTGAAACCTGGTGTGACAAAACTTAAAACACTTTGCATGCATGGAGGAGAACCATGAAACAAAAGATCATTCCATCTTTCTAGAGGGGGAGAAATCAGGAGAATGACTTGCTAGAGGCAAGACCCCCATTTTATGAAGGGCACTCTTCCATTTGTGAGGGTATGGAGATATTTCTTTCAAGGGAAGGCAAAGATACAAGGCCTCTCATTGAGGGTAGATACACTCACATGTTGGTAGAGAGAAGGTGCATAGAAGAATCTACAACGCTGCACCATTGGAAGAAGAATAAGATCAGGAGGATTGGCATGAAGAGATGATGGAAATTCACCCCTATATACTTTCAAATATTTTCTTCACATGGGATAAGGACTGCATTGTGCAGTAGAGAGAGAGAACCTTTCATTCCTCTCATATATTCATTCCACTTCCTATCTTGATGTCTCACTTTTGGAGGCTTTCCACTTGGGAGGCCACATGATCTAGAGATGATGAGAGGCATCATATCATTTGGTTCACCACTCATTAGATTCCAAAGGGGTGGAGACATTAGAGGATTCCATTACAACGCAAAGAGTTTGGGGATGAGCATAAGGAGGAGGGATGCACTCTCTCATTTTCAGTACCACCCATTCTCATCAGTTTTACTGCGCAGATAGAGTTGCTGTATGGATGGAGGATAACATCTTCATGATGCCGAATGACTGCTCCATAGATTTGGTGAGAGAGAGGATGCTTCCTTTGAGGAAGGATTCTTTCATGCATTGGAGTAGATGGAGGCCACTCATGCTTACATTGCCTAGGATCGGGAGATTCTTTGGAGGTGATAGTCTCTCATGGGAGGCTTATTTTCAGAGATCGTTATTTCTTTTGAGCATGAGCAACTGCGTGATGGAATGGCAGCAACTTGGAGGATGACTTTGACATGAGGGGATATCAAGGTAGCAGGAAGCAACGTGATGGAGCACCACATTGAAGAACACCAGCGCTGCCTATGTGGAGGATTGATCCATGTTGGAGAACTCAACTTCTGGTTGAGAGGTCCAAGGATCTTGATGCATGCATGATTTTTTGGATGGCCTTGATGGAGATGGTAGATACTTAGTGGATGACATGATCATCTATCATCATGGCAGACTCTTCTTGACTAGGGCTCCTAGTCTCAAGGAGAAATTATTTGCATGCAACATATGAGGACTTCCTAGCTATGCATTTGGATGCATACTTTTCTTTGCTAGAGGAGTTCACTTGGAGGGCGTTCAACATGATCTACATCAGTATATGGATAGATGCAGAGCCTGGATGATTTTGGAGAGGGTGGCACAACCATTCCCTTACTCATTGGAGGAGAGGGAGAGCATCCAGATGAGCCATTTCAGCTCAAGGTCTCAAGTACATGGTAGAGGAGGTATCATTTCCCATTATGTACCTCTTTAATTCATATGAGCAGCATATTTTCTCAAGAAGGATCATCCCTTATTGCATTTGATATTGTGTACTTGCAGCTACTTGTAGCTTTGATTGTGGCTATTCTTATGATGGTTTGTGGGGGAAGCCACATTCTCTTGGTGTGCACCATTGGCACCAAATGGTATTTTCATGTTTTCATCTTATGAGGAGATGTTGTGGACGCAAACAAGTGGCTAGTTTAGAACTTATTATTTTTTTATTTTGAGGCAAGCCAAGGAGGCACTGCGCAGTTCCATGAGTGGAACTTTGAACCACTCTCCGGTTGTCATTTGGAAACTTGCTTTTATTGTGTATTGCTCCTTGCATTTCTGATGTTTGTACTCTCATGAGGAGCATTATTTGGAGAGTTTGTATGTATAGCCCATTGGGAGCATGATTCTCCCCATTATACATGTTTTATGTTGCAGGAGATACCATGGGCAAACCATGATTACCACATTTCTACTTGTCTCTTCTTGTGGGAGGAACCACTTGGAGAATTTGAGGAGGCAATTCATGGCTAATTTTCTTGATGGGGTGGCTTGAGCCATTCTTAGAGGCCATACATTTCAGCCCAAGGACAGAGGCAGCCCCATGCACACTTCAAATGGAGAGAGGGCAATCATGAGAAGCACCAACACAACTCTCCATTCAGCTCCAACACATTGCAGAAATAAGGGGTGAGATTTTTATTTGGATGATTGCATGGATGAGAGGATCATCATTGGGAGTAGAATTTTTCCCATGCATATCATCACTCCTACCTTGAAGGGGGCCTTAGCACAGCAGGAAGGATTCCACTACACCTTCTATCTTTCCATGATGAGCATTGTTGACATCATGCATACTTGGGAGAGAGCATTGGAGGACAACTTTATTGCAGCATATTTGAGCAGTGGTGGGACCATTGATGAGGAGGCCGCAAGAGAAGAAGGGGGAGACAATTTTGTTCTCTCTATGCAGTTGCTTGAGGGAAAACAACATTTGGAAGGGGAGGACTGTAATGTTCCCAATTTTAGCCTCAAGCTAAAATGGAACATTATAGTTGCACATTTTATTTTTGTTTCATAAAATGGGCAAGGAGACACCTTAGCCCATTTTAGATGAAGAAATAACACTCATAATGTGAAAGGGGAGTGAATAAAGCAACTGAAATAAACACCAAGGGTGTGAATGGAACCCATCTCACTTGGATTAGTCATCTTTGACTAAAGTCAACAGTGCTGCCTATAGAGGAGAGGCTTCCTAGAGAAGCTGTGCAGTTTTGGATGAAAGACACTTTCATGAGGGTGGAAACCCTAATTGGTGGGGACCATCATGGAGAGGATTTCTCTCACTTTATATGGAGGAGATGGCAGCCCATTTGCATTATGCTATGTTTTATATTTCAGACAAGGGTCTGCAAGAGCTTGCATCCCTAGGCTGTTTAGCAGGGTGATGGTGCCCTCGGGCACTAGGGTGTTCCCGGTTGGGAATCCCTACCTCTTCCTCAAGGAAGGATGAGGATTGAGCTAAATTTCCTCAATTCGGCATTGGCCACAGCTTCATTCATCTTCTACAATGTTATTTCTGCAGCAGAGAGGACGTTGTGTAGCTGGGTGCAGCTAGAGAGGAACTCATGGAGTCTTCTGAGCTTGTTTTCTTTAGTGGTGGAGGGATCTATTCATTGGAGGAGCTGCAAGGAGGATTCCCGGGCTTCATATCAGATCTTTTGGCATGGGCCAACATTACATCATCTCCCACTGTGCAGTCCATGAGGAGAACTGCGTTATTTTGGAGGAGGCAGTGAGAGAGGGGTTTCTGGAGCTTCAAGGAGGATGTTTTTGAGACAAAGGGATCAACCCTTTGTATTGAAGACATTATCAGAGGAGGGCATATACATTTCATATCTGCCATGGCCTCATTCATATTTTGTATCAGTTGCAGTGACAACTCTATTGTCACATTTTTGTATGTTCCGACATTTCTAGCAATCTTTCCTAGATTGGCTAGAAATCTTGTATTTCAACCCATTTCTTTGTTATTGGGCTATTTCTTGTATTCCTTCAGCCACATATGTATTTATTCATATTCATCAGCTTATTCCTTCATGTACATAGCGCAGTTTCAGCTACTCCGACATTTTGTGGAGTTACAACTACTATTGTATTTCACTGCTTATTCATTGGAGGTTTGCTTTTAGAGTTTGAGTGGCTTGTCCCTCAAATATTTCTTGTATATTTATGCTGACATATCATAATATAATGATGGTTTTAGCATTTCCTTCTCATTATTTATTCAGAGTTGTAGAGTTCATGTTCATGTTCATATATTGTTGTAAGCTCTCTCATTGAGCATTGTTTTAGAGATATAGTTTGGGGAGATCTGAATAACCCATCTAGATGCATTTCTTTGAGCTAATTTTCTGCATAGGAGTTTTATTGGGTCTATTCTAGGGCATCCAAGTGCTATAATGTCTTATTCTTGTAGCATCTTCCTTATACAACATCCTCAAGGACCCTGTAGCAGAATTTCCTGAGGTGGAATATTGCATATCCATAGACAGAGTCTGTGAAGGGCCAGCTAGCCTCAGGATCTCTCCCTTCTTTGAAGGAGACATATCCTGTAAATTCCCCAACATTCAATCTCTGAAATGGACTTGCAGTGTCTCACTGAAGAAGGAAAAATGGAACATCTTAAGATGTTCCGGACAGAGCAGCATGTTCTTGAAAAAGGGACATTACAGAAGTAGACTGCTACTTACTGATAGGTGGATATAATGAAGGTTCAATTATGAGATCAAGTGAAAGACTCGACTGGGATTTTACGAGATCTGATCAAAGACTCGAATTGAAAAGGGAACCCGTTTAATTTTTTAATGAGGTTGACACAGTAAAAGAACTATCCTTACAAGATCTAATTCATTTTGTAATGAGGTTGACATAGTAAAAGAACTATCCTCATGACACTTTGTTTTATTTTTTAAAGAGCTTGACACAATAAAAGAAACTCTGCTCTGAAGAGCTTGTTTCATTTTTTTAAGAAGCTTGACACAAGAAAATGAGCTATGCTCTGACGAGCTTGTTTTATTTTTTAAGGAGCTTGACACAAGAAAATGAACTATGCTCTGAAGACCTTGTTTCATTTTTT
Organism: Pinus albicaulis; assembly: GCA_034641835.2. Taxonomy (NCBI): domain Eukaryota; kingdom Viridiplantae; phylum Streptophyta; class Pinopsida; order Pinales; family Pinaceae; genus Pinus; species Pinus albicaulis. The sequence goes on along the minus strand of CM076584.1, from coordinate 613,972,264 downwards.
AAGGAGCTTGACATAAGACAAGGAACATTGCTTCGAAGACCTTGTTTCATTTTTTAAGGATCTTAACACAAGAAAATGAACTATGCTTCGAAGACCTTGTTTCATTTTTTAAGGAGCTTGACACAAGACAAGGAAAACTACTCCAAAAGACCTAATCATGACGGATAAGAAGTCATGGCTTCTAAGGGTTTCTCATCCGATAGGAGAAAAACACTCTGGAAATTAGGATCCAATGCCCCCAGTACATTATGTACTACCTCATTGACTGAATTATCAGTGGATGTGGACATGGAACAGGTGGCCACATAATTGACCTTTGGTGGGGAAGATATCACGAGCAGGTAAGGACCAGGAAGGGATGACGGTAGACCAGATGTCACATCAGGACCAAAGAATGAAAGTTGATCAATGGTCACGATCCGACCTTCATGTGGAAAATAGATCACACAAAAGAGGGAAGATACAAGTGCGCCCATGACATAAGTGTAGTCACACCCTATGAGTAAATTAAAATCCAAGGGGCCTTGGACCACCATCACATTTATATAGATGGTTTTCCCTCCTAAATTAATAGCCAAATTCATAAGGATCCCTAATGGTTGACTTTTTCCTCTATTGAAAGCCAACATATTCTGAGTAATAGGCACAAGCTGCAGAGAACCCAAAGCTTGCCATGTAGTTGAGGACATAATACTAACCGAGGCGCCTGCATCAATAATTGTGCCCGGTACGACCATATTGTAGGTTTGTACAGTGATTTCAAAGGGCACGTAAGAAGGAATACAGTATCCCATAAATCGACTCTAATCAAAGGAAGCGACCAAACTACATGGAGGGGGTGCCAAAGGAATAAGAGGATTATCCCCCTACATTACGGGAGCGGGAAGACCATTCTCCTAGATTTTGGTAACGATATCAGGAGGATCACTTCTTTGAACTATGGTGACGAGAGTCAAAGGATCACCCTCCTAGATCATGGAAACTAGAGGATTGCCCTCTGGTCCCGGGAAATCAGAGGAAACAAAAATAACCTTACTGGGATGAGAACCATTCTCGATGGAAAATACTTGATGAACTGTAGATGGAATCAGGTCGACCTTTTTCTCAACCAATGATCAGTCAGGAATGGACTTAGGAGACTGAATTTCAGAGAGAGTGGAATTGATCATAGACGAATCCCGATCAATGACTTGATCAACTATCGAAAGATTCAAAGAAGAATTTCGGTAACCAACGGGAAGATACGACTCAGAAGTCGAAAGGGTATTCAACACCTTGGAGGCTTCATCTAGACCAGGACAGAGGTGAATGGGATGAATCCCTTGACAACCTACAAGGAAATATGATCTTACCCTATTCTTTATGAGTCTTGCAATCTCTAGCTGAAGGTTCATCACTAGCATGAGCACCAGAGGCTGATGACAAAGGGCAGTTCGGGCCAACAGACCATACTTCCAACACCTTGGGAATACCAGGACAATCTCTAAGAAGATGATCACCCTTGCATAACTTGCAAGGGAACTTGACTCTGCCAGACAGAGTGGGAATTTTCTCAATATAAGCTGCATCAGTAGCGATGGCCGTTGATTTTCCCCCTAATTTATTTTCCTTCTTCATCTTCGACTTCTTCTTCTTCTTCTTAGCCACCTAGTTACTAGAATCCAGCATTTCACCGGGCGAAGAAGAAGAACGAGGTGAAGAAATAGGCAAAGAAGGTAAGGGTTCAACTTTAGTATCAACACGGGGTTGACATGGTTCAGGCGGAGGAGACCTTGGTTGGATAGAGGTTGGAACACTCGGGACCACTAAGGTCGAAAACAACCAAACAGGTAAACCAATAGTTAACCTAGGAAGGGACAACATTTCCATATAAGGGGAGCCAACATTTCCAAAAGGATTAAAGGACCCAGACTCCCATCAGAAGGGAGTCCTTGACTGGTAACCTCAGGAAACGTTTCCATTGGAATTAACCCTAAATAATCACTAAGGAATAAAACATTAACCAGGAATATTTCGCAGACAGTTAATTTTATAACATCGAAACAAGACTCTGCCTTTTCATGTTTTAAGAGCCCAAAAAAGGAAAAAAGGTGACTCTAGTCACTTTCAGGTTGAATGAGCTCGAAAGGACAAGTGCTCGATGATCTTTTCAAATTTTAAGGAGTCACGGAAAGATCAAAGTGACTACTCAGAAACTCTAGGCAAGAGGGTGTACCAAGCTTCCGTGAACTGCAATATACACCTTTGTAATCAAATGAAAGAGAAATGACCAAGGACTTAACGTACATGCAGACAGTCTCCCCAAATTTTGTGTTCGGTGTATCACGGTTACAAGGCAACATACTCGACTTCCTATGGATAAAGGATTGCAATCTATGAGGGTCTCCCTTTATATATGTGACAGTACAGGGAGCACAAATCCATACTAGTGCTATCTAATGCAAGATTGTGAGCAACAAATGCTAGGTTTAACGATGCCAGAACATGTCACTAACCAAGACCTCTAAGTGTGAGCGTTAAGTTTCAATTCTTCCTTAGATTGATTGAGTTAATTTTATAGTTTATCTTGAAATTATGTTTCAGTTTTAAGGCCTTACCGAATGTAATCTCAAATCTCGAATGCACAACTACATGAGAGAAAGAATATCATTTCAATTCGATGAAAAGCTAGCCTAAGAGAGGGATAGAAGTTCACAACAAAGCCTCAACCAATCGAATGTAATAATGACACTTTCCTTTATGCTACTAATACAGCCAAAGCAAAAAACGAAAGAATTTTCTCTTGTTTTTCACTTTCTAATGAAAAATAAACCTACTAATGCAAAAGAGTACTTTCCATTTTCAAACAGAAAGGAATAATGCAATTTTTTCTCTTTTGTATGAATGAGAAGCAATAATGCAACATTACACTAAAAGGAAAAAAAAACACTAGCTTTGAGCAACTTCGAATGAAATGATCAAAACACAAAGAGACCAATCCAAAGAAAATGTAAAACACACTCAAAACTAGACATGCATTTCTTCATACAGAAAAAGGAATTTCAAGTCGCCTCAATGAGCAATGTGATCTATGCTCAAGGCGATAGAGGGAGGGTCAAATAGACACTAGGATGACAGTTCGACAATCCTAAAACACATAGAGTCAAAAGAAAAGATCAAGCAATCAGACAACAAGCTGAAAAATGAATGACTAAACTGACGCATATACAGCTCGGAGACTCGACGAACTTGTGACCGACCAAACAATCAAAGACACCTTGAAACCCTAAGATGAAAAATCCACACTGATCAGATGATAAATAATCAACTGAAATAAATGAGACAGGGAAGTCAAGAACCAATCCAAATGGATCAATCCAAAAAGAAAAAACCAATCCAGAGGGAAAGATATACTGGGAACTCAGGGAAGAAGCCCAAAAATCAAACCTACTGGTATCGTCACGACTGTTCAGTAGTAATCCGCACTTAACAGGGAAAATCACACCCGTGCCAAAAGAAACTCGTGCCAATGGGCGCGATTGTCAGGGAAACATAAGCGTCGAGTAAGGAAACCAAAGAAAGAGGAAAGGACAGCTGAGGAAAAACCATAATTATCACTCTGAGAATAGGTAAAGTGGCTTAAAGCAATCAAACAAGAAAAACAAAGAAGAGAAATAACAATACGACCAAAGTTGGACAAACAAGAAAAAATTCAAAAGGAACAATGAGAGACAACATGCACACTGATCCCCAGTATGGTCGCCAACTTGTTGAGCAGGAAAATCCTCTCTGTGGACAGAGGAGATCCCTCTAGCCCTAGGGTGGGTCTAGCAACAAGGGAACACACTGAATTCCTAAATTCCTAGCTTGTAAATGAAATATGGACTAGAATAGATATCCTACCTCAGTCCAATGCTTTTGTCGTGGCACACGACAACGATCCTTCGATATTTGTCTTCTCACCTTGTGCTCCGTTGGTGATGATGTCCATGCACCTGAACAAAGATCAAACAAATGTTGACAACATACAAACATATACATTCATCTACAACTATTCAACTAGTCAAGGAGAGTTAAACACTTCGAATATAAATGGAAACAAAGTTGGAACCAAAAACAAGTCATGTAATATTGATATATGAAAAATAAGTTTACAAACTATGCCTTGACGTTGTAGATCTCCTTTGACGGGTTAAATCAGGCACGTCTTAAGCATTTGTTTGTCGTCCGTCTCAATGAGGCAATGGGCTTAAACTCTCTCTCTCGACAATGGATTCTTCTTTGCTCTCTTCTACACACCAGCTATAACTATTGACTTTCCAGCTAGTTGAATCAATGTGAGGAAGAAGAATTTATAAGAGAGGAGGAGGAGGTTTGGGATCCACATAAGGTGGGGGAGAGGTCTATCCCTTTGGGGGTTTCACATTTGTAGGAAATAATAGGCCAAAGGGAGAAACTCGACTTGATCAAATCGAACAAACAACCATGACTCCATTCACGAAGCTGTTAAATTATAAAAGCTTTGTTTCTATTTAAATTTTTTTTTTTTTTCCAAATGTAGCTTGGCATGGGTGCCCTTTTGAGACAGAGCATCGATGAGCGTGAGGCTCAGTGTTAATTTTTTCATGGGCTTGAGGACATAACTACCTACCAGCGCCGACCTAAATGCATAGGTTTTTGAGGGTCTGCTTGAGGAATGATCAACAAATATTATATTCTTAACATGTCAAGGGGTGCAATGACATTTATGGCAATGTATGACAGTACACAAGGGTCACTGAAATGGTCCTCTAATGTTCAGAATGGGGATAACACTGTTACCGATGAAATAGGTAACCTGATCTCAAAACGGGAACTCTAGCCCAAAAAGACTCAAAAAACATGAAAAAACACCCCAAAAAACAAAAAAAAAGTGTCTTCCAGAACGCATTTGGTTTTTTTTGAAGGTCAAATTTCAACATTTTATAAAATTATGCTAAAAACAAAATTGTTTCTTGAAAAAAGGATTGAAAAAACACCCTCAAAACAAAACCAGTTGATGCTGGAATTAAAAAAAAATAAAAATTGTGACATATTTTTGACATTTTTAAAAATAGAAATAACATTTTTTAATTTTTAAAATTCAAACATTAAAAAAAACCTAAAATTTAAGAAAAAAATAAATTTAAAAAAAATAAAAACATTTTAAAGCTTAAAATTTAAAAATATATAGGAATAAAAAAAAATAAAAAATAAAAAAAAAAACAAAATAAAAATTTTAATTCAAACATTAAAAAAAACCTAAAATTTAAGAAAAAAAATAAAAATAAAAATTTAAAGATTAAAATTTCAAAATATATAGAAATAAAAAAATAAAATTATTAAATAAAAAAAAACAAGTTAAAAAAAGAAAGAAATTATAAAAAAATAAAATATAGAAATTAAATTTAAAAAAGAAAAAGAAAATGTTTGTTAAATTAAAAAAAAAAAAAAAATTTAAAAAAAAAAAAATTTAAAGAAATATATTAAATTTTAATAAATTAAAAAAAAAAAAAAAAAAAAAAAAAAAATTATTGAAATTAAAAGTAAAAAACTAAAAAATTAATTAAAAATTAAAAATGAAAAATAAAATACAATAAAAATACCAAATTAAAAAAAAATATATATTAAAAAAACAAATAGATTTTAAAAACTAAATTAAATATAAATTATAAAAAATAATATATATATATATATATATATATATATGAACTTAAATTAAAAATATATATATTAGATTTTATTAAATTTAAAAAAAATGTTAATATTAAAATAACAAATTAAATTTAAAAACAAAAAATATTAAATTTTAATAAATAAATGAATAAACAAATAAATTTTGAAAAAAAAAAAATTGTTGAAATAAAAAGTTAAAAAACTTTAAAAATCAATTAAAATTGAAAAACTGAAAAAAAATAAATTAAAAAAAAATATATTAAATAAAAAATAAAATAAAAAACATATTAATTTGAAAATATTAAGTTTAATTTAAAAAAATACACAATTTTAATTGAAATTAAAAAAATATAAAAATTTTATGTAATTAAAAAAATAATAATAAAAAAATTTAAAATTTAAAAAAAATATTAAATTCAAATAAATTATAAAAAAAAATACAAAATTTACTAAATTTTAAAAAATTAAATGAAAAACTAAACATAAAATTTAATAATTAAAAAAAAAATCAATTAAATAAAAAAAAATACAAAATTTAATAAAAATTATTAACAAAATTTAGAAGAAAAAAATTAAAAAGAAAAAAAATGAATTTAAAAAAAAAAAAAAAAAATTAAAACAAATTAAATTTCAAATATAAAAATTAAATTAAAAATAATAATTTTAAATTTTTTGAATTAAAAAAAAAAAAAAAAAATTGATTGTGTTGGTGCCACCAATCCGCCTCCCGCCCAGGTGGCAATGGAGGCCGGCTGCTGGGCGGGAGGCCGATTCTGAGAATCGCCCTCCCGCGGCAGGAGGGCGATTCCCAGAATTGGCCTCCCGCCGCGAGAGGGCGATTCCCGGCCGGAATCGACCTCCCACCGCGGGAGGCCGATTCCCGATTCCCAGAATCGGCCTCCCGCCGCGGAAGGCCGATTCTCGGAATCGCCCACCCGCCCAATGGCTAGCCTCCACCGCCGCCTGGGCGGAAGGCCGATTGGCAGCGCCACCACAATCAAAAAATTCTTTTTTATTTTTTATTTTAATATTTAATTTTATTTTTATTTATTTATTTTTATTTTTATTTTTTAAATTTAATTTTTTATTTTTTTTGAAATTCAATTTTTTTATTTTAAATTTAATTTGATTTTTTGTTGTTGTTTTTTTTTTAATATTGTTTTTTAAATTTATTATTTTAGATTAATTATTTTTTAAAATTTAAAATTTATTTATTAAATTTATTAAATTTTAATTTAATTAATTTTTTTTTTTAATCTTCTAGTTTATTTAGTTTTTCATTTTTAAAATTTATAAATTGTTTCATTTAAAAAAAAAAGGTAAATTTATAGATATTTGTTTTTTAATTATTTGCACATGGTTTTTTTCATTTTTTTTTTTTGTTTTTTAATGATAGTGTTTTTTTTTTTTTTTCAATTTTATTTATTTTTTTTTGTTAATTTTAAAATTTGTATTTTTTTTTCTTATTATGATTATTATTTAAATTTAAATTTTTAATTTTTTTTTTTTTGTATTTTTTTTTTTTATCTAAATTTTAATTTTGTAATTTAAATTATTTTTAAATTTTCTATTTAATTTTTTTTTTTTTTTTTTTTAAATTATGTGGTTTTTTTAATAACTTAGAAAAAAATGTTTTTATTTTTTTTTATTTTTTTATTTTTTGGTTTTTTTTCTTTAAATTATGTGTTTTTTTTTCAAATTTTGTCATTTCTTTTGATATAATTTTGGAATATTTTTGTTTTTTTAATTTATTTTTCTTTAAATTTTTTATTTTTACGAGTTAATTTTGTTTTTTTTATTGTTTTTTTTATATATATTTTTTATCTAAGTTTTGTGTTTTATTACCAACATGAAAATCACCACTCTAAAAAAAAAGGTTGATGCTGCATCAATACGTTTCAAAATTAGCATGAAAATCATTGCTCTAAAAAAAAAAAGTTGATGCTGCATCAATACGTTTCAAAATTAGCATGAAAATCACTAACATTTTAAAACAAATATTCATACTTCATAAATAAAAATATTAGAGTGTCAAAAATGTGCTAAAAAAAAAAAGGTGATTCTGCATCACCACTTTTCAAAATCGGGTGCTTTTTAGGCTACCAAAAAAAAGTAGGTAACAGTGCGGTTACCTATTTCATCGGTAACAGTGTTGGATTACAGGGACGGTGACAAAATATTGTGTAACACCATGTGTATAACAGGAGTAAAAATATATTCATGCTTAGATTTGAAAAATATGCATTAAAGTACGTCAAAGCATGAAAGTCCAGTTATTTTGATAATACAATCAAGAAGTAAGGAAGAATGAAAGAGTGATGTGACTTGATCCCTGATTGGAACTATCTTTCAATAAAGCTATGACATTCCACATTATTTTCTTGGTTTAAATCACATTGAATATACTCTTTTATTATGCATTCCTCAATCTTAGATTCTAGTGGTTGCTTCTCATCAAAAGTATTCCATGATTCTTTAGTCTCTTTAACATATTGACAAGAGGAATCAAAAGAGACTTGAGTATCTTCTTGTGGAGGTGGATAGATAGAAAAGTTTCTGAATGCAATTAAAATATACTCATCCTGAGAGGCAGATATCCCAGTTGTTGCTAGGATTCAAGAAATTTCTTGGAAGGATATTCCTAAAATTCTTAATTATCTACGAATTACTCCATCTGGTTGATAATTTTTGTCTTGCACATAGATCAGTACAAAGTATTGAAAAGTTATTGAAATTTAATATGCATCGTAAATTATTTCAATATGATTTTAACCATGAATCTAAGATTGAACGCAACTATCATGAGTTGTCTAAACCTTCAAAATAAGCGCCTATGTATACCTCGCCAATAACGACGCTAAAATGTTGGGTGATTTAATTGTGAGTTAAATCCCTGTCATTTAATTTGTCAACTAGAGGTTCGTCAAATGATGAGGTATACATGTACTCTATGTACTAGGTGATTATTTCTCAGAATAGATTAATCTAATGCAAGAAATTTGAAACAAATTACATAAGGAGATTAAATCAATCCAAATCAATCAAATCCAGTCCAATCCAAACATAAATAAACTAAATCAATGTTAACAAAACAACATGAATCAAAATAACATAAAAGAAACTAAACTAAACTTTCATAAATGAAACCACAATTGCTTGAAATGAAACCACACTTGTTGAATTGAAATCACACTTGCTTGAAATGAAACCACACTTGCTGAATTGAAATTACACTTGCTTGAGATGAAACCACACTCTCTGAATTGAAATCACACTTGCTAAATTGAAATCAAACTTGCTTAAAATGAAAATAAATGAAATAACATAAATATTTACAACAAAAGAAAGAGGTGGGCAAGCTGCGGTTGATGAGGGCCCTCCACTCCTCAACAAGCACACTAAACGATTATCAAATTTTGGAGATCGAAGAAACAATATGTATTCCATAAAATGAAGTTGGAGAGAAGCTCCAAAGATATTACAATAATTCAACTCTCTTCTTCTCTATCCTCACTTTATAAATTACATCTTCGATCACATTTTGGATGTGGCTCTAAATGGGGATTCTTTAAAGGATGCAATTATATTTATACAAAAACTTAAGATAACTAATCAATAAATATAGATCCAAAAATCTCTCCTATATCCACATTTATCTTTTGTGATTACAACCAATCACCTAAAATATGAGATACAAATCCTTTCAAAATTCTCTCATAGTTTTGATGAGAGACACATATCAAAGCATCCATGATTCTTCTCCTTTGAATGTGCTTAGTCAATGATCCAAATCTTCTACAAATATTCCACAAAACTTCATGAGTTGGAATTGAAATTCGAATTTGTAGTTGAATAGCCAAATAATGCTCTTCTAGAATCTTCAAATAGGCCTACAATATCATAAAACTCATACCACTTTTAGATATATATGAAAACATGTTAATTTGATAATATTTAATCATAAATTCTCTTAAAATACTTAAAATAATTGACTTGGAAAATAATAATGATAAACCCATATGATCATGAAAATGGTTATTAATATAGAGTAATAGAGCTACAAAATATAGTAAAGAGTTATAGAATATGATAAAAGTGATGGAAATCAAAGTAAAAGAAGATGGCATTTTGGAGGCCCAACAATCATGGTATCAACAATAATGATTAAATTCCAATATTATGCATACACTAACCTCAAATTACCAATATTACAACCTAAATCTCACACGCTTCTATTTTTACTCTAGACATGTCAATTTCCTATAGTCTCATCCAATGTATGGTATATTCCCATCAGTGACAATTACATTTAAGGGAATGTATGTACCTTCCCATCAATTTATGTAACTATGTGACAACTAATTATAAGGGAAACCATTTAATTATGACGATTTGTTTTAAGTGAAACAAAAAGAGTGGATGCAAATTAATTTGATTATCCATGGGATATGTTAGGAGAGTCCGTCTCATTCAAATTTTTGTTGATAACCAAAAAAGCAAGAAGGAAAATGAAAGGTACTTGCATGGCTTGAAAAAGGATTATGAGAGAATACAAGGATACTTCACCACAACTCATATAAATGGACGATGATAAAAATAACTTCCAAACTATTGTTATGGCCATATTTTTAATATCTACATCAAATTAATGTGAGGGAAGATTCATTGTATAATATTTTCCAATGTGATATGGGTAAGACATTCCAACTTTTTTTTCCCAATTTTGAAATATTGAGTTTAAAAGGTGTATATGTAACGATTTAATGAAATTTCACTTTCAAATGAAGAGTAATAAAAAGGTACATCATTATATATGTGGATATGAATTTTGGTAAAGATTTTGTGATATAAACTAAGTTAATATTTAATGATTAAACTTGGAGTTAACTTTTTTTTAATTATGAAGATGTGACTTTCAAATGTATATTTTTTTATTATGAAGATGTGATTTTCAAATGTATATTTTTCTTAGAAACTTATCATATTGTAGCACTTTATCTTAAGTAAAGGAAAGTATACCATAATCTAGAAAGATCTACATGAAGTCCATATGGTTATTGGGCGAAACAAAATACTATTGTCTCAATGGAAAAAAACCATTATAAGAAAAAAATGTAGATCCAAACTCACCCATGATTCACTAAGGCAATTCAAGAGGCATATTGAAATCCGAAAAAAATGACAACAACCAACTCTAGAGTTAGGAAAAGAAGGGTAGCGTGTCTCTAGGCCATGAAAATCACCTTTCCTAAAAGCCTTGGTTACCAAATCAAAAGAAGCATGGAAAACTCCTTAAAATCTAATCACTGGCAATAAAAGTAGAGCTTCATCCCAAATTTCAAGTGAATCTACAACCTCTAATTTGAAGTAGTGGGAAAAAGAGGAGGACGACCACATTTTTCCACTGTCTCTTTCCTAGAAATTGGGGTGCAACCGCAAAGGAGGAGGAAGAGGCCAAGGGACTCTTGGCCATCACTCAAAACCTTCAATAGGTTAACACTAAAAATGATTTCGGAGGAGAAGATGAGTTGCAAGAACCAAAAACCCCCTTCTCGGATCAACAAGAGGACTAGATAGAATATTTCAAGATGGAAGAACAAGTTTGCAGTAGATCAACTTACATGATTGAAGACCACCATGAAAACATATTTTAATGTGTATTATTAACATATTTTTTTATGTACTCAAATTATCAAATATTAGACATGAAAATCTATGAATGGAAGAAATTCAAAAAGGAAAAGAAACAAAACTACCAATTGTCAAGAAATCCCCCCACCTCTAAAAAAACTAGGGGAATCCCTCACCTAGATAAAGTAATTATGTTATCTTCCACTCTATGTACTTCTTCTCTAAATGAGTAAAGTCATCGAATTTTACTCAATATATAATTGTTTAAGTTATATAAAAAAATTGAAACCTTCTCAATAGTTAAGACTAAATGCCAACAAAGACATTATTAGATGTACATGTATTATGTAAAATTGGATGCAAATAAGGGCATAATTTTGGGTTTAATTTTCTCCTTATTTTGATGTTAAAAGCAACTCTAAAAGAAAGGAAAAAATCACCATTATTTTAAGTTAATTTTTTCCACCATAGTCTTAAATGTAATAGTGATTTTTAACATTATTTTTATTTTACAAATTAACAAAAAAAATAGTTATAGTTAAAAACATAATAATAGGGTCTGCAATCACCAACTAAATTTCAAGATTTTTTTTCAATTAATTTGAATTCAATTGAATGACAAATTTATATTAAACTCCAAAAGTATTCAAATAATACAATGCATATAACATTTAACTATCTCCTAAATGAGGTGACAACCCATGCATTAATTTTTTATCCTACATGGTCAACAACATACAGGGGAGAGCATGCAGGAATATGATGGCCCATTTGTGTGAAAACAAGGTAGATACTAAATCATTTATTTCTTACTCGCGATGTTTGTTGAGAAGCTCCTATAATACTTGATTTAGAATGATGATTAGTGATCGTTAAATGATTTGCTAAAGGTTTCCATGGCCTATATCTGACTCAACTTGATAACATCGAACAATGGTTAAGATACCAAAGACTTCCATGAATTTATGTGGGCTAGAGATCTTGTATACTTCTAACATTAATTAAGAAAGCTAAATTATCCACTCTTACCCTCATGTTTATTTTTTGCTTCTTTTTGCATGTCTTCTAAGTTCTCAAGTCTTCTCATGGTTTTGGTTGGCTTGGGCTCTCTAGGTATAGTTTTATTGATGCTTAGTTTTTAAGGAGTTGATCTTCATTCCATTTTTAGGCAGTTTTTGGTTTTCTTTGAGGCTCTCTAATTAAAGGCCTACTTGGTTTTTCCTATCCATGGTATCAAAAGCTTTAGTTTCACTGAAGACTCTTGGGAATTTGGATTTCTTTTGCTCAAACCACATCTAGATGTTTCCATGCACCACTTACTCAACTACTTATGTCACCCCTATATACAAAGCCCCTCAAGTTTATATGGGCTCTCTTTTGATGTTACAAAATCTTCTTCTTGATGGAAATTTTGTGTGAAGTCCCCTCCAACAATATAAGGTCAACCAATTGGGGTAGTCATAAGAGGGCTTCACCAATTGAATCTTCATGCCAATCCACCCTAGATTAACAATATGCAATTAAAGTTGTATCTAGCTACCATGTTTGCTTTCGAGAAGAGGCCAAGAGAGAGATGAAACAAATAGAAAAGTTTGTTGATGGGAAGACGAAGAACATCAGTAGGGACATTCCGTTTGAAGAATTAAAACAATGGATGCCAAATCCTAGGTCATCTGAGAAATTGGACAAAAAATTCATTAGGCTCTCAGAGTTATACCAGATCAACAAAACTTTGATTGCACAATTTGTAGAGGAGAAGGTTAGATAACAGGCAAAGATCCTCCACCAATTGGACATATTGGTTAAGAAGTTCAATACCCTTTGTAGGGAAATTTTCCTAATAGAAATCATTGTCAACAACTTGATGGAATCACTATAACACTTCTTGAGTAATGAATACCAACTTCTTGTGCACGAGGGTAGCCAAACCAATCCCATTAGTTTGAATGAAGATCAAAAGAAGCAATTGCCAAAACAATCATGCTTGATGCAAGAGATTTCTAGAAAAGTCTAAGATTTTCTGCTACATATGCGTGTTTGTGTTTGTTGATAAAAGGAGTGTTAGTACAGGGGACCCTTAGTCCCTAGTTATATGTATTTCCTTTTTATGCAATTCAAACATTTGGTTTGTTAGGTCAATATATAGTTTCTTGGAGGAACAACTCTCACTGTTGTAGGGTGAAATTCATGATAATTAGCCACATAAGTGACTGGTTTCTCTAGTGGCAAACTACAAGCTTTGTTGCTTACAATACTTTTTGTATTGTATTAATATAATGTCACCTAACTTGCTCAAAATAAAAACAAAAAAATAAAACATAATTTTTTTTTAACGAAATACCCTAAAAACACAATATCCATATAATAATAATAATAATATAATTTAATTTTAAAGTTATTGTGAAGCCAAACATTAAATTAGCATATACCACCCACTTTGTGAGACAAGGAACTCAACTCAATGAATTGACTACTAAAGTAAAACAATAATAATATAATAAGTCACCCATAATATCAACATATTATTATTAAATTTAAAATTCTAGTATAAACATTAAATAATCAATATTGAGTTAAAATTGACGTGAAACAAAAAAGAAAAAAAAAAGAAAATTAATTTGAAAGTGCAAAAAGAGAAAAATCCAAAGTGGATTGCTATTATAACCCAAAAAACCAAAAAAACAATTTTATTTCACAATATAAGACATTTGTCCATGGGGGACTTCGATAGATGGTGGTCAAAGCTCTGTTAAGGCACTCCTTGATGTGAAGTCACTAGTTCGATTTCACGCCCGATCAAGATGATATATTGAACATGATGAAGATGTAGTCCTACCCTATTCCTTGCCAGGAATGTTTGATAAAAAGTTCTTATTTTTGCATTATTGTCATAATTTCTGGAATAAGCACTTGGTAGACCTGTTGTTGTATTAAGACAGATACCTGACTAAGACTTATAATGATTTAGTAAAACAACACAAGAACATGTGTCATTCTCAATTAGAATACAAGGCGAGATAAACTTTTTATTACACAGAACACATTAAGAAACTATTGGAAAGAACCAAGCTTCAATTCCACGTGGAATTGCCCTATTTATTTCACGATGGGAAAATGTTTTAGAATGCCTCTCAATAACCCTACACCATCAACAATTAATGTTAATCATATAACATTGACACTGGAATCTGATCAAAGTTCCAAAAGATAGGTAATAAAATACAAAAATTAAAACATGGGAAGGGTTCTTACTTACTTTGCTGTAGTAATCACCACTTACTTTGTTGTAGTGATCACTTCATACAAATTTGTTCTAGCACCAACAAATACTCCTTGAGTTGTCTCAATCACTTCATATGGATCCGTTCTAGCACCAATAAAGACTAAATAAAGTTACTCCTTCAGTTGTCTCTAAAGTAAGATTTCTTGGAATGCCAAATATGAAGCAAGTTCAAGAGAAAATCAAAATGCCTATTTTTCTCTTGGGAATTGAAAATTTGAGTCATATTAAGTATTGTATGTTCAAATAAAATAAATCTATACCATTCAGAATCCCTGCAATTCTTACTGCTCATAGTTTTCATTTTCTTGCAAAATTGCTCTGAAAGATCTTCAGACAGACTCTGAAAAATGCTTTTGTTCATCAAGTTGCAAAGGATATTTCAGACAGACTCTGAAAAATGAACTATGGAACCTATGGAACCAGTCGGGTGATCCAACAAAAAGCATGACCTATGGAACCAAATTGGCAAACGTCCTAGCCACAAAAAGGGCTTCGCTCTGCTACACGCATTTCCCTATGAATCGAGAGGCCCAAGTGAGAAATTGAATGATCAAAGCACGAAGAATGCATTAGCATTAGATAGTGGGGTGTGCCTACCTATTCACTAAGTTGGTCTGATCTGCGAGCAGAGCCTGAGATGAGTTAGATTCATAGAAAAAAACAGACAGACAAGAAATGGGAAGAAATAAGAAGATACCAGTGACAGAAATATTTCCTTATATGTTTTGAAATTGTGGAAAACTGTACATGCTGGCACAAAACTGTCTTAAAATTGAACACATTAATTTGAAAAAAAAAGTGAACAACTTAAACAAATGAATATCCAAGACCCCACATCCATATTCAAGCGTTCTAACTCTTGCATAAATATGAAAAAAAAACAAAAAATGAGTGAGATATCCCAACATACGAAAACTACCAATGAATTGTCTGCTATGAACTCGTTTTCCTTTACTAGTCCCTGTAGATAGGAGCAATGATCAACCTACTTATCATTGATCAAAAGTTTGAGAGAAAAAAAATGAACATCTAGCCTTCTATTGACCAGATGTAACAGGACCTTAAATGCACTTTACATAGTACAGGTTGAATAGGGATATGAGTGTTCATCATTGCAAGGGAGGTATAGTCTAGTCGAAATAAACATCACATATACAACACTGGATATAAGGTGGAGGAAGCAATGGACATAATAATGAAATCAAATGTGAAATCCAAGAGACAACTGGAACATTATTGAGAGTGGTATAAACTACCATTTCACTAACCACAATACAAAAATCTCTGCAAAATGCATAAATAATGGGATTCCTGAATCAACCTACAACTCATTAAAGGACACAATCAAATATAGGTAAATTATAAATTAGCTTTATTCTAAATGTCCTTACATGTGCTTCCGACATAAGAAAAATAAAATATTGGCGAGTCATGAGGAATTTGAGGTTGATGTTGTGTACATGGTTCAATATACACTGACTCTAAGTATACTCCCACATATGAACTGTTACAGAAAGGCTGTGAGGTAACATTGAATTGAATGTCTGATAAGAAAATATCTTTAAAGGGAGCATTTTGAATGCCTTCTGTAGAACCTGCAACATATCTTGGAGACTTTGCAAAATAAACCTGTAATGCATGTAGAGATGTTCATACAAAATAAATATAAATCGCCATGTTTGACCTTGTGGGCCCATGGCCTTACAATTTTACCATTTGACTAACTCTTTGGGCCCATGGCCTTACAACTTGTATCTCATGTGATAGCCTGCCATAGCATAGCCCAAAGTGTAAGATGGAAAATACAATGTCTCTCATGCGATAGCCTGCCATAGCCTAGCCCAAAGTGCAAGATGGACAACCCAAAAAAGAGGCACTTTGATATTTAGGATATAATCAAATGAAAAAATTATTATCACTCGACATTTTTGCTCAAATCATTGGTTTATTGATTTTCCTGTTGGGAGCTGCAACGATTCAATACATAGATCTCGAGGAATTGTCTTTATAGCAACTAGATGGCATGAATTTGCTACCTGCACCTCCTATGGAGTTTCTTATCATCCGACAAAAAATTCATCACCACCGCCTCCAACACATGAGGAAAATT
Organism: Pinus albicaulis; assembly: GCA_034641835.2. Lineage (NCBI taxonomy): Eukaryota > Viridiplantae > Streptophyta > Pinopsida > Pinales > Pinaceae > Pinus > Pinus albicaulis. The sequence goes on along the minus strand of CM076584.1, from coordinate 613,955,567 downwards.
CTTGAATCAACATGCATTGATTTTGACAACAATATCGATTCGTCTAAAGTTTTTTTCATGTTTCCATCCCAGGATGCTTGAGTGGATTTTAACATTAGATAATTTTTTGCTAAGTCACTCTCAAACTCTTGTCTGTCACTCTTTTCTGGTTGGTTGTTTTTCTTAAACATGAATGAAAATTCCTATGTGGTCATGTTTCTGTCAATTAAAAGCATGAGCTAGTCATTGAAAGGTATCAAATGTGGGTAAAAATTCGAGCAATTACCCCTCCCTCCTTCCACTTATGTCCTTGAAGTTTCTCTATTTCATTAGGTTCTTGCAATATAGGCTTGTGAGATACATAGAAAAAAATGGAGAATAAGGTTGTTTTTAGAGTGTATTGTTTGTGCTTCTTTCATGAGATATTCATGGTTCCAATATTAATGGTAGCTTTCTCCAAAGTCAATCATTGTGGCTTATGGAGTGTTAAACCCCAAGTTTCAATGGTATTTTTTTTTTTCTATTACATTATTTGAATGAAAAGTGACTAACAATGTTGAATGATGGAAAACAAGAAGAAAACATTTCAAGTAAGTGATCATTTTATTTAAGATGAAAATTCAAGTATTTTATTTATGGTTGAATTACTCTAACACAAAAATCAATGCATGTCACGAATATTTTGTTGTTGTTGCTTACACTGAAATCAATTCACGCTATTAATCTAATTACTTTGAAATTAATGTACATTATACATCTTGTTACATCAAATTAGAAATCAATAGCTACACTTAAATCAATGCATCTAGTGCAAGAAATCAGATAAGATTAGAAATCAACATCTACACTGAAATCAATCCATCTAGTTTAAGCAATCGAATGGGACTAGAAATCAACATCTACATTGAAATTAATGCGTCTAGTGCAAGCAATCAAGGAATATTAGAAACCAACAACTACATTGAAATCAATGCCTCTAAATCCAACTTTGTTTACCTTTTGTAAAAGCCTTACCACCTCTTCCTCTCAGTAGTTAATAATGTTCAATATTATATAATACCTATATTTGTCTCTATGTATCTCTTTCTTATTACCTCTCTCTCGCCCCTCCATCTCCGTGTCTATCTCCCTCTCACTTTCCTTCTCTCTCTCCCCTCCCTCTCTCCCCCATCTCTCTCTCTCTCTCTCTCTCTCTCTCTCTCTCTCTCCTGCCATCTATATCTATATCTCCCTCCATTTCTCCTTCTTTGTCTCTCTATCTCAACCCCCAAACACACACACATACACATTCTCCATATGTATCAATCTCTCCCTTCCTCCCTCTCTCAGTATCTCCCCCCCCTCCATATAAATATTTAGCTCCCTCTATCTCTCCTTATTTGTCTCTCTATGTCACCCCACAAACATACACACAATTTTCCCATGTCTAGATCTCTCTCTCTCTCTCTTCCCCTTCTCTCCCTCTCCCTCTGCTTTTCTCTTTCTTCTCTCCCACTATCCTCTCTCCCTTGTCACTTCGTATCTCTCTCAATATTTATCTCTCTATGTATTTATTCTTCCTTCCCTCTCTCCCCCCTTCCAACTACATCTCCCTCTCCCTCTCTTCCCTTCTCTCTCAAGTCCTCTCTCTCTCTCTCTCTCTCTTCCCTCCAACTCTGTCACTATATTCCTCCCTCTCTCTTTCTCTCTATCCCCCTCCATCTGTGTCTCCATCTCTCTCTTCCCCTTCTCTCCCCCTCCCTCTCTATCATCTCAATCTCTCTCTTCCCTCCTTCTCTCCTCTCTCCTTCACTCTCTCTCCATATCTTTGTTGTTACTTCCTCTCTCCACCTCTATCTATTTATGTCTTTGTTCTTCACTCCTTCTCTCTCCCCCCTCCAACTCTATATCTATCTTTGTCCCTCTCTCCTTCTCTTTCTCTCTTCCTTCCTCTCTCTCCCTCTCTCCCCACCCCTCATAAAGAATTATCTCATCTCCCCCTCCCTCCTCTCTCTCTCCACCCCTTCCACCCCCCTCCCTCTCTCTTTTTTCCCTCTCTCCCCTCCTCCCCATCCATATGATCGAGAATTGTAATTATGTATAGTTAATAATATATGTAAGGTCTAATATAATAATTCTTATAATGGATATGATTATTATTATCATATATTGGAATAATAATAATCAATATTATTGATTATTATACCATAATAATATATAAATAAATAACTTGTTAAAGAAACAATAGTATGCTAATTTTACATTATAGACAAAGCAATTTCTTCTGATCAAATTGGTAGCTCTGTGCATTACATTTTACATTTTACATTTTACATTTATATAAGTTTTAAATTGAATATTAATTAAAACATATGAAACTAATATTTAATTTTATTTTGTTTTGTATTTTTTTCCTATATATATTTTTCTGGATATTTAAAAAAGTTGACATGCTTACATTACATTACACCTAACGTATGCACATCTCCCCCATAGCATGCGATAAAATGTCTCTCGGTGCAACTATTTTATTTTGATATGTGTAAATTTATGTAGAAAGTTTTACTCTTAATTTTTAAATTAATATAGTATAAGATAAATGTTTATAAAATTTTTGTATCTTTTATATATGAATAAAGTTTTTATTTATTTATTTATTTAATTTTTGTTATTTTTATTTATTTATTTTATTTTTATAAATAAGTTTATTTTATGTTGAGGTTAGCTCGTCTATTGGATGGAAGAATGATTTACCCACTAATGATATGTTACCACCAAGATTGTGCAATGTTTTCTTGTCTATTGGACAAAAGAATGACCCATCCACTAATGGGATGTTATCACCGAGATTATGTGAAGTTCAATTGAGCTTGGACATCCCTTGGGATAGATTAATTCACCTAAAGTGGCTTCCATCCTCAACCCTTCCCCATGAGGTTTGAACTTGAGACCTGGTGGGGACTAAACCTCACTTAACACAGTTGGTCTACACATCATGGGTATGAATAAAGATTTTATTAACTCTAACATGAAATGTGATTCTATGAAATAATTTTAAATTGTGTTTTATAATAATGAGGAAGATTATATCTTAACTCTAGGGGGAAATACAATTGTCAAAGGCCATGAAAAAAGTGTTATGTACCAGGAGGTTCAAATTTCAAACACCCCAGATTCACCTATGTCTATGGAATTGATCTCATGTCATGCGAGTATGAAACTGACCCAGTTGTTGTTTCTTCTAGTCATTAAAAAAAAGTGAGAAATATTACATCTTAGATATCATTAGTGTCATTGGATTTTGAGGGATTCATTTTTGTAAGGTAAGTAAGATTTGAAGCTTGCGGTGATTTGGAAGAGACACTAAAAATATATAACTATGAGAAGGATCGGTGTAGTCTAGGCTAAATATAATATTTAAATAATTTTGATAGCTTAAATACCTTAAATTGTAATTTATTAAATCATAAAATAGTTTCACAAATTACAAATACGTTAATAAAAAAAATGAAAAAATAATAATAATAGCAATAAAACTAAGTAACAGTTAGAATTCAAAACGTTGAATTTAATCAAAATTAGGTTAAAATAATTTATGTCTAAACGACATCCAAAAAACTTTAAAAACAGGAAGGACAATTGCGTCAGGAGGTATCTCCAACATAGTATGGAAGAGATGTTGGAATGTTATGTTTTCTAAATAAAAATAATAAAATAACCCTACTTTAAAATAAAAATAACTTCAAATTAAAATTAAAAAACCAAAAATTCTAAGTTATTACTTTTATTTTTTTGTATTCCAAAGGAACCTGAGCAGCCCGCTTGACACATAACTACTAGTAAACCTCAAGGAGTCTATGATCTGTCCTCCTCTCCAAAAACTGGGTCACAACTAGGAGGAATTGAACCTTGGATCTCTTAGTTTTCACATATTTCACATTACTTCGATCACCAATTGAGTTTCCTCGAACAAAATTATACTTTATTATTATTATTTTTATTAATTTTTGTTGGTTAGTTAAGGTGTTGGGAGTTAAGGTAAACTTGACTCTGTCAAGTTACTAATGGTTTTTGAGCTCCATGTTTATGAGAACCCATGGTATTCATGTGGAATATAGCTTATTTAAAGGGGAGAAATACTTTAGATAATTGTGATATTTGGTTTCGTTGGGTGAAAAATAAAAACTTATCACTGTTTTTTATATGTTTTGGTGGGTAGTATTTTAAAAACTACTATAATAATTGTTTCCATATATTATATATTTAAATATGAGAATTATATTATTTTAGCTTTACACTTTATTATAGAAATTAAACCAACATCTGTTTATTTTAACATTGGATTTATAAGTGGTAAGAGATCAAATTTTTTGATGTGTAAATATTTCTTCAAGCTTTACACTAAAACAAAAATGTGCACTTCGAAATGCGCACCTCAAAAATTTGATCGTAGTTAAGATAAATCTAAATTTATTTATGGAAAATTAATAGATATAACATGTTTCACAAGTTGTTTTACATATGATACATAACAATACGATTTTCAGTTGTAAGGAAGCATGACCATTCTAAAGGTCAACATGTTTTTTTAAGGAGGGTGGCAAGTATAAAGGTAATGCTAAAGTGATAAGAGGGGAGGGGACCATGTGCTAAGTTTGTAGACAAACAAATACAATACTAGAAACTAAATTTATTTTATCATTTTATTTGATTGAATTAGTATGTTATGTTTGGGTTACCTGATTGTTAAATTGAATAAACTATTCAATTTTTTATAACTTAAATTATGATATTAAATTGGAAAATAATGGATCTTATATAACTTAAATTAAATTATGATATTAAACTAGTAGGGAGTAGATTGTATATATATATTTTATTTTTTACAATAAAGTTAGAAATGTTTTATAAAATATTATGTAAATAAATTTGATTTTTTAGTGATTTTGTATTCAATTTCATTTCATGTTTATTTTATTAAATTGGAATTTTATTGCGCTAAATTAAGAATTGCACTATGTTTCTCGCAACATTTTGTATATTGGTAGTTTATATAATTCATTGATAGGTTTGTTTTATATTCTTGTAAATTAAAATCTCTACTTACTCATGGTTATGTTTTTACTTAGTTTTTTTACTTTTGATTGATTGTAGGGTTTAGTTCAAAGTGAGATTGATCATTTTTCATTTACCAAAAACTACTAATTCGTGTATAATTTCATTTTTGTCATCTCAGTGTTTCATACACATTGGTTTTATTGTTGCAAGGTTCATACAATAGTTTCTTCAATATTTGCATGCCTTGCATAAGTTTTTCCTTGAAAAAATTATGCATCATAAGTTTTTTCTTGAAAAAATTATGCGTCATATTTGCATAGTCAATACATAGTCTTATTGTTTGGGTCTTCTATTATAATAACCACACAACTATCAATAGTTGCACCACTATCATAGTTGGTAATTGTACGACCTTTCATAAATTTTTGTTTTTTGTATTGTTTGGCTTGTTTTTAGAACTTGATAGGCTAAATTCAATTTTTTAGAAAATATTATTTGACCTAAAATTATTGCTTTTGTTTGTTTAGCACATAAAAGTTTCAAGGAATGTCATAGTTAATAATTACAAAACTTAGAGTTTTAATACACATCATTTTATTTTTCCTTTAATATTTTTTGCACTTACACTTTTAACATCGTTTCAACACCTGTTAATTCTATTACACACTCACCCAAACAATGAAGGACCTAAAATATATTTAAATTGAAGTATGATCTTCAACATGCACTCAACTAATCTTGTTCGATCATAGATAATTGTAGGTCTAAAATACTCCTTCAACATGTTTGAATCCATTTAGTTTTACTACTAGGTTGTTTCTCAAGAATTAAGAATTTCAATTAGCTAGAGAAAAAACTCATTTCATATACTTAACATTATTAGTTATTTCCTTCTTTATAATTTTGTTTCATCATATTTCATTTAAAACATTTACTGCAAAATTTTTCATTTCTATTATCATTCAATTTTACACAAAAAGGACCTATAAACTTCGATTTCGAAGTATGTTTATCACCTTGTGCTCTCACAAACAATCTTAGTGAATTAGAAATTAATAAAATTTTAAACACCTCCTTCACACAGCATAATGAAGCATACACCAACTCATGATGCCAAGCTTATTTCTCTAACAATAAATAAATAAACTTAAATAATCTAACTAAATTCCTCCATCAATGTCACAAAATAATTTAAAGCTTAAATTATTTCTCTAACAATAAAGAAACTTAAATAATCTAACTAAATTCCTCCATCAATGTCACAAAATAATTTAAATTTAAGTTATTATTGTGGGGATAGGTATCCAAATAATTCCTTGTGGTTATTTGTCATACGAAACATAAATATATTCTAATAGGTGAACCAAAATCCAATACAAGGGACGCTCTCTCATTTGAGTGTCAATTATTATGTTGGTCTCAATAGGTTATGAAAGTCACCTAGCTATTTAAGATGAATTTTTAACCCCTTGACTTTAGAGACCAATACACATTTTCCAATTATTTATAAAGATATATCTTAGTAGAATATTTTAGTTCTATCACTAGGTGGGTTTTTGGGACTACAAATAAGCCAAGACATACAATAATTCTCATAATATACTTTCCCTCACTATAACCATTTCTAGCATACCTTCACTTATCATCTTCTATGATTTCATTTCCATGTAGTGAGAACAATTGGAAGGCTTAGTTCCAATTTGAGAGGAAGATTAGTAGATCCATATGGTTTTGATTTTACTTTACAAAAAATCATGAACCCCCCCCCCCCCCCCCCCCCCCCCCCCACACACACACATAGTAAAACACACTTAGAAAACATAGTTGTACCACCTCCACACTAGTTTCAATTTAGCACATTAGCTTTGAATACTGAGTTTTCCATATAGCACTATCCATTTTACTTATATAATCATAGCTTAAAGATATTCAAAATGGTTTGGAACTACAGAAAAACAACAATTTCATAGGCATTCATATAGGCTACATCACCTTCCTCCTTTGGTAGTTGAATCATTTCTCTTTCCATCTCCACGACAAGGTACACCAAGTATCCATTAAATATTAATCCAATCATTTCATCCACATAAATATCATTTTCAAACTCATCCTCTTATATATCTCCTTCTTTGATCTCTATCAAATTATTTCATCAATTGTCTACCCATCCATGAATTTTTCACCTGCATCCTCGCAAGTTGTCATACATGGATAACCTAAATATCCTAGATTTGGATAAACTAATTATTGATCATATCCTACATAAAATAGCTTGGCTAATAATCTAAAATGGATAATCATATTTTTTTTCATCCATTTTGAAGCTTTCAAAGTAGTAAAAGTAGAGGCATTAACTCGCGTGACCATTTTATCGATGAGACCATATTTGAAAAGTTGGCGCATGAAAGATTCTAGGAGAAATTTTAGGCATTAAAAAATGTTTTTTAGGGGGTAAAATTTATGACTTAAGTGTAGCACCTTTTTATGATATTTTACACACATATACCTTTCCAATGACAAAATCATCACCTCAATTAGAGTCCATATGCAAAACTTATGCAACTTAGAAGCTGACCTTCATGTTTTGAGCACCATAATTCAAGAGAATGCCACATCAACCCCCATTATTCATGGAAAAGGATATAGCCACATGATCATGACGAAAAATACTCTAGAAGAGTCAATATTGTAACTCTAGTTAAGTTAAAGGAATCCAACCTAACCAATAGTAGGATATTGGTAAGTGTTATAATTGTGCCACTAGGAGGAAAATGGGTTCCATTCTATTCGGGTGCATTTTTTTCCATAGATGAACAGATTATCCGTGAGCAGATAAGGTCAGAGAAAACATAGAGTATTTTTGCACTATAGTAACTCACGGGTCATAGGCATCACTTCTTTGTACTTGCATCCATTTTCTGTTCAGAGAAAGAGGCTAGAGCAACCTCCCCTTCCAACTAGGTTTTCTCTTGAAAGGGTTTCCCAAGATATATCTTCTTTCAATTTTGGTTTGTGAGTTTTTATTTTGTTGTTCTCTATTTTCTACATAATTATAACTCACATGCATTAAAATAAAAAATAATTAACAAATCCAAAAATTCAAGGAGAAATAAACCCTCATGATATAGATTTCATATTTTATAATATATTTTAGTACATCTATTGTGACAAGTTGTCCAGTGGAATATCCACGACAATTTACGAATAAAATACCCATGTTAAACAGACTACCCTCTGACATTACAAAATTTGAGGGTTGACTGAGACAAAATTTATACAACCACTTTATGACCTTTAACCCATGATTCTCCACCAATAGCATCACAACATATTCAATGTAAACTAGGCTATTCAAACATATCTTCATGGAGGAAGTTGTGCAATGGTGTGTTAACAAACTAGTTGGCACCAAACTAGACCCACACTATATTTAAGTCCATCACTAAAATTTTCTTAACTTTCTTCAAATTATTGTTTCATCATGTTGTTAGGGTTGAAATTATTACCAATTTTCTTTAAATCATGTCCATGCATATTGAAAAACACATGCTTGAAAGGCACAAACAATGCAGTTTGTGTAAAATAGAGATCAAAGAAAAACATAGATTGAATCTTGAAAGCTCTCCTTGTCATCATTACTAAAGATGTAGCCAATACCATTCCATAGTTAGAAGAATAATCCATTCTCAAGGCATATCTCTTTGACATCATATATCCTTATTGTAATATGTGATCCTCAATTTCACTCAACATTTTCTTTATGAGCAACATATGCATGAGGAATCTCATATAATGGATGGTAGCATATGGCCTCTTATAAATGTCACTAATAAGTTTGGTGAACCTAGCCTTTCATAGTAGCATGTATGGGAATCCCTATAGTGGGTATAAAATTTAATATGGCTAACTCCCTATATCATATGTTCAAAACCGCATGTCATATCCAACCAAGCAAATCATATGGATATCCCTTATATCACGATTATATTATTCCTTATTATAAGCTCAACTTTCCTTATGATGGATCGCAACCTGCCCATTATAGTACCAATACATCCCATTCAATAACTCATGCTTCCACCATGTACATGATCGTTCATGTCATGGTCATAATGATGCATCCGTGTCATATTAATCTAACACTCCTTATGGTGTCCCTACACCTCAAAATACATATTATCTATTCCTTACTCCTTTCTTAGGCATCATGACCTACAAACCTCCTTAACTCCAACTAACATCCATCTCATTCATCCTCCTTCTTCCTAATAAAAGCAAGATTTTTCCCTTAAGCACAATCAATCCCAAGAATCCACAAAAAAAGTGAAATAAGAAGATGGATAATTATAATAAAAATTGACCTTAGGATCCAAATGGAAATCACCCAATCATGTTATTAATGTTGTGGGAAACCCCAATGTCACAAACTGAGATCGCCATCCTAACCCAAATAATAATTATAAGCATGGAAAGAACCAACTAGCTTTGAACAAACTTTCCTTCCACACTTTGTAGCGTATATAAGAAATACACTCACCACTACCTCCAAATTAATACTTTTCACAAAATGGAGATGTTGGTAGGTAGTCCAACCACTTATCCCCCCTAAGGGAATAATATGTCCCAACAAATACACCCTACTTCTTCATGGACAATAGTGCTACAAAACTATTTCCCCCAATAGGGAGCAATATCCTAGTAGTAGGAGGCCCCAACCCTCTCTCACCCATTTGGCTCTCGTTAGTTGACTAACACTTCTCAACCAATAGATCTATCAATATATATATATATAAACACCATATATATACACATTTAAACTCGTGATAAAGCATATGGCATGCAAAAACTCGATCCAACACCACCCAATGATGCACAAGCCTCCATTAGTAATCCATTATAGATATAGTAATCTGATGTTGACCCTACACCTCATGTACTAGATAATCTAGTCTTAGCTACACCTAACTTCAAAAAAAAAAATTATTGTGGAATGTGATGCCTCAGAAAATGGCATTGGTGTTATTTTAATGCAATAAGGAAGACCCATCTCTTTTGAAAGTCATCAAGTCAAGGGAAATTATTTACAAAAACCTATTTAGGAGACGAAGATGTTGCAAATACTACATGCTCTGAAGAAATGTTGTCCTTACCTAATGTGAAGACACTTCAAGGTAAAAAAAAAGCACGAAAGTCTTAAATACTTCTTGGAACAAATATTATCTTCAGAAGAGCAACAAAAATGGGTCACAAAGATGTTGGGTTATGACTTTGAAATCATCTACAAAAAGTGGATGCAAAATTTTGTTGCAGATGCACTCTCAAGAAGGGATGATGATGTGGAAGATTTCTCTATGCTATTTATATTATCCAACCTGATTGGATAACTGAAGCAAGGGATGAAGGGAAGAATGAAAAAGAGGTTTGGACACTCATTCAAAAGTTGTAGAAAGATCCTAGTGCATCTAATACATTTATCTGGAAAAGTGATTCATTATGGTACAAAGATCGGTTATATCTATATAAGAACTCCCAACTCAAACAAAAGGTTATTTTGGAATTTCACACCTCTCTTATAGGAGGGCACTCAAGGTTTCTAAAAACTTACCACAGGATCAAGAAGGAATTTTTTTGGAATTACCTTAAATTTGATATTCAGAAGTTTGTAGAAGAATGCTTGGTTATCCAAAAAAATAAAGTTGAGACAATTAAGACCTCGGGTTTTTTACAACCATTATCTATTCCAAGTCAGCATTAGGAGGAAGTCTCATTGGATTTTATCACAGGTGTAGCCAAGTCCAAAGTAAAGAGTGTCATCATGGTGGTAGTTGATATACTTACCAAGTATGTACATTTTTATGCACTATCTTATCCTTTCAAAGCCAATATAATCGCTATTGAATTTGTGGAAACATTTCAAAAGCTACATGGAATTTTTTGGACAAAATTATGTTCTTGTCATGGTACTCAATTAGCTCATAACTCATCTTATCATCCTCAATCTGATGGGAAAATTGAGATAGTGAACACATGTTTGGAAGGATATATTCGTTGCTTTGTATATAATAAAAAAACACAATGGTTCAAGTGGCTACCTCTGGCATAATGGTGGTATAGCACTTCCTTCCATATCGCAACAAAAATGACCACATTTATGGCGCTTTATGGATATCATCCACGATCCATCACAACCTCTTTAAGAGATAATTCTAAGGTTCATGAAGTGGATGATCACATCAAGCATCAGCAACAAGTTCTCAAAATCTTAAAATATAACCTAACTTTGGTGCATAATTGAATATTGAAACAATAGGTTGATCAACATCACAAGTGAAAGAATTTTTGGTATGGGTTATTGGGTATTTTTACAACTACAACCATAAAAACAAATGTCCCTCTAATCCATATTTATGCAGTAACACAATAAAATAAAAAAATAAACATAAACATAGATATGGACAAGAAAATATCCTTCATTTCATCAATATCGAATAACTGAACTAAGCTTATAGACATAATGGAAATAAACTAGCTCAGGCGATGGTAGATTATCTCTTAGAAGATATTTCATGACTTCATGACTTTGAATTGTGTTACAATGAGGCTCAAGGGCCTTTTTATTATTGAAAAACATGGGAAAACCCTAAACATCCAAAAACCTAACCCTAGGGGATGAAGCGTCAAAACTATGGGCCCCATTTGGGTAAATTGGTACATCAATTTCCCAAGGGCATAACTTTGGCATACGATCTTTGTTTGACATGCAAAATACCTCATTAGAAATATCTATCCGAGGAATACAAATTTCAAGTGACCAACATTATTCTTGACCATGTTGGTATTTATTTTCCCAAAAAACGTTGTTTAGGGCCTGAAAACGGCTCTGAAAGTTCAGGAAATGAAAAACTGCCAAAAATAGTAAACTATGCTACAATTAGGAAACTGAAAAACTGAAAGAAACAATCATGGGGGTCCAAGTGGAACAGGCGGGTGGCCACCAATATCCACCTGGATCAGTCCTCCCCCCTTAGGAATTAATGGTCCCCATTGCATTGAGTTCCTCCATGAGATGAGGAAACTTCTGCTAAACTTGGTCCTTGGCAAGCCACTTGCCTTGGTGTAGGAGTTGGCCAACTTTGACAACCCAATACAACTATATCTTCTACTAGTGAGTGTTCTTGATTTGTGTGTCCATGATACGATCAGTTGTGGCATGTTCCATGCATTCGAGGTTTAGCTATGTTGGTGTGAGTTGTTCTACAATATTTGATGTGTCCAGTAATGGTGGAAAGTATGGCCAAAGGCGGTTCACATTGAACACTGGGTGCAAGCCAAAGAATGGGGTAATGCAAAGCTCAAAATAATTGTCTCCCATAACCTTGGTAATAGTGTAAGGCCCATATCAAAGTGGTATGAGCTTCTGATGAGCTTCGGTTAGGTTTTCTTTCTGCAAATGCAATCAAACTTTGTCACCCACCTAAAACTTGTGTGGCACCCAATGTTGATCATGTTGTTGATTGTACTTAGCATTGGATCTTTATAATATGTCATGGACCTATTGGAAACTGTGCTAAATGAGCTCAATGAATTTTTTCACCTTGTTGGATTCAGACTAGACATGAGCCAAATTTGCCTAAGTAGCTACAAATGGTATGGCCACATCAATGGGACATAGTGTTTGGAATCCAAAGCCCACATGAGAGGGGTTGTCGCTAGTTGAGCTATGGAGAGCTCGACTATAGTTGTGTTGGACATCGGGCAGGCTTTCATCCAATGTGTGTGGATGCTTCGAGTTGTACATGCGCAGAATGTGTACGATCATCCTATTGACAACCTCTATTTGGACATCAATTTGGGGGTGGAAAGTTGTGGACTTAGTGATATTGGTGTCCAGCATTGACCAGAGACTTCACCAAAATGTACTGAGTAACGTGTTGTCCCAATATGAGATAATGGATTGTGGGATCCCAAAGTGTACCCACACTTGCTCAAAGAAGAGTTTAGCAGTGGCTTCTGTTGGGATATTATTCTTGCATGACACCATAATGGCCATCTTAGAGAATCTGTCGATGACCACAAAACACAGTCATTGACATGCTTGGTAGAAGGAAGGTCCAACATTTAATCCATGGAGATGGATTCCCACGACCAACTAGGAGTAGGAAACAAATTATATAGGCCTTGCTTCTTGATGGTTTGTTTGGAAATAACACAGGAAGTGCAGGATTCGATGTAATTACCGACATCATGTCGAATGTTCGACCAATATAAATACTTCTGGAGTACTGCCACTTTTTTCTCGACCCAAAAATGTCCAGTGATCCGAATGTAGTGTGCTTCGCAAATCATCTTGGCACGCTCGCTTGAAGGAACACAGAGGTGTCCTCGGTGGCATAATAGTGCATCGCAAAAGTGAAAATTTGGAACTTTCTTACCTTCTAGGAGTGTCTGGTATGTGTTGTTGAATTCTGGATCACTTTTATAGAGATGTGGCCAACCTAAAGTCTCGTGCCCACAAGAGTCAAGCACAATGTTTAACACCACGATCGATGATTGGTTGAGGCAGTCTGCAACATTATTGGTGTTGCCATTCTTGTACTTGATGTTAAAATGGAACTATTGCAGGTGTGTGACCCATTTCTAAAGATGATCATTCTGCAACTTCCCTTGTGTCTATATGAACTACAGAGGTCGGTGATCTATGTGGATGATTTTTTCCTTCCCCAAAATGTAATGCTTCCATTGTTGGAAGACCTGCAAAATGGAATAAAACTCTTTGTCATAGGTGGGATACTTTCAGACTCTATCTGAAAGTGTCTCATTGTGATATGCCACTCGATGACCCTGCTGAGTAAATACTGCCCTAATATCATATTCATAGGTATCTATCTTGATCTCAAATGGATGTTGCAAGTCTAGTAATGTGAGTACTGGTGCAGAGAAAAGGTGATGCTTCAACTCTGCGAACGCCTTCTGTTGAGATTCAAACCAAAAGAATTTTTCTTCTGCTCCTCCTTTGGTGACTTAACTCAATGACCAAGTGATATGAGAGAACCCCAACACGAACCTACGGTGGAAATTGGCAAGACCCAGAAATCTGTGGAACTTTTTTAGAGTGATTGGGGTTGGCCAATCCCGAATGACCTGGTTCTTGGTTGGGTCCACATGCACCCCTCGCTCATCAATAATGTACCCCAAATCTTTGAACCTGAGTCATGCCAAAAGTTAATTTCTCCAAATTGGCACACAACTTGTGTTGCCGTAGTGCTTGGAGGACCTATTGAATGTGGTGGGGGCGGTTTTCCCAACTCTAGTTGAAGATTAGGATGTCATCAAAATTCACCATGACGAATGTGTTAGTGAATGGTCGCAAGATGTCGTCCATCAACCTCATGAAGGTTGTGGGAGCATGTAGAAATTATACAACATGCATGTATATCTTGGATTCACCCGATCTAACCATGTACTAAAGTTAAATACTGAATCACTTTTACACATATTTTTCGGAATTAAAAACAACACAATTGACAATCACATAAAGCAAAGAAGAATAGATCAAAACCACAACACCATATATACCCAGGGAAATATTACTGTTCAAAAACCCTCTATCATTTATTGTATATTCCACAAGGAATTATGAAACAATTACATACAATTCTTCTCACAAGAATCCTCCTGTATTCAGCTAATTGTCTCACACTGTCATACAAAAATTGGGCCAATACACAACCAATTTATTGCCTCCAGACAACCTGCCTTGCTCACATAGTTCTTGATGAATGAAATCCTTAATCACAAAGAATTTCAACCTTCCTCAACTGCGCTGAGCATCATGGGCATCCTGTGGTGTCTTAACTACACTTGGGTAGCCTGCTAATATCACAACTGATAGTCACACTTCCCTTTCACCTTGTCTCAACTGGGTCTCCACAGGAATTCACATGCATGCACCTAATAAATAGTAAATCCTCAGTTGCATGTGAGATCACTGATTTTGAATTAATTAATTTTTAATTCACTTGATCTCTCACTACTTTTATCTTCAGTTACAACTAGCACACCTGAGTTTAACTCACTTAACTGAGTTAAAATATTTACAACTTGCACAAACTCATGCCCCACTGCGCTTCCAACTCTATTACAACTAGAATCACTCTGCATGTCCCACCAACTAACCTCTAACTCGAAATTCACTTAGCTAACTGATTTTCCACTTCAGTTAACTATTTTCAAGTCCACATTGAGAATAGATTATAGTTTAATGTCCATCTAAATTAAGGGATAATAAAAATATACATGCACCTAAAAATATCCTGTGTGGGCCCCACCCTAGTGTAGGTTCTTAATTTTCACTAGGATCATGGGTGCTGAATGTTGTTTCTCGATGCTAATTTCACTGTTTATTGTTGCAAACTTCAACACTCCCTCTCAACAAGAAAGGAATGTCCTTGCATGTGACATGAAACTCCATGCATGTGACATGCAACCCTTGCATGCGACATGCAACTCCATGCATGCGACATGAAACACATTCATGCAACACTTCACTAGTGTTTCTCACACATGCAACTATTGCATGCAAAACTTTGCTAGTGTTTATCGCACATGCAACACCTCTGAAACTGAATAGCCTCCAAACAACTGAATCAGTATAATGCATCTCTTATCAAAGTCTTCTGACTTTTTGGTACCTACTGCACATGTCTACTAGATCCTCTACGCCGTTGATATCTGCATCCATGCACTCTGCACTTGCTGCCAACTCTGATCTGTGCTCCATAATCTGACACTGTCACTTTGATTTCATGTCCTCCTGACATCTGACTGCATCAATCCAAATGATCCTACTACTGCTACTCTGTGGGCTCCTCGTAGCTAGGTTCAATTCATGAGACCCACACCATCTCAATGAATCCTGCCCAAAATTTCTTTTTGGGATTAATCATGCATGTCGCCCCACCTCATACCTAGTGGTATAGCTTCATGCACTCCCTCTACCCATCTGGCTTGAAATTTATCTACATGAGTGGTTGCTCCAACTCCATGACCCTTCGAATGTGGCTGCTCCACATCTTGAGGTTCATTCTCACTTGCATGCAAATCCAGCTCCCTCTCAAGGGTCAATTGCATGGCTTTCTCACACTTCCCCATGGTTGGAAGCTCTGTAGAAATCACATCTACATCAATTATATAGAGATTCTTCACTCGAATCCCAATCTTATTGACTTGCTTTGTGGGTTTATGATGAAGGAAGGCTTTACCTTCACTAAATACCACATCATAGCCTTTATCTTCCAACATTGCAACTGAAACTAAATTTTTCGTTAAGCCTGGTACATACATTAAATATTTTAAAAAATAAGGGTTTACCTAACTATCGCTGGAAAGAAACAGTACCAATCCCGGTAGTGCTATACCTTTTTTCATCATCCATTTCGAAATGCATCTAGAGGCCCTTCTCCTCCAAGCTACTGAAAATTTCTCTGTCTCCCGTCATGTGGAAATATGCACCACTATCCAAGTACCACATCAAACTCATTGCACTTGACACCATGCATGCAATAAGTGAGAAGTCAAGCTCAAATTGTGAGGCCAAAGCCTCTCCAACTGCATATCCAACAACCTTTTTGTTCTTCTTCTTTTGTGGAAATTTTGTGGTAAAATGTCCATGCTCGTGACATTGAAAACACTTCACTTTAGACATGTCACACTCCTTGCCTTCACCAGTCTCAGAATAGGATTTTTTTACTTTTCCTTTCTTCACCTTGGCAGCCAAAGCACTATCTTCTTCATCATCTTCCTTAGATGAAGATCCATCTCTGGCATTCCATCTGAACTCCTCCTGCACCAAATCCGACCACATTCGTTCCCAATCTGGCAATTTTTCTCGTCCATTGACTAAGTCTTCATAACTGTGCCAACTCTTAGGAAGTCCTAGGAGAACCAAGCTCACCAAATCATCATCAAAAACAGTAATTCCTACAATACCAAGCTCATCCTAACATTGGACAAACTTTTTTAAGTATACCGGAATAGTGTCACCCTTTTCCGTTTTAATCTTCCTGAGTTTATCCTTGAGTGCCAATTTCTTATGGTCGCTGCTGCTTTGGAATAGATCCGTCAAAGCCTTCCACATTGCATATGGTGTGGCTTTCCCATGGAGGCTTGAGACAATGTGGTATTTTACTCCCTCCAAGAGGATCCTCCTCACCCTTGCCACTTTCTTTTGCCATGCATCAAGATTTGCAACATCTGCAACATTTGGCTTAGGAACATCTTTGTCAATGAATTCCTTCAAGCCATTGTCTTCGAGTACTACCTCCATCCTGTCTCTCCAAGAAATATAGTTATAGTTGCCCTGCAATGCATACTCCAATCTCAAGCCATTGAAATCCATTTCGATATTGAATCAATTGTAGCACCAAGAAAGTCTTTCTACAAATTCGAATTCTATCCAGTCACAAAATCAACTCCTGCTTGAATTCTGTAATTTCCCGTGCTCCGATACCATGTAGAAATTATAAAACATGCATGTATATCTTGGATTCACCTAATATAACAATGTACTAAAGTTAAATACTGAATTTCTTCTCCAAATATTTTGCGGAATTAAAAAAAACACAATTTCCAACCACATGAAGCAAATAAGAATAGATCAAAACCACAACACCAGATATTACCGGGGAAATCTTATTGCTAAAAAAACCTCTATCATATATTTTATATTCCACAAGGAATCATGAAACAATTACTTACAATTATTCTCACAAAAATCCTCCTGTATTCAACTAATTGTCTCACACTGTCATACAAAAATTGGGCCAATACACAGCCAATTTACTGCCTCTAGACAGCCTTCCTTTCTCACGCAATTCGTGATGAATGCAATCCTTAATCACAAAGAATTTCAGCCTTCCTCAACTATCCTGAGTATCATGGTCATCCTGTGGTGTCTTAACTACACCTGGGTAGCCTGCTAATATCACAACTGATAGTCACACTTCCCTTTCACCTTGTCTCAACTGGGTCTCCACTGTAACTGACATGCATGCAGCTAATAATAGTAAATCCTCAGTTGCATTTGAGATCACTAATTGTGAATTAATTAATATTTAATTCACTTGATCTCTCACTAATTTTATCTTCATTTACAACTAGCACAACTGATTTTAACTCACTTAATTGAGTTAAACTATTTATGACTTGCACAAAATCATGCACCACTGAACGTGCAACTCTGTTACAACTAGAATCACTCTGCATGTCCCACCAACCAACCTCTAACTCGAAATTCACTTAGCTAACTGATTTTCCACTTCAGTTAACTATTTTCAAGTCCACATTGAGAATAGATTACAGTTTAATGTCCATCTAAATTAAGGGATAATAAAAATAAACATGCACCTAAAAATAGCCTGTGTGAGCCCCACCCTAGTGTAGGTGCTTAATTTTCACTAGGATCATGGGTTCTGAATGTTGTTTCTGGATGCCAATATCACTGTTTCTTGTTGCAAAATTCAACAGAGCATTCTTCAACCTGAAAGGCATGACCATCCATTAAAAAATGCCCTCCTTAGCTTTGAAGGCATTCTTCAACACATTGGAGGGTTCCATTGGTACCTGGTGATACCAGACTTCAAGACAATCTTGTTGAAATATTTGACCCCCTTGAGTTGGTCCAAAAGGTCATCAATCCATGGGATCAAATATCTATTATAGATAGTGATCCTGTTCAATGCCCAATAGTCAATACAGAGTCTCCAAGTCCCATCCTTTTTTTGCACCAATACGATCGGGCCCCCACAGAGCGATGAACTCGATCGGATGTGACCTTTCTGCAGCAGCTCCTGAATCTGCCTCTTGATTTCGTTGTTCTCCAAAATAGAATTCCGATAGATTGGTCCATTGGGTAGCGATGCACCTGGGGTCATATTGATGGATTTATTGACCTAACAGTGTAGAGGCACCCCTACAGGTGAGGTGAAGATGTCCCCGTACTTCTCCACGACCTTGTCCATATGTTGTTGTTGTGTGGAGGAGCCCTATCTAGAGGTCATGGACACAATCATTAGAGGAATTTTGAGGTCTAAATTGGGCCTCCTAAGGAAATTAAAAATTAATAGTGGAAATAATAAAATAAGATTAGATTACATCATCAAATTTTAGAAGGAAAAAGAAAGAACTACTTTTTCAACTCGTATTTTCAACTTATCTCCCTACGGGTTTACTCAATTTCAAGTGAGAACACTCGTTGAATGAAAAAATTGATTCCTCATCCAAGGAATGCCCATGTTGCATACTTTCAATGGACCCTGCTACACGAAAAATGAGAAATACATGAAAAAAGTGATTGCAATCACGATTTTTCATGCATTTCTCATTTTTCGTGTAGTAGGGTCCAACGAAAATATGCAACATGGGTACTCCTTGGATGAGGAATTAAATTTTTCATTCAACGAGTAATCTCGCTCGAAATTTGAGTAAAACCTTAGGGAGATAAGTTGAAAATACGAGTTGAAAAAGTAGTTTTATTATTTTATTATTTTTTAATCTTTTTACTTTTTTACTTGAAAAATGGTGAATCATACTCCATGTTTGACATCATATTCTTGAATCCTATTGGTTCTTATAAATTTTATTTTTCTTGTATATTTTTCTTAGAAGACCCACTTTAGACCTTAAAATTCCCCTATTGCTTCTTATTTCCATGAGAGAAAATCATAAGGAAAACAAATTTCCTGGTTTGGGAAATGAGCTTACTGCATTGCTTCGCAGTGATCAAAGATATGGTGGTAGGTAGTGCCACCTCTGGTATCCTGTACAAATTATTACCCAAAGTAACAATAACAGTGCGAGGGCAAGACTCATACACAACATGTCACTTCCACACGTATGGTTTGCCTAATAATACATCACAAAATTCAAGAGGAGAAACATCACATAATACCTCATCCGTGAAGGGAAGGAGACACTGTTATCTGACGCGTAGATCTCGTCCTTGGTGAAGCCACCCAATGGTGTATGGTTTTAGGTGTGCTATGATCGACAAGCCAAGTCACTTCACGACCTCTACTGAAATGAGGTTCTTTTGGCTCCCACTGTTGACAATGAACTAAAATCAGGAACCCTTCACCCACATATGGGAATGGAAGAGATACACCCCCTCCTCTGGATATTCGGGCTCTTCGTTCTTGATCATGGTGGTAGCAACAGTGGCATTGGGCTCCACATACATAATCTGCTTCCCTTTTTCATTCCCCATTTTGGGTTCTGACTTAGAGTCAGAACATGCATCTGATTTGTAAGCCTTCAGCTCAGCCACCAATGAATTCTAGGCCCAACACTCACTTATGGAAATATTATGGAACTCACACCACTTTCTCTTATGGAACTCACTTATGGAACTCACACCACTTTCTCGTGTCCTTATTTGGCTTTGTGTTTTTTTTCTTCACTTGTGGCTTAGACAGGTTGTCTTGGGTCGCCTTGCCTTGGCCTTATCCTTTGTTCTGTGGTTTGGGTGTGCCTTTCCCTTGCTTTTGATTCACATATCCAAAGTATCGCTACTTCTGTTTTAATTTCTACTCAATCTTGGTAGCATACCGGTATGCTGCACTATGCGAGGAGATGTCGAGGAACACCATTTCCTCTTCGATGTATCTGTGTAGACAACTGTGGTACTTAAGCACTAAATGTTTCTTCGAATATTTGGTACCCAACTTTGTGCGAATGGTATGGAACAAATTCATCAGCTCATGCATATCTTGATCCCTTTGTTTCTGCAACGTAGTCTATTGTATGTACTTCTCCTCATAGATCCCCACGGGATAGTATTGTTTCTTGATGGTGTCTCGGAAATAATTCCAAGTGGGTGTGACTGAGAAGAGGGAGGATTCCCCCTCATCCTTTTGCTCACAGTAGGTTTCCCACTAGTGCTTGATATGGGGGGCAGCTTTGAGGAGTTCAAAAGTAATATTTTCTCGATTGGAAAAGTCATTGACCGAAAAATATCCTTCTAATAGATTCAACCATATATCTATGGTGTCTACATCTATTTTTCCCTCAAATATGAGAATTTATAAGTTAACTTGTACCTTAAAAGGAGTGGCGTCTCCAAAGTGGCTATCATATGAATATGCGTCGTCGATGGGTAGCCATTGAAGGATTTGGGAAAAGTTGTCCATCATCTCGTTCCTCTATTTCCCAAGGGCCTCCTCGAGCAATATTTTGATAGGATATCCTACTCCCTCATCTTTCTTTTCCTCCACTATGGGAGGTTGTCAGAGTTTGAGAGGTTGATCTTGCAAAGATTCAACCAGATCGAGCCCTAACTCCTTATACCCTGATCTCATTGGGGACATGCAAAGAAATACTGAGAAAGAGAATACCACTCTGATACCATTGATCTGGATTTATGCATGAATGCAATAAAATATAGAAATAAACATAAACGAAGATATGCAGCCAAAAATATCCTTCATTTCATTAATATCAAATAAATGAAATAAGCTTACAGACAGAATGGAAATAAACTAGCTTGGGCGATGGTAGTTTAACTCTCAGAAGAGATGTGGCGGCTACATGCCTACGAATTGTGTTAAAATTAGGCTCAAGGGAATTTTTATTATTGAACAACATGAGAAAACCCTAAAAATCCAAAAACCTAACCCTAGGAGATGAAGCACCAAAACTATGGTCCCCATTTGGGTAAATTGGTACATTAACTTCCCAGGGATGTAACTTTGACATACGATCTCCGTTTGACGCAGACAATACCTCGTTAGAAATATATATCCGAGTACTACAAATTTAAATGGATCAGCACGGGTTAAAGACTCTGATTTTCCCAAAAAAACATCTTTTAGGGCCTCAAAACGACTCTGGAAGTTCAAAACTCGAAAAACTGCCAATAATAGTAAATTGTGCTACAATTAAGGAAACTGAAAAACTGAAAGAAACAATGTTGGGGGTCCAAGTGGAATAGGTGGGTGGCCACCAATATCCACCTAGATCACCCTCAAGCAAGCCAATAAGGATAATTTATTATCACCCAAGTATTATGGCTCTTACAAGGTATTGCAAAGGATTGGTACTATCAGATACAAATTGGAGTTTCCTGCATCTTCACGAGTACACCCAATTTTCCATGTTCCATTCTTAAAGAAGGTTATAGGTGACAAGCTACCAGTTCAAAATATATTTCCAAAACTTGACGAGGAATGAAAAATCATATTGGAACTCGAAGCAATCACAAAAACAAGAATCTGACAACTACGAAATCAATCAATTTTAGAGTATCTCATTAAATGGAAGAACATACCTACTGAAGATTCCACACGGGAGGATAATTATTGCATACATAATCTTCCAAAACTACTCAAGTGTTGAGGACAAAACTTTTTTGAAAGATAGGGGCATGTTAGTTCCCTATAATATTATTGTAGCCCTCGCATTGTTATTGTTGTGCCCCATAAAACCCCCATATTGTTATTGTTGTGCCCCATAAAACCCCCATATTGTTATTGTTGTGCCCCATAGAAACACACTATTGTTATTGTAAAACCCTTACATTATTACTGTTATGTAGGTCCTAATTATATTTTGAGCCTTTAAACTCCTATATATATCAATGAGGTCTTGTTGTTTGAATCGTCCAAGAATTTTTCACTTATGTGATGTAAAAGGAAGTTGCCCCCTCAAAGAGGCTTATTTTCAAGTTTTTGATCTATATTTTCTTCTTTTTTGTGATCTGGTTCATAATAGTTTATGCTATACCACTCATAAAAGTGGTGAGGGTTATGTACAACTATAGTATCATCTATGACTTGTCCCAATCACCTTTCACCATGTTATTCCTCAAATTCCTCCAAATCTATCTTTCCCATTAGAAGGCATTACTATTATATGTGGATGTAATCATTACATTAGATTCATTCTTAAAGGCCATTTACTTGGAAAAAATTGACATGAGTATATTTTTATCTATTACATTTCAAATTATAATCATAATTAAGAACCTAATAATCCATCAATATACCATTCATGAACGTGCTTCTACTTGTATCATTTACACTTACATGGTCTATAGGATGTTAGACACCCCTTAGCTAGTCCCTTCAACATCATCCTTCAATCCCATTATTGCCACCATCCTTAGCCTAAGGGTTCCTTTCAAATTTTCCCCATATAAGTAAGGCCAAGATAGTCTTAACAAATATAGAGGTTTTAGATTTCCCACTCAATGACAAGGTTCTCCTCGGGTGTAGTTATATATACACCATGAAGGTGGTTTCCTCCTATGTTTTCCACATTATGATGTGTCCCGAGGAGAGAAATTGTATCAACTTACATACTATAAACCTAGGCCACCTACTAACATGGAAAATTTCCTATCTATCATTCAGGATCACCAGGATATCCCATTTGGCATCAAGATGGGCCTTGGTTTTCTTAAAGACTCTATGTTGCTTTCAGCCTACTAAGGTACACCAACCACCCATGATATTTCAATTTTGATGCTTGACAACACACTACCCCCCCCCAACATCATCACATAAGATCAACCCACCCTCTAGCTATATTCCATTATTAGAGAATGTCCATCTAGGGAACCCTCATAATGGCTACATTACCTCTTCCATGGATATCCCTTGGGACACATATTTGATATCATTCCTCCCACTCCCCTAATTTTCCTACATATTCTCTAGCCAGCCAACTTAGTCTCTCTCTCTCTCTCTCTCTCTCTCTCTCTCTCTCTCTCTCTCTCTCTCTCTCTCTCTCTCTCTCTCTCTCTCTCTAATAATGCCTCTGAGTATCCTATTATCTATGGCACCTAGAAATCCATAAGCACCTATTAAATGAACCAAAATACATACCCAAGAGAAAGAATTGAACAACAATAGGAAACTTGAGGGAACCAACACCCTCAATCCCATTGTATCCACTTTTAGTCAGGTCAAATTTCCTTGTGCCTTTTGTAACATTCATGGCACCCTTTCACCTTATGTAAAACATTTAGCCTCTCTCTCTCTCTCTCTCTCTCTCTCTCTCTCTCTCTTACTCTTATAATGACTCTAAGTATCCTATTATCTATGGCACCTAGAAATCCATAAGCACCTATTAAATGAACCAAAATACATACCCAAAAGAAAACATTGAAAAAATAGGAAACTTGAGGGCACCAACACCCTCAATCCCATTGTAGCCACTTTTAGTCAAGTCAAATTTCCTTATGCCTTTTGTAACATTCATGGCACCCTTTCACCTTATATAAAACATTTAGCCATTACAAAAACCAATTATCCTATAATACCTTAGTTTTGGGGTACCCTTTCTACTACACATCATAAATAAATGTTTATCATTACCCATTTAACTTAAGTAAACATATATTTCCCCCACACTACATAGATAAAATGGAGTATAATGTCATCTACCATATCCCCACATGAATATGTTGTATGTATTCCAATTCTCCCTTGTTTTCCTTAGGCATTGACATCATCCCATCACACTAAGATGCACTAGTAACAATTCTTTAGGTGCAATCCTACTCCATGTGAATTTTCTCCACTTTCAAGGCCTCCACATACAAAAATATATCACTTATATATCATGTTGACAATGGATTCAAAATCCACCCTCTTATCCCCTCAACAATATCATTAACACCGCAAGCTTTAATTCCCACATCTTCCATTTAGATAAAGACATTCTAAAGGTCATTGAAAATCCTGAATCTCTATAGGATCCCATGGATAAATTTCCCTAATTCAATTACCATGAGATACATTTGACCTTTCCACAGCCTCTGACCATTTTATTATTAAATATGAGGATATGATCCCCCATAAACATGTAGATTGGTTTAAAAACCCCATTCCTACCTTAAACACTTTAAAGAAGGATATTAATGCCAATATTGCACCTATTATCAATGCAAACATTTATATTACACCCACATTACTAAAGAATAATCCTTGGAGTTGCTCATTCCCTTGAAGAGGTTTCAACTTGTAAAGCATGTTTCTAATATTTTTACGGCACTATCATTTTGCCCTATTTACAAACACTTGGTATTGATCATAGCATTATTGAGCATCACATTGACACATGGAAAATGCATCACATTTTCGAAAAAATAGTAAGCTCTTCACCCCACTCAAGATGCAACCATATAGGACAATAGGGTTTATTGATCCTATCACTTATATATAATGCATCTACAATCCCATTCTTATGAATAAAATAGAGGGTACAATGACCAATTGTTGGCTAACTTATCGATGTTATGCATAAATTTTGACTTAATTATCAAAGAGTTAAGTCTATTTGATCAAGTTAGAACACCATATGTGTCTACATTGTTGAAAAATGCACATCAACAGACAATTTGGATGTAGTTAAATTGTATGACATGGCTTGTGTCACCCATTTTACTCAGTAAATGAAAATTGGAGTTAGAGTTCAATTAAGCATGTGTGATTGCTAATTTGTAGCAATCAAGGTCAGTTGTCTAAGGTTGTTTTCAGTTAAACTAGTTCTAACTGTTGGAGGAACTAGTGGAGGGTCAGTTATGTAGTGGGACTTTAGTCAAACTTAATTATCATCTAGTTAACTGATCAATCAACCAAAAATAGCTAGTGCATGCAGATAATTCGAGTTCCCTAGTTGTGGTGGAGATTCAATGGCAGTACAACATCATTTTTAGACTAGTCTTGAGTGTACAAGTCTTGGATGAAGTCGGATGATCCACCCAAGGAATTGTACAATCCATTTTAGAGAAATTCCTAAATAATAGTGGCATAATTTCTCAAGGAACAACCCATGGAAAGGCTCAACCAAAGGCAGAAATTGACTAAGTGTGGGTCAAAGCTTCTCAGAGAAGAGAGATAGGTTATTCACTTGAAGGTTGTGCTCAGTTGATAAAAGTAATTGTAATACATCTCTATTCATCAGATTAATGCAAGAAGACATTGGGGTTTTTATTAGATTTCTTTCCCTGGAAAAAAAAAAATACAATGTGCATGTGTGTTATTTCAAATTTCATTTTTGTGATTAATGATATAAATTGTGAATTGAATCTCATGGAGAATTAGATTAGGTTTGTGTCTTGTGATTTTGATTAAAATTTCATGAGAATCTGAAAATATACACCTTAGTTTCTACATGGTATTAGAGTGGGATTCACATTAGAGCAGGAATTGGAAGTTGTTTCTCAGGAGGTTCAATTTTGAAGTACAGTGCAACAATATCTATTTAGAGATGTGAATATGATCTTCAATGGACTAAGGCTAGAGTATGCCTTGGAAGGAAGCTCTAATTTTATCTCTTGGAAGGATCACATAAAGTTGGTATTGGATGAAAATGGATTGCTAGAATACATCAAGAAAAATGTTACAAAACCTACGAAATATAATGCCCAGAACCTTTCTCAGTGGAAGAAAGATGTATCCAAGGTGAGGAGAATAATATTGGAGGGAGTACAGGACCACATTATCACCAATATTCATGTGAAAGAAACTCCTTATGCAATGTGGTAGGCAGCGAAAGATCTGTTCTAGAATAACAATGACCATAGGAAATTGGTGCTCAAGGATTAAGTTCAAATATCAAGATGCATATGAATGAAACCATTCAATAGTATCTTAGTAGGTTTAATGAAGTTCGTGATGAGCTTGTAGGATTTTTTGTTTCTGTTTCATATGACAACTTGGTAATCCTAGCCCTTTTGGGCCTTCCCAAGTACTGGCATAACTATCAAGATTCAGTAAATGAGAGGTAGAAATACCAAATTGGGAACACTTATGGTCCAATTTTGTACTGGAGGAAATAAGGTAGAATACCAAATATGGGACTTCATCCAAGGGCTAGGATGGGGAAAAAATTGCATTGGTTGGAAAGGGAAAGAAGGGAAAAGGGAAGAAATATCAATCTAAACTAGAATCCAGCCAAGGGGGAAAGAAGAAATATTTATCCAAAATTAAATGTTTTCATTGCCATGAATTCAAGAACTATTCCATGAAGTGTCCACATAAAAAGGCGAGCAAGAATACCTCAAGAGGAGTAGCAAGTGAAGCTTTGGCTTCAAATTTCGAGCTTGAATTTACCCTTATCACATGCATGACCAACACAATGATGGGGAGCGTGTGGTAATTAGACTCAAGTGTAGCATTCCACATGACAGGGTGTAGAGATTTTTTCAGTGACTTGAAAGAAAAATATTTGTAGATGCACATTGTGCTGGGGGATAAAGGAAGGTATAACGTGACCAGGGTTGGTACAGTCACCTTTCATAGGGAGTCAGGATTCCCTCTCAAGCTCAAGGATATCATGTTTTTTCTGATCCTAAAGAAAAATCTCATCTTCGTTATAGTTTTTGAAGACTGTGGTTAGGATGTGATATTCAACAAAGGAAAGGCATTCCTAAGACACATATCCATGGGATACATGAAGAAGATCAAGGTTTGTGGGAAGAACCTATATAAGCTATATGTGTAAGGTTTTGTTGCATTACGCACTAAGGTAGAGAACGTGCAGAGCTGTGATGTCAGTGAAATTTGGCACAAGATACTTGGCCATTTGCATCATGGATCCCTGAAGATTATGCTACAAATAACTATAGGCCTCCGCAAAGGAGAACTCGAGAAATGAGATGTATGCAAAGGATGTCTCTTGGGGAAGTACACAAAATCCATATTCCATGATCAGGACAACAAAGCACATGGAGTCCTTGAAAGGATCTACTCTAGTGTCTGTGGACCTTTCTCTACAACCTCCACTTCTAGGCACAACTATTTTGTCATTTTTATTGATGGCTTCTCATGAAAGTGTTGGATATTCTTCATGTGGAAGAAATATGAGACATTCTCCAAGTTCGTAGAATTCAAGGCATTGGTTGAGAAATAAACTGAGAAGAAGGTGGAGGCTCTCAAGAGTGATAATGGAGGTGAGTACGTGTCGAATGAATTTCAAAATTTTTGTGTGAAAGAATACATTCGATGAGAGTTGAAAACACCCCTCAACCCATAATAGAATGGGGTGGATGAGAGAAAGAACCGTAGCATTGTGGGAAAAACAAGGGCGATGTTGCATGACCAAGGCCTATCGTTGCACTTGTGGGAAGAGGCATGCAACATAGCAGTCTATTTGTAGAACTGGAGTCCTCATTGGATTCTTGGCATGATTACACTGGAGGAGGCTTTCTCGGGGAGGAATTCAGATGTGTCACACTTAAGGGTTTTTTGAGCCTCTTTTTACTTCCATTTATCCAAGAATCAAGGAAGAAGCTCGAGCCAGAAACACAATTTGGGGTATTTATAGGTTACACAGAAATTCCCTACAACTACTGTGTGTACTTTCCATCCCTTAGAATGACAGTTGTGTGAAACGATGTAAAATATTATGAGGAGAAAGCCATGCGGTGCTCTCTTGAGAGGGAGAGTCAAATCCCACCGGAGGAGGAGATTTTAGCTCCAAAGGAGGAGCAACCAAAAAATGAGGAGAAAATAGTGGATACCACCACTCAAGAAGAACCATCCAGAGAAGGTAGGAAAAGAACTAGGGAAGCTAAGATACTTTTGAATGATTCGAGGGAGAATGTGGGTGCTCCTTCCAAGTTTCATAGGAAGAGAAGGTCACCATATCAGTACACTGGTTACATGGCTCTAATGATTGAGATTGCAGAGACTGACCCATCCTATTTCAAGGAAGAAGTAGAGCAGCATGTGTGGGTTGATGCAATGGTGGAGAAATACAAATCCATTGTAAATAAAAATGGTTGGGAAGTGTTTAAAATACCAGTATATGAATCATTTGTGGGTTCAATATGGATCTTCAAGGTAAAGTAGACAACTGACAAAATCATAGAGAATTATAAGTCCATATTTGTGGCCAAAGGGTACTCTCAAAATTAAGGAATTTACTATGAGGAGACCTTCGCTCCTATAGCAAGGTACTCATCGATTAGATCAATTATTTATCTGATTGCACAAATGGGGTGGAAGACCCACCAAATTGATGTAAATACAACATTCCTCAACGAAGTTATCTAGGAGGAGGTGTACATCGAGCAACTAGAAGGTTTCGATACTTTTGATCGGGAGTCTCATGTGTGCAAAATCTAGTAAGCATTGTACGGTCTCAAACAAGAACCTTATGCTTGTTACACCATGATCGATATTTATCTCACTGGTTTGGGCTTCACCAAAACTGAAGAAGATGCAAACCTCTATCATATCTTGGTAGAAGGTAGGTTTTTCATTAATTTCTTATATGTTGATGATTTAATTTTAACTGGTGATGAACAATAGATCAGATCTTGCAAGGAGAACCTTGCAATAGAATTTGAAATGAATGACATGGGTCTCATGCACTACTTCCTTGGGTTGGAAGTATGTCAAGGTGATGGGGAACTGTTAGTATCTCAAGGCAAGTATGCAAATGAGATATTGCATAGATTATAGATGGATATTTACAAACCCATGGAGACACCTCTAGTGACCAACTGGAGGAAGGAGGATGTTTCCATTTATTTGCGACTAGTGGGTTCACTAATGTATATTGTGATACGTGCTATATAGTCAACCAACTTAGCCAAGCTATTTTTAGGCCAACCAAATTATTTTGGAAGGTAACTAAGAATGTTTTATGGTACCTCAGAGGAACTATCCAGTTTGGACTATGGTACATATGGATAGAGGGAGTGAAGTTGTGTGGATTCACAAATGTAGATTGGGCAGGGAGTCCATCAGATCGAAAGAGTACATCAGGTGGAATTTTTAATGTTGGGTATGCAACTATTTACTAGTATAGCATGAAGCAAAGATATGTGGAACTCAGCTCAAAAGAAGCAGAATACGTGGCTTCAAGTCAAGCAACATGTGAGGTGATCTGGATGAGGAATATGCTTTTTAGATTGTTTGGTCAAATGATGGATCCAATTTTGATCTATTATGATAATCAGAGTTGCATTAAGCTCTATGAAAATCTTGTTTTTCATAATCGATCCAAGCATATAGATATTCAATATCACCATTCGCGGGACTGTGTGTAGAGGTGAATAATGTTGTTGCAGTACATTCTGATAGAGGAACAAGACGTTGACATTTTGACAAAGGCCTTGTCAAGAGGGAAGTTTGAGTTCCACAGGTGCAAGATAGGGGTGGTTGATAATCCCTTTCTTACTGAGAGGGGGTGTTGAAAAATGCAGCAAGAAATTCTCAATTTGATTTTGCCTTGATTAAATTGAGAAAGTTTGAATTCCCACATCTGTAGACAACTTGGATGCAATTAACTTGTGTGGCATGGGTTGTGTCACCCAATTTACTCAATAAATTCGAGTTGGAGGATTTAGAGTTCAGTTAAGCATGTGTGATTGCTAATTTGTAGCAATCAAGGTCAATTATCTAAGTTTGTTTTCAGTTAAACTAGTTCCATCTGTTAAAGGAACTAGTGGAGGGTCAGTTGTGGAGTGGGACTTCGATCAAACTAAATTATCATCTAGTTAACTGATCAATCAACCAAAAATAGCTAGGGCATGTAGAGAATTCAAGTTCCCTAGTTGTGGTGGAGATTCCATGGCAGTACAACATCATTTTTAGACTAGTCTTGAGTGTACAAGTCTTGGATGAAGTCGGATGATCAACCCAAGGAATTGTACAATCCATTTTGGAGAAATTCCTAAATAATAGGGGCCCAATTTCTCAAGGAAAAAAACAAGGAAATAGTGGTTCAAGCAGAGGCAGAAATTGACTAATTTTGGGTCAGAGCTTCTTAGTGAGCAGAGAGATAGTTTATTCACTTGCAGGTTGTGCTCAATTAAGCAAAGAAATTGTAATACATCTCTATTCACCAGATTAATGAAAGCATGAATTGGGTTTTTTAGTAGATTTCTTTCCTCAGAAAAAAATATTGTGTGCATGTGTGTTATTTATCATTACATGTTTGTGATTAATGTTCTAAATTGTGAGTTTAATTCTGCATAGCAGTAGTGTATGTTTGTGTCTTGTGATTTTGATTAAATTTTCTTGAGAAGGTTCAAATCTACACCTTAATTTCTACATATACTAATTTATGAAGGAAAAATTTGAAGGCTAATATTCACAAGTGGGCTAATTTTCCATGCTTTAAAAAAAAAGATTCTTGAATCTCCTTTATTCTAAAAATGATTTGCCCAAAGTTTATAGTATAAAAATATTTTACCTTAGCAATAATCAATATTATATAGAGTATAAAATCATTATAAATTTGAATATTTTTACAAAATATCACCAAGCATTTTATAGTTTGCATATTAGGGACTAGAAATAATCACCAAGGTTTCTAAACTTTAAGATAAATATCTATCCTTAAAATTTTCTTGCAATTTATCTGATATAATTAACGAAGTGTGTCCCAAGGACAACTTTCCAACCCTATTGATTAACCAAGTGATTAATGAATTTTTTAACCCATGAAGTCCTTTATTTCATGGATGGGTTCTTAGATATAATCAAATATAAATCTTGCAATACGATCAATGCAAGGCCACTTTTACTACCCCTTTGGGTAACATCACATATCACATTATTCCATTTGGATTCAAGAACACTAGCACCACATTTCAACACATGGTGTCCTATGTGTTACTTTATTTAGTTCACATCATACTAACTTACCTCAATGACCACGCAAATTTATTGAAGAAATGATCACAACACTTAGAAGACCCCGAGGTTGTATTTTTATGGTTTCAAAAATATAATGCACGCTTGAATCCCCTCAAGTGTGTGCTTTATGTCACAACTAGGTTCCATTTGGATTTCATATTCTCAAATCAAGGGATTAGAGTTTATCCCCAAAAATTATAATGTATCAATGAATTATCCTTACCATGTACTTTACATCAATTTCAAAGCCTTCAAGGTAAAGTCAATTTCTTACATAGATTTATTCCTAACTAAGACACATGCACCCACAAGTTTTTTGATCTTTTAGGAAAAGCCATCAAATTCCTATGGGATGATCAAGCTTAGTATCCCTTTTATGTATTGAAAAAAGTGTTCACCACTACCCCCATTTTTATTAGCCCTTTGACTTCATTAAATAATTTATCCTTTATGTTTTTGCATCAATATTTTTGTAGTAAGAGTGTTAGTTTAACAAGGGAAGGAAGGTTGTGATAATGTAATCTATTATATTATGGAAAAACCATAGGAACCTCAAATAGCTACAAGCATAATGAAAAATTGGCCTTGGTTGTGCTACATTCCATTCATAATCTTCATCACTACATTTTACTATGTACAACAAAGGTTGTAGCAAATTCCAAACATGTGTAGAACATCTCAGGGTGATAACTTATCAATGGTAAGTTCACTTGTTGTATTATTATCCTATAGTATTTCAATATTGAATTACAACATCTAAGATTAAAAAGGCCTTAACACTTGTCAAGTTCATCATTAACCTCCCAATTTCCATAGTAAAGCCACCTCTCAACAACAATGTACTTGATGAACCTTTTTGCTATTTCATTAGAGTATCCTTGGTATGGAGATATATTGATTTATATTTGTACATAGGAATTTGGATTGCATCTTTGAGATGATGATAATTGGGCCATTGGCATATGCATTTTCTCACAAAGGGCATCCTTTACTAGTTAGGAGGTGCCATCACTTTACATCGGTGCCTATGATCTCACAAAGATGCATAATGGGTCCTCAATAACTTCCACAATTGTACTTGTTGTGGCCACACACACACACACATATAATTGTAACATACCTCGACTACTATTAGCTCATTCCTACCTCTCTTGAGGCCTAATTTCTGTTCTAGAAAAACCCTAACAACTTGTGTTCTAAAAATTTTCCCTTTTTGGGAATTACCAGTGCACTGTAATGCAGATCTAAATGCACACTCATAAGCACAACCAATTTTTAGCATAATTAACCTAGTTAATATGCACATGAATTTCACAAGAATAAGGATACACACACACACATTTCAGGGGAAAATATACAATACAACACAAAATACAATTTCTTATCTTCTAAATGGTGCAACTGGATGCAGGCCTTCAACGTTCCACCCAGTGGGCCACCCATGAGTTGGGGCTTTGAATTCATGGAATCAACAATAACTTGACTGAAAACCTAGTACACACTCAGGACCAACAACCCACCCATCCATGGAGTCTCAGACCCCCTTTCTTTTTTTCATCTTTTTGGTCTACAACTAGTTTATTTTTATTAATATGTGTAAAATAATTACACTACCATGTCTTCTATCCTCAAAAAATACATGTCTACATGGGCATACTAGCCCCAAAGCATTACACATACCTAATTTGGTACATTCCACCACACTAGCCTAGTTCCACATTTAAATATTATTTACATTTTTGGGGTCAAGCAAAGGTGTTACATTCCCCTACCCATTATTTAGGCATTATCCCGAGTGTGACACACACACACACACACACAATAACTCATTCAAAGAGATGAGGGAATTCTTCCCTCATCACATCCTCATGCTCCCATGTATCATCTTCAAGACCAAAATGGGTCCATTGCACCTTTACAAATTTAACAGCTCGATTCTGGAGCACTTTGACTTTCTCGTCCAGGATCCGTACTGGTTGGACCTAGAAGTCTCCATCGAGATCCACCTGAATTATCTTCCAATAAATTACGTGGCTAGAATTGGGAACATGCTTTTTAAACAATGAAATATCAAATACATTATGTAGAAGCATGGATTCTAGAAATGCAATCATATATGCAATTGGATCGATCCTCTCCAATATCTCAAATGGTCTAGAATATCTCACCATTAATTTTTCACAGTTGCCCAATTTCAGGGAACTCTTCCTTTTATTCACACTCAAGAAGACATGGTCACCAATTTTAAATTCCTTGTTTGACCTATTCTTATTTGTATAATTTTTTTTTCTATCCTTGGAATCCTTTATATTTTGTTTATTTTTTTCAACTTTCTCTTCCATTTCCATGAGAAAATATAAACCAATAATGTCCTTGTCAACATGATTGTCCCAAATTACTAGTGTGTTTCATTTCCTGTTGGGTGTGGATTCTAATTATCTTCTAGATTGTTCACTTTTTTTTCAACTACATTGGATCCATGTTCCTAACGAGGTGAAAAAGCCACCCGTTTAATCGTCATCAACCCCCTCCTGGAAGGGGTTCAGGGGAAGCACTCTAGAAGCTAAAAATAGATGAAATTTTCCTCGTAGTCAATTTGGTTCGTTCATTATGTAGATGATCTGACAGTATAAGCTATGTTATTTTAGGGTTTTTTCCAAAGAAGGAAACCTTTAGTTTATATGAGGGAATTGTATTGTGGTTGTGTATTATTATTATAAGTGAGAAAGGGAGAGGAGACCGCATGAGAGCAAAGAGGAAATCACAATCAATCTGTTGTAGGTTGTATCTACTCATTTTATTGGATAATATAAAAGGAAGGACCAAATTTTTCTCCGTGGACATAGCCCAAATTGGGTGAACCACATATACCTGCGTCTCTCTTGTTTTATGTATTTCTGTGTTTGTGTTTTTGCAATATTTTTTATGTGTTTCATTGCTCCGTTAACTAATTTCTAACATTTCCTACCATGAAAGGCTTTAAACAAGATCATTTTAAAAGATGCTTGATACCCATTATTATAATCAAACTCCACTAGGTGAAGTAATTCTTCCCATTTCAATCGTTTTTCCATCACATACATCTTCATCATGTACTCAATGACCCTAATTAATTTTTTCTGTTTAACCATATTGACATTATATGCTATGTTGTGTTAAAATTTAAATCAATCCCAAATCCATTAAATAAGCCTGTCCAAAAATTGGACATAAACTTGGTATCCCTGTCCGAAATAATTTCCTTGGGTACACCATGTGGCTCAACAATTTTTCTCATGTAAACTCAACAACATTGGCTACCTTGTGTGTTGAATTTATTGGAATGAAGTGGGAAACCTTGGTGAGTTTATCCACCAAAACCACGATGGAATCATGTTGCTTTATTGTTCTGGGAAAATTTGTAATGAAGTCAATTGAAACAATTTCCCACTTCCACTCAGGAATGGGTATTGGTTGTAGCAACCCTATTGGGTGTCTATGCTCATTTTTAACCTTTTGGCGTTCCAAAAACTTGGCGATATAATCATCCATGTATTTATTTATCCTCGCAAAAAGTATAGATTTTTTACTGATGAGCCTTTGTCTTTTGATATCCTAGGTGCCCAACATAAAGCACTCTATGCATCTCACTTAACACTAATGTTTTCTTCCCTTGGGGAACACATAAATCCTACCTTTATACAAAAAAGATCCATCTTCTTCCATCTCATAATCCTTATATTTGGGTTGCATTTCACCTTATTTTAGGATTATTTATATTTTTGGGTGTGTGTTATATTCTTTCCACGAGTAGTGTAGTGGTGGTTTTGGCACACAAGTGTACCAATCTACCGATGCTTAAGAGGAGTGGTCACTGCCTCCAAGCTATGGTCACAGGAAAAAAATATGGTTATCAGGTTAGTGAAAACATGCTAGTAAATACAAAACACACAAAATAATGGAATATAGTATGCATATATGGAGAGAAAACACAAATAAACTAAACATAAAAACAAAAGCTCACAAAAAGTCAAGCATAACAATAATGCAAACGGTGGAATCGAAGTCCCCTCTTATTGCTAATTGTTAGCAAGAAATATACTACATTACACTCTTGCCCCACGACCCTTAGAACTATGGAGTTCTAAGACCCAGTGCAAGGACGTTTTTACCCTTTAGTTGATGTCGCAAGGTCTCTCTCTCTACTCCGAAGGATTGAATTTGTTGGGTGTCCAGCAACCAAATACTCACTCTACTGCTGCTCTGGATTGCACACTGTTGGATTGCTCATGATAAATTTGGCCAACATAATAATGTGCTCTCCTTTTTCTCATCTCTTGGTGGCCATTTATAGGTGAATTCAAATTCTCCTTCCCTCTCTTGGTACATTGGTTGATGGTGACCCAAGAGAGAGGGTTGATTCCTTTGTGTGCTCCCTTGAGGTCCCAAGATGGCTTAAGCGATTGTCCTTGGGTGGCCTCAAGTGTAGGATCATTTCTTGAAGTGTTTCAAGTGGTCCTAGAAAGTGACTTCCACCACTCCCAGAACCGCACAACTTTTTGAGGGAAAGGCGCGCAGACCAGCATGCCTATCGAAGGAAACTACGCGCAAAGGCGCATTTCACCTGTGTTTCTGGTGTGAAATTTGATTTTTGCCTCTTGACCTTAGAGATTTTTAAAATTTTTCATATCCTCTAATGTTCCTCAGCCCTGTAAATCCTTCTGCCTAACATTTAATAATGTCATATTTGCTTGTCTGATTTTCCAGTGATAACAGTTTCCCCCTAATGTGTGAGGTATAGGAAAATTTGTATAGCCGAAACACATTATAGTTTCTTTTCTGTGTACTATGTGGAGAGAGAGAGAGACCTGCATACAACTGAAGGTTGGAAACCCCTTACAATGGGTAGCAGAGTGACCATGTTATGTGGGAAACCTGCAAGAAAGAGTGTGATACAATAAATGCAATTTTTTTATGAGGCGGGCATGTCCCATGATTATAATGCTTTTGATAGCTAAAAAAATCTAAGAAAAATGTCGTTTAGGGCCTCAAAACGGCTCTGGAAGTTTAGAACTCGAAAAACTGCCAAAAATAGTAAACTATGCTACAATTAAGGAAACTGAAAAACTGAAAGAAACAATGGTGGGGGTCCAAGTGGAATAGGTGGGTGGCCACCAATATCCACCTGGATCACCCTCAAGCAAGCCAAGAAGGATAATAAATTATCACCCAAGTATTATGGCTCTTACAAGGTATTGCAAAAGATTGGTACTATCACATACAAATTGGAGTGTCCTGCATCTTCACGACTACACCCAATTTTCCATGTTTCATGCTTAAAGAAGGTTATAGGTAACAAGCTACCATTTCAAAGTATATTTCCAGAACTTGACGAGGAATGAAAAATCCTATTGGAACTTGAAGCAATCACAAAAACAATAATCTGACAACTACGAAATCAATCAATTTTAGAGTATCTCATTAAATGAAATAACTTACCTACTGAATATTCCACATGGGAGGATGATTATTTCATACATAAGCTTCCAAAACTACTCAAGTGTTGAGGACAAAACGTTTTTGAAATATAAGGCATGTTAGGTCCCTATAATATTATTGTAGGTCCCGTATTGTTATTGTTGTGCCCCATAGAAACACACTATTGTTATTGCAAAACCCTTACATTATTATTGTTATGTAGGTCCTAATTATAGTTTGACCCTTTTAACTCCTATATGTATCAATGAGGTCTTTTTGTTTGAATCATCCAAGAATTGTTCACTTATGCGATGTAAAAGGAGGTTGCCCCCTCAAAGAGGCTTATTTTCAAGTTTTTGATCCATATTTTCTGCTTTTTTGTGATCTGGTTCATAACAGTTTATGCCATACCACTCATAAAAGTGGTTAGGATTATGTACAACTATAGTATCATCTATGACTTGTCCCAATCACCTTTCACCATGTTATTCCTCAAATTCCTCCAAATCTATCTTTCCCATTGGAAGGCTTTACTATTATATGTGGATGTAATCAATACATTAGATTCATTCTTAAAGGACTTTTACTTTGAAAAACTTGACATGAGTATATTATTATCTATTACATTTCAAATTATAATCATAGTTGAGAACCTAAATCCATCAATATACCATTCATGAACGTGCTTCTACTTGGATCATTTACACTTATATGGTCTATAGGATGTTAGGCACCCCTGAGCTAGTCCCTTCCACATCATCCTTCAATCCCATTATGGCCACCATTCTTAGCCTAAAGATTCCTTTCAAAGTGTCCCCATATAACTAAGGCCAATATAGTCTTAACTAGTATAGAGGTTTTAGATACCCCACTCAACTACAAGGTTCTCCTTGGGTGTAGTTATATATACACCATGAAGGTGTTTTCCTCTTAAGTTTTCCACATTATGATGTGTCTCGAGGAGTGAAATTGTATCAACTTACATACTATAAACCTAGGCCACCTACTAACATGGACAATTTCCTATCTACATTAAGGATCACCAGGATATCCCATTTGGCACCAAGATGGGCCTTGGTTTTCTTAAAGACTCTATGTTGCTTGCAGCCTACTAAGGTGCACCACCCCTATTCCCTTCCATGGGAGCCTCCTCCATGTTCACCATTGAGCTACAATGTAAAATACATGTTGTGCACCACCCACCCATGATATTTCACTTGTGATTCTTCAAGTGTTAATACCACTCTCCCACACCCCCCCCCATCGTCACAGATGATCAACCCACCCCCTAGCTAGATTCCATAATTAGAGAATGTCCATTTAGGGAGCCCTCATAATGGCTACATTACCTCTTCCATGGATATACCTTGGGACACCTATTTGACATCATTCCTCCCACTCCCCTAAATTTTCTACATATTCTCTAGCTAGCCAACTTATTCTCTCTCTCTCTCTCCCCCCCCCTCTCTCCCCCTCTCTCTCTCTCTCTTAATCCTCCCACTCCCCTAATTTTTCTACATATTCTCTAGGAAGCCAACTTAGTCTCTCTCTCTCTTATATAATCCTCCCACTCCTCTCTCTCTCTCTCTCTCTCTCTCTTATATAATCCTCCCACTCCCCCCCCCCTCTCTCTCTTATATAATCCTCCCACTCCCCTCTCTCTCTCTCTCTCTCTCTCTCTCTCTCTCTCTCTCTCTCTTATATAATCCTTCCATTCCTCTCTCTCTCTCTCTCTCTCTCTCTAAATCCTCCCACTCCCCTAATTTTTCTACATATTCTCTGGCCAGCCAACTTAGACTCTCTCTCTCTCAAATAATCCTCCCACTCCCCTAATTTTTCTAAATATTCTCTGGCCAGCGAAATTAGCCTCTCTCTCTTATATAATACTCCCACTCCCCTAATTTTTCTACATATTCTGTAGCCAACCATCTTAGTCTCCCTCTCTCTCTCTCTCTCTCTCTCCCCTAATTTTTCTACATTTTCTTTGGCTAGCCAACTTAGTCTCTCTCTCTCTCTCCTTAGTCTCTCTCTCTCTCTCTCCTTAGTCTCTCTCTCTCTCTCTCTCTCTCTCTCTCTCTCTCTCTCTCTCTTATATAGTCCTCCCACTCCCCTCTCTCTCTCTCTCCTTCGTCTCTTTCTCTCTCTTATATAATCCTCTCTCTCTCTCTCTCTCTCCTAGTTTTTCTACATATTCTCTGGCCAACCAACTTACTCTCTCTCTCTCTCTCTCTCCTTACTCTCTCTCTTTCTTATATAATCCTCCCACTCCCATATTTCTCTCTCTCTCTCCTTACTCTCTCTCTCTCTCTCTTATATAATCCTCCCACTCCTCTCTCTCTCTCTCAAAACTCCTACTCCCCTAATTTTTCTACATATTCTCTGGCCATCCAACTTAGTCTCTCTCTCTTAAATAATCCTCCCACTCCCCTAATTTTTCTACATATTCTCTGGCTAGCCAACTTAGTCTCTCTCTCTTAAATAATATTCCCACTCCCATAATTTTTCTACATATTCTCTGGCCAGCCAACTTAGTCTCTCTCTCTCTCTCTCCTCTAATTTTTCTACATATACTCTGGCCCGCCAACTTAGTCTCTCTCTCTCTTACATAATCCTCCAACTCCCCTAATTTTTCTACATATTTTTTGGCCAACCAACTTAGTTTCTCTCTCTCTCTCCCCTAATTTTTCTACATATTCTCTGGCCAACCAACTCTCTCTCTCTCCCCTAATTTTTCTACATATTCTCTGGTCAGCTAACTCTCTCTCTCTCTCTCTCTCTCTCTCTCTCTCTCTCTCTCTTAATGCCTCTAAGTATCCTATTATCTATGGCACCTAGAAATCCATAAGTAATTATTAAATGAACACAAATACATACCCAAAAGAAAACATTAAACAACAATAGGACACTTGAGGGCGCCAACACCCTCAATCCCATTGTAGCCACTTTTATTCAAGTCAAATTTCCTTGTTCCTTTTGTAATATTCATGGCACCCTTTCACCTTATCTAAAACATTTAGCCATTACACAAACCAATTATCCTATAATACCTTAGTTTTGGGGTACCCTTGCTACTACACATAAAAAATAAATGTTTATCATTACCCAGTTGACTTAAGTAAACATCTATTTCCCCCACACTACATAGATAAAATGTAGTAGAATGCCATCTACCATATCCCCACATGAATATTTTGTATGTATTCCAATTCTCCCTTGTTTTCCTTAGGCATTGACATCGTCCCATAACACTAAGATACACCATTAACCATTATTTAGGTGCAATCCTACTCCATGTGAATTTTCTCCACTTTCAAGGCCTCCACATATAAAAATCTATGACATATATCAAGTTGAAAATGGATTCAAAATCCACCCTCTTATCCCGTCAACAATATCATTAACGTGGCAAGCTTTACTTCCCACATCTTCAATTTAAATAAAGACATTCTAAAAGTCACGGAAACTCCTGAATCTCTATAGGAATATGCCATGCATAAATTTCCCTATTTTAATTAGCATGAGATACATTTTACCTTTCCATAACCTCTGACCATTTTATTATTAAAGATGAGGATATGATCCCCCATAAACATGTAGATTGGTTTAAAAACCCCATTCCTACTTTAAACACTTTAAATAGGGTAGTAATGCCAATATTGCACCTATTATCAATGCAAACATTTATATTACACCCACATTACTAAAGAATAATACTTGGAGTTGCTCATTCCCTTGAAGAGGTTTCAACTTGTAAAACATGTTTCTGAGATTTTTGCGGCACTAACATTTTTCCCTATTTAAAAACACTTGGTATTGATCATAACATTATTGAGAATCACATTGAAACATGGAAGATGCATCACATATTAGAAAAAATAATAAGCTCTTCACCCCACTGAAGATCCAAACATATAGGACAATAGGATTTATTGATCCTATCACTTATATATAATGCATCTACAATCCCATTCTTATGAATAAAATAGAGGGTCCAGTGACCAATTGTTGGCTAACTTATCAATGTTATGCATAAATTTTGACTTACTTATCAAAGAGTTAAGTATATTTGATCAAGTGAGAACACCATATGCGTCTATATTGTTGAAAAATGCAGAAAAAATTTCTCAATTTGATTTTTCCTTGTTTAAATTGAGAAAATTCGAATTTCCACATCAACAGACAATTTGGATGTAGTTAACTTGTGTGACATGGCTTGTGTCACCCATTTTACTCATTAAATGCAAGTTGGAGGAGTTAGAGTTCAGTTAAGCATGTATGATTGCTAATTTGTAGCAATCAAGGTCATTTATCTAAGGTTGTTTTCAGTTAAACTAGTTCTAATAGTTGGAGGAACTAGTGGAGGGTCAGTTGTGTAGTGGGAATTTAGTCAAACTAAATGATAATCTAGTTAACTGATCAATCAACCAAAAATAGCTAGTGCATGCAGAGAATTCGAGTTCCCTAGTTGTGGTGGAGATTCCATGGCATTACAACATCATTTTTAGACTAGTCTTGAGTGTACAAGTCTTGGATGCAGTCAAATGATCAACACAAGGAATTGTACAATCCATTTTGGAGAAATTCCTAAATAATAGTGGTTGAATTTCTCAAGGAACAACCCATGGAAATAGTGGCTCAACCAAAGGTAGAAATTGACTAAGTGTGGTTCAAAGCTTCTCAGTGAGAAGAGAGATAGGTTATTCACTTGAAGGTTATGCTCAGTTGATAAAAGTAATTGTAATACATCTCTATTCATTAGATTAATGCAAGCAGGCATTAGGGTTTTTAGAAAATTTCTTTCCCTGGAAAAAAAAATACAATGTGCATGTGTGTTATTTCAAATTTCATGTTTGTGATTAATGTTCTAAATTGTGAATTGAATCTCATGGAGCATTAGAGTAGGTTTGTGTCTTGTGATTTTGATTAAAATTTCATGAGAAGTTGCAAATATACACCTTATTTTCTACATGGTATTAGAGCAGGATTCACATTAGAGCGAGAATTGGAAGTTGTTTCTCAGGAGGTTCGAATTTGAAGTACAGTGCATCAATATCTATTAAGAGATGAGAATATTAACTTCAATGGACTAAGGCTAGAGTATGTCTTGGAAGGAAGCTCTAATTTTATCGCATGGAAGGATCACATAAAGGTGGTATTGGATGAAAATGGATTGCTAGAATACATCAAGAAAAATGTTACAAAACCTACAAAATCTGATGCCCAGAACCTTTATTAGTGGAAGAAAGATGTAGCTAAGGCGAGGAGAATAATATTGGAGGGAGTACGGGACCACATTATCACCAATATTCATGGGAAAGAAACTCCTTATGTAATGTGGCAAGCACTAAAATATCTGCTCCAGAATAACAATGACCATAGGAAATTGACGCTCAAGGATTAAATTCAAATATCAAGATGCAGAAGATCAATGAAACCATTCAATAGTATTTGAGTAGGTTCACACAAGTTTGTGATGAGCTTGTATGATTTGGTGTTACTATTTCAGATGACGACTTGGTAATCCTAGCCCTTTTGGGCCTTCCCAAATACTGGCATAACTATCAAGATTTGGTGAATGAGAGACAAAAAATACCGAATTGGGAACGTTTATGATCTGACTTGGTATTGGAGGAAATAAGGCGGAATACCAGAGATGGGACTTCATCCAAGGGCTAGGATGGGAAAAAATTTGCATTGGTTGGAAAGGGAAATAATGGAAAAGGGAAGAAATCTAAATCCAAACTAAAATCCAGCCAAGGGGGAAAGAAGAAATATTTATCCAAAATTAAATTCTTCCATTGTCATGAATTCAGGCACTATGCCATGAAGTGTCCACAAAAAAAGGTGAGCAAGAAGAACTCAAGAGGAGTAGAAAGTGAAGCTTTGGCTTCAAAGTTCGAGCTTGAATTTACACTTATCACATGCATGGCCAACACAATTATGGGGAGCGTGTGGTAATTGGACTCAGGTGTATCATTCCACATGACAGGGTGTAAAGAGATTTTTAGTGAATTGGAAGAAAAATATTTGTAGATGCACATTGAGCTAGGGGATGATGGAAGGTATAACAGGACCAGGGTTGGTACAGTCACCTTTTAGAGGGAGTCGGGCTCCCCTCTCAAGCTCAAGGATATCATTTTTGTTCTGATCCTAAAGAAAAATCTCATCTCTGTTATATTTTTTGAAGACCGTGTTTATGATGTGATATTAAACAAAGGAAAGGCATTCCTAAGACACATATCCAAGGGATACATGACGAAGATCAAGGTTCATGTGAAGAACCTATATAAGCTATATGTGGAAAGTTGTGTTGCATTAAGCACTAAGCCAGAGAAGGTGTAGAGCCGCGATGTCGGTGAAATTTGTCACAAAAAACTTGTCCATTTGCATCATGGATCCCTAAAGATTATGCTGCAAATAACCATAGGCATTCCTAAAGGAGCACTCAAGTAGCAAGATGTATGCAAAGGATGTGTCTTGGGGACATACACAAAAGCCACATTCCATGATCAGGACAACAAAGCACATGCAGTCCTTGAAAGGATTCACTCTAATGTCTGTGGACCTTTCTCGACAACCTCCACTTCTAGGCACAACTATTTTGTCATTTTTATTGATGGCTTCTCATGAAAGTGTTGGATATTCTTCATGCGGAAGAAAGATAATACATTCTCCTAGTTCGTAGAATTCAAGGCATTGGTTGAGAAAGAAACTGACAAAATTTTTAAGGCTCTCAAGAGCGATACTGGAGGTGAGTACATGTCGAATGAATTTCAAAATTTTTGTGTGAAAGAAGGCATTCGACAAGATTTGAAAACACCTCACAACCCACAATAGAATGGGGTGGCTGAGATAAAGAACCATAGCATTGTGGGAGTAATAAGGGTGATGTTGCATGACCAAGGCCTATCACTGCACCTGTGGGAAGAGGCATGCAACATAGAAATATATTTGCAGAACTGGAGTCCTCATTGGATTCTGGGCATGATTAAACCGAAGGAGGATTTCTCGGGGAGGAAGTCAGATGTATCACACTTCAGGATTTTTGGAGCCTCTGTTTACTACCATTTCTCCAAAGAATCAAGGAAGAAGCTCAAGCCAAAAAACAAAAGTTGGGGTATTTATAGGTTACATAGAAACTCCCTACAACTACTATGTGTACTTTCCATTCCTCAGAATGATAGTTGTGTGAAGCAATGTAAAATTTGATGAGGAGAAAGAGATGCAGTGCTCTCTTGAGAGGGAGCTTCAAATCCCACTAGAGGAGGAGCTTTTAGCTCCAAAGGAGGAGCAGCCAAAAATTGAGGAGCAAAGAGTGGATACCACCACTCAAGAAGAACCATATAGAGAAGGTAGGAAAAGAACCAGGGAAGCTAAGATACTTTTGAACGATGCGAGGGAGAATGTGGGTGCTCATTCCAAGTTGTGTAGGAAGAAAAGGTCACCAGATCAGTACACTTGCTACATGGCTCTAATGATTGAGCTTATAGAGACTGACCTGTCCTCTTTCGAGGAAGAAGTAGAGAAGATTTTTTGGGTTGATGCAATGGTGGAGAAAAAAAAATCCATTGTAAATAAAAATGTTTGGGATGTGGTCAAAATGCCAGTAGATAAATTAGTTGTGGGTTCAATATGGATCTTTAAGGTAAAGTAGACAAAATGCAAAAGTATAGAGAATTATAAGTCCATATTTGTGGCCAAGGGGTACTCTCAAGTTTAAGGAATTTACTATGAGGAGACCTTCACTCCTATAGCAAGGTACTCATCGATTAGATCAATTATTTCTCTGGTTATGCAGATGGGGTGGAAGATCCACCA
The DNA here is from genome assembly GCA_034641835.2 of Pinus albicaulis. Taxonomy (NCBI): domain Eukaryota; kingdom Viridiplantae; phylum Streptophyta; class Pinopsida; order Pinales; family Pinaceae; genus Pinus; species Pinus albicaulis. The sequence goes on along the minus strand of CM076584.1, from coordinate 613,910,625 downwards.
AATGGATGTAAATACAACATTCCTCAACAAAGTTATCTAGGAGGAGGTAGACATCGAGCAACTAGAAGGTTTCAAAACTTTTGATGAGGATTCTCATGTGTGAAGACTCAAGTGAGCATCGTACGGTCTCAAAAAAGCACCTTGTGCTTGGTACACCATGATCGATAGCCATCGCACCAGTTTGGGCTTCACCAAAAGTGAAGCAAATGCAAACCTCTATCATATCTTGGTAGAAGGTAGATTTCTCATTATTTTCTTATATGCTGATGATTTAATTTTAACTGGTGATGAAAAAAAGATCAGATCTTGCAAGGAGAACCTTGCAATAGAATTTGAAATGAAGGACATGGGTCTCATGCACTACTTCTTTGGGTTGGAAGTATAGAAAGGTGATGGGGAACTGTTTGTATCTCAAGGAAAGTATGCAAATGAGATCCTGCATAGATTATAGATGGAGAAATACAAACCCATGGATACACCTCTAGCGACCAACTGGAGGAAGGAGGATGCCACTTCAAGTGAGGAAGTGGATGCTACCATTTATCTGCGGCTAGTGGGTTCGCTAATTTATATTGTGATATGTGTTATATAGTCAACCAACTTCTCCAAGCTATGTTTCGGCCAACCAAATTATTTTGGAAGGAAACTAAGAATGTTTTATGGTACCTCAGAGGAACAACCCAATTTGGACTATGGTACATATGGATAGAGGGAGCGAAGCTATATGGATTCACAAATGTAGATTAGGCAGGGAGTCCATCATACCGAAAGAGTACATCAGGTGGAATTTTTAATGTTGGGTCTGTAACTATTTAGTAGTATAGCATGAAGAAAAGATATGTGGCACTCAACTCGAAAGAAGCATAATGTGTGGCTTCAAGTCAAGCAACATGTGAGACGATCTGGATGAGAAATATGCTTTTTGGATTGTTTGGTCAAATGATGGATCCAATTGTGATCTATTGTGATAATCAGAGTTGCATTAATCTCTATGAAAATCTTGTTTTTCACAATCGATCCAAACATATAGATATCCAATATCACCATTTGCGGGACTATGTGTAGAGGCGAATAATGTTCTTGCAATACACTCCGATAGAGGAACAAGATGCTGACATTTTGGAAAAGGATTTTTCAAGAGGGAAGTTTGAGTTCCACAGGTGTAGGATAGGGGTGGTTGATAATCACTTTTTACTGAGAGGGAGTTTTGAAAAATACAGCAAGAAATTCGCAATTTGATTTTGCCTTGATTAAATTGAGAAAATTTGAATTTCCACATCTGCAGACAACTTGGATGCAATTAACTTGTGTGACATGGCTTGTGTCGCCCATTTTACTCAGTAAATTTGAGTTGGAGGAGTTAGAGTTCAGTTAAGAATGTGTGATTGCTAATTTGTAGCAATAAAGGTCAATTATCTAAGGTTGTTTTCAGTTAAACTAGTTCCAACTGTTAAAGGAACTAGTGGAGGGTCAGTTGTTCAGTGGGAGTTCATTAAAACTCAATGATCATCACATAAACTGATCAATCAACCAAAAATAGCTAGTGCATGCAAAAAAATTGAGTTCCATAGTTGTGGTGGAGATTCCAAGGTAGTGTAACATCAGTTGTAGACTAGTCTTGAGTTTACAGGTGTTGCATGTAGTCAGATGATCAACCCAAGGAATTTCGTGATTCATTTTGGAGAAATTCATTATTAATAGGGGCCCAATTTCTCAAGTAACAACACAAGGAAATAGGGGCTCAAGCAAAGGCAGAATTGACTAATTCTGGGTCAGAGCTTTTTAGTGAGCAGAGAGATAGTTTATTCACTTGCAGGTTGTACTCAGTTGAGCAAAGCAATTGTAATACATCTCTATTCACCAGATTAATGCAAGCAGGAATTGGGTTTTTTAGCAGATTTCTTTCCTTAGGAAAAAAAATATTGTGCGTCTCATTGCATGTTTGTGATTAATGTTCTAAATTGTGAATTGAATTCTGCAAAGAATTAGTGTAGGTTTGTGTCTTGTGATTTTGATTAAATTTTCTCCAGCAGTTGCAAATCTACACTTGAATTTCTACATATACTAATTTATGAAGGAAAATTTTGAGGGCTAATATTCACAAGTGGGATAATTTTCCATGCTTTAAAAAATTATTCGCGAATCTCCTTTATTCTAAAAATTATTTGCCCAAAGTTTATAGTATACAAATATTTTACCTTAGCAATCATCAAAATTTCATAAAGTTTAAAATCATTATAAATTTGAATATTTTTACAAAATATCACCAAGCATTTTATAGTTTTCATGTTAGGACTAGAAATAATCACCAAGGTTTCTAAAGTTTAAGACAAATGTCTACCCTTAGAATTTTCTTGCAATTTATCTAATATAATTAACGAAGTGTGTCCCAAGGACAACATTCCAACCCTATTGATTAACCAAATGATCAATGATTTTTTTAACCCATGGGGTCCTTTCTTTCATGGATGGGTTCTTATATATAATCAAATCTAAATCTTGCAATAGGATCAATGCAAGGCCACTTTTACTACCCCTTTGGGTAATATCTCATATCACATTATTCCATTTGGATTCAAGAACATTGGCACCACATTTCAACACATCGTTTCCTATGTGTTACTTGATTTAGTTCACATCATACTAACTTACCTAAATGAACACACAAATTGATTGAAGAAATGATCACACCACTTAGAAGACCTCGAGGTTGTATTTCTATGGTGTCAACAATTTAATGCATGCTTGAATCCCCTCAATTGTGTGCTTTATGTCACAAATAGGTGTCATTTGGTTTTCATATTCTCAAAATAAGGGATTAGAATTTATCCCCCAAAATTATAATGTATAAATGAATTATCCTTACCATGTACTTTACATCAATTTCAAAGCCTTCAAGGTAAAGTCAATTTCTTACATAGATTTATTCCTAACTAAGACACATGCACCCACAGGTTTTTGCATCTCTTATAAAAAGACATCAAATTCCTATGGGATGACCAAGCTAAGTATCCATTTTATGTACTGAAACAAGTGTTCACCACTACCCCCTTTTTTATTATCCCTCTGAATTCATTAAATAATTTGTCCTTTATGTTTTTGCATCAATATTTTTGTAGTAAGAGTGTTAGTTTAACAAGGGAAGGATGGTTGTGATAATTTCATCTATTATATTATGGAAAAATCAGTAGGATCCTTAAAGAAATACAAGCATAATGAAAATTGGCCTTGGTTCTGGTACATTCCATTCAAAATCTTCATCACTACATTATACTATGTACAACAAAGGTTGTAGAAAATTCCAAACATGTGTAGAACATCTCAGGGTGATAAATTATCAATGGTAAGTTCACTTTTTGTATCATTATCATATAGTATTTCAATATTGAATTACAACATCTAAGAGTAAGAAGGCCTTATCACTTGTCAAGATCATCATTAACCTCCCAATTTCCATAGTAAACCCACCTCTCAACAACATTGTACTCAATAAACCTTTTTTTTATTTCATTAGAGTATCCTTGGAATGGAGATATATTGATTTATATTTGCACATAGGAATTTGGATTGCATCTTTAAGATGATGATAATTGGCATATGCATCCCCAAGATATACATTATATTCTCACAAAGGGCATCCTTTACTAGTTAGGAGGTGCCATCACTTTACATCGGTGCCTATGATCTCACAAAGAGGCATAATGGGTCCTCAATAACTTCCACAATTGTACTTGTTGTGGCCATATATATATATATATATATATATATATATATATATATATATATATATATATATATATATATATATATATATATATATATATATATATATTTGTAACATACCTCGACTATTAGCTCATTCCTTCCTCTCTTGAGGCCTAATTTCTGTTCTAGAAAACCCCTAGCAACTGGTGCTCTAAAAGTTTCCCTTTCTGGGAATTACCAGTGCACTGTAATGCAGATCTAAATGCACACTCATAAGCACAACCAATTTTTAGCATAATTAACCTAAAAATGAAGACGGTGGATATTCCAAGTTCTACATCTCATAATTAACCTAGTTAATATGTACACACATACACATTTCACGGGAAAATATACAATACAACAAAAAATAAAATTTACTATCTTCTAAATGGTGTAACTAGATGCAGGCCTTCAAAGTTCCACCTAGTGGGCCACCCCTGAGTTGGGGCTTTGAATCCATGGAATCTACAATAATTTGACTGAAAACTTGGTACATACTCAGGACCAACAACTCATCCATCCATGGAATCTCGAACCCCTATTCTTGTTTTCATCTTTTTTGTCTACAACCAATTTATTTTTATTAATATGTGTAAAATTAATACACTACCATGTCTTCTATCCTCAAAAAATACATGTTTACATGGGCATACCAGTCCCAAAGCATTACGCATACCTAATTTGGTACATTCCACCACACCAGCCTAGTTCCACATTTACATATTATTTACATTTTTTGGGGTCAAGAAAAGGTGTTACATTATCCTACCCCTTATTTAGGCATTGTCCCCAGTGTGATACACACACACACACACACACATACAATAACTCATTCAAAGAGATGAGGGAATTCTTCCCTCATCACATCCTTATGCTCCCATGTAGCATCTTCAAGACCGAAATGGGTCCATTGCACCTTTACCAACCTGAAAACTCGATTCTAGAGCACTTTGAATTTCTCATCGAGGATCCGTACTGGTTGGACCTAGAATTCTCCATCGAGATCCACCTGAATCATCTTCCAATAAATTACGTGGCTATAATTGGGAACATGCTTTTTAAATAATGAAATATCAAATACATTATGTAGATGCATGGATTCTAGAAATGAAATCATATATGCAATTGGACCGATCCTCTCCAATATCTCAAATGGTCTAGAATTTCTCACCATTAATTTTTCACAGTCGCCCAATTTCAGGGAATTCTTCCCTTCATTCACACTCAAGAAGACATGGTCACCAATTTTAAATTCCTTTTTTGGCATGCTCTTATTTGCAAATATTTTTTTCTATCCTTGGAAGCCTTTATATTTTGTTGATTTATTTCCACTTTCTCTTCCATTTCCCTGAGAAAATCTAAACCAATAATGTCCATGTCAACATGATTATCTCAAATTACTAGTGTGTTTCATTCCCTGTTGGGGGTGGAGCCTGATTATCTTCCTGACTATTCAAATTTTTTTCGTTTCAACTACATTGGATCTATGTTACTAAAGAGGCGAAAACGTCACTCATTTAATCTTCGTTAACCCCATCTTAGAGGGGGTTCAGGGGAAATGCCCTAGAAGCTAAAAATAGATGAAAAATTTCCTTGTAAAAATTTTAATTTCGTAGTCAATTTGGGTCATTCATTAGGTAGATGATCTGATAGTATAAGCTATGTTATTTTAGGGTTTTTTTTCCCTATAAGGAAATAAGGAAACCTTTAGTTTATATGAGGGAATTGTATTGTGGTTGTGTATTATTATTATAAGAGAGAAAGAGAGATGAGACCACACAAGAGCGAAGAGGAAATTACAATGAATCTGTTGTAGGTTGTATCTATTTGTTTTGCTGGATAATATAAAAGGAAGGACTGAATTTTTCTCCATGGACATAGCCCAAATTGGGTGAACCACATATATCTACGTCTCCCTTGTTTTATGTGTTTTTGTGTTTGTGTTTTTGCAATATTTTTTATGTGTTTCATTGCTCCGTTAACTAATTTATAACATTTTCTTCCATGAAAGGCTTTAAAAAAGCTCATTTTAAAATATGCTTGATACCCATTATTATAATAAAACTCCACCAGGTGAAATAATTCTTCCCATTTCGATCGCTTTTCCATCACATACATCCTCAATGTGTACTCAATTACCTTGATTAATTTTTTTTGTTTAACCATATGACATTAGATGCTATGTTATGGTAAAATTTAAATCAATTCCAAATCCCTTAAATAAACCAGTCTAAAAATTGGACATTAAACTTGGTATCCATGTCTGAAATAATTTCCTTGGGTACACCATGTGGCTTAGAAATTTCGCGCATGTAAACTCAACAACATTGGCTAACTTGTGTGTTGAATTTATTGGAATGAAGTGGGAAACCTTGGTGATTTTATCCACCAAAACTATGATGGAATCATGTTGCTTTATTGTTCTGGGAAAATTTGTAATGAAGTCAATGGAAACAATTTCCCACTTCAACTCAGGAATGGGTATTGGTTGTAGCAAACCTATTGGGTGTTTATGCTCATGTTTAACCTTTTGGCATTCCAAACATTTGGTGATATAATCATCCATGTATTTCTTCATACCTCGCAAAAGTATAGTTTTTTGACTAGTGAGCCTTTGTCTTTTGATATCCTAGGTTCCCAACATAAAGAACTCTATGCATCTCACTCAACACTAATGTTTTCATCCCTTGGGGATTCAACACATAAATCCTACGTTTATACAAAAAATATCCATCTTCTTCCATCTCATAATCCTTATATTTGGATTGCATTTCACCTTGTTGTAGGATTATTTTTATTTTTGGGTGTGTGTTATATTCTTTCCACGACTAGTGTTAAGAATTGTACGTTGCATCAGGCACAAAAACCCCTCATGTTGGGGAGTTGTATTTCCTTTGCATGGGGTCCAGGGCAACGCCTCGATAATTTTGTTTTTTCAAACCTAGTAATAGTTGGGCAGACCCAAGGACGGGGGGAGGAACCACATATGGTGGGCGGACCTACCCATGGTTTTGTGCATGTGTTTTTCACATGGATTTTGGCATGATGGTTTTCTTCGCATGGTGTTTTGTAGATCCATTCAAGGGAACTACCACTATGTTCTACTCCAGGGTTATGGATTGGGGTTTATGAATGCTTCGACATGTATATATATGTATTGTAATATTGAAAGGAATATAATGAAAAATCAATCTGGTAGTCCCAGTTTTGGGATGCAGGAGAAAATATTTGTGTATATTTGTTTTATGTTCTCGCCATTATTTATTTTTATGTTTTAAGAATTCGTTTGCAAGTAATTTTTGTACACAGTCAAAACCTACATTTATTTATGTGTATTGTTGAACTGAATTCCTAGCTTCTAAAATTATTTATTTTAAATTAGATTTACATGTGATTATGGTTGTAGCATGAATTGGATGCACCCTTATACTAAGTGATTCAAAAAAATTATTTTCATTTCCCTTTACATGGTTAATTACAAAATCACAGCTAAAACTTCCAGCCATCTGATTTGTCTAGAATTTAAATGTGTATGTCCAAAAAAATTATTTAATCCACTTTGGTCAGTTCTCAACTCAAACCTCTTCCCCATGAGGTAATGGCTTCACATATTTAAGGCATGTATAATGGTTTCCAACTCCAAATCATGAGTGGAATAATTATTTTCGTGCATCTTGAGCTTCCTAGATTCATAGCATATCACATGTTCATTCTGCATGAGAACTCCTCCAAGTTCTTCTTTACATGCACCTATTCACACGAGAAATTCTTCATCTGGGTCAAATATCTTCAATATAGGTGCACTTGTCATTAATTTATTTAAATGTTGAAAGGCCTCTTCACATTTTTGAGGCCAGTCAAATTTATCACCTTTCCTTCGCAAGAATGTAATAGGATGGGCTATCCTTGAGAACCCTCAAATAAATACTATTTAATAACCTTATATACCCATGAAATACCTTACCTTTGTCACATTTTTGGGCATCATTCACTATTTATTTTCTTTGACCTTTGTTGGGTCTACTTTTATCCCCTCTTCTGAAATCATATGACCCAAATAATGCATCTTTCTCTGATAAAATGAGAAATTACTCATATTGGCATATAATTGATGCTCCTTGAGTATCTGTAGCACCACCCATAAATGTTGTTCATTCTCTCCCTCATATTTAGAATATATAAGGATATCATCCAAAAAAATAATCATAAACTTACCCAAATAATTCATGAAAACACCATTCATGAGGCACATGAAGACATCTATGGCATTAAATAGCCCAAATGATACCACTATGAAATCATAATGCCCATATTGAGTTCAAAAAAATTTCTTACCGTTATCTTCTTCCTTAATTCTAAACTCATGATATATTGATCTTAGATCAATTTCAGAAAATACCTTAGCTCCCCGGTTGGCTTGAGGGGTCCTGACCCAGGTTCAGTGTGCAAGGTTTGCCAATAAAACCCTATACTATTGGCCCTTTTAGTAGTGACCGACTTTCGCAGGTCACAGTCTCACCCGAAGTAGTATGGGTGGGTGCTAGAACCAAGTTTCCGCACCCTGAGAAAGGAAGGGTAAGGCAAGCAAGGTTGTGTTCTGTTCAGATTACCTCGTTTCTTCGCAGGGTTAATTATGTATCTATTTGCATCCACGTGCACTAGATCTAAAATTATATGCTTTTCATAACATCAACACAGTATTATATAAACAGAGTAGAATAGATCTAGATCTAAGCATTCAGTACACAGACCTTTGCAGCAGAAAGACAAAAAATATATAACACAGTAATTATCAGCAGTTTATATAAAAATACTCATGGATTCAGATCTCTAATAATCCTTCGCATTAATTCATTCATCAACCTTTCCTTACAATTCCCTTCCCAACCTGCACACACAGCAGCAAGGTCCACACACAGCTGGAGTAGGATCTCCGCACACACAGCCAGTAGGAGTTCATTCCCCAAAACCCCAACAGATAGCTTAAAAAATAGATCGCATCAATAGCTCATCAATTCCTATCCCTTACAATACAAAATGCATCTCTATTTATAACAATCTAGCCTCAACGTTCCTATGGTCCGCAACCCATGGTTTTTGAACCCCTAGTTTTACCCTTTGATCCATTACAATGCGTTTGGGGCTTTTACCCACCCCAAAACCCCTGTGCTATATTAAATATAATCAAAATTAATCAAAGTGGATCAGTTTCGCAGCTTGTTAGGAGTCTCCGTTCCAACATTCCCCCAACACAATCTTGTGACTTGTCCCGCGTCACTGTACTGGTGCGACGACATAGTCCACAGCCTAGTATGGTTTGAGTCAACTACCATTGAAAAAGCCAGGAATGAGGTCACCGCGCAGGGTAGCTAACTGAACTGCGCTGCCATTCGTAACCTCCTTAACTGTGTAGGGACCAAGCCAGTTCTGCCGAAATTTTCCTGGGTGTTTCGCAAATTAGCTATCGTATAAAAGGACAAGATCACCTTCGAAAAATGTTTTCTGGTGAATGTGTCGATCATGTCATGCTTTATCTTGAGCCTTTTGAACCTGCTAGTGAAATTGAGCAATAAACTGATCTTCCTCAAAAGCCACGAGTTGTGCCAGGCGTGCTTCGATGATGTCGGAGTCAGCCATATTTGTGAACGCCGCGATGCGTAGGCTAGGCACAACGTACTCTATTGGTATGATGGCCGCCTTGACATAGACCATTCGGAAGGGTGTCCTTCCGATCAGATTTTTGCAGGTTGTTCGATATGCCCATAGAACTGAGGGGATGCGAACATCCCAGTCACTACGACCAACATTACAAACCTTCGTTAATGCCTGCTCCAAAATTTTGTTAAAAGGTTCAACTGCCCCATTAGCCTAGGGATGATATGGTGTACTCTTAGCATGGTGGACCCAGAATTCCTCATTCAAAGCTTGAATCGTTTGGTTAAAAAAATGCGTACCTCTATCACTCATCAGGATCTTCGGGTAGCCAAACCTGGTCAGAATCTGCTCAAATATGAAGTGCGCAGCAGTATCAATAGTACAATATTTTACGGCTTGTGCCTCAGCCCATCGTGTGATGTATCCAGTGGTAGTGATAATGTAGCACGCACCTATTTTCTTGCCTGGTGATTGATGGGTCCAATAAAGTCTATGGCCCATTTATCAAAAGCTTGTAGGGCCATCTGAGGCTGTAATGGCATGTCATCTCGTCGTGAGGTCGGCCAGTTCACCTGCATGTATCACACGACCTACAATAGGTGTAAGAATCCTGATGCAGGGTAGGACACCATAAGCCAGCCCTTAAAATCTTTTATGTCGTAGCTCTGCCGGCATAGTGGCCGTTTGCGACTCCATCATGTGCTTCTGTGAGGACAATGGGCTTTTCGTGTTCCAATACATATCTGCGGAGTATTTCATTGGCGCCCAGCTTCTATAGCTATCCTACAATGATAGTGAAGTCTGCAGCCCAGGTAACCAAATCCTTCTTCTGTTGTACTGAATACGCAGCAGGGGCCACACCCGTAGTAAGGAATTCAATGATATCAGCAAAGTGAGAATCAACAATCTTAATGGTAAACAGATGCACATCGGGTAAGCCTTCGTCCAGGTTAGTGGGTTCGTCCCCTGTATCGATACGAGACAGGTGATCCGGGCCTGCATTCAACCGCCCAGGCTTAACGATGATCTTAAAATCATATTCCTGAAATAGCAATAGATAGTGGCAAATATTCCCCCCAACACAGGCTTGTTGACCAGGTATTTCAAGGCTGAATGGTCCGTGAAAATCTTAAAGTGTCCACCCAGTAGATAGTACCGATATTTTTGTAGTACGTACACCATAGCCAGTCCTTCACGTTCAGTGGTAGAGTAATTTCTTTCGGCGCTTGAGAGTTTGCGATAGGCAAAGGAAACCGGGTGATCAATATCTCCTTCACAAAGTTGCGTGAGGACTGCGCCCAGGGCAATGCCTGACGCATTGACATGTACATGAAATTATTTTTACCAGTCAGGGAATATCAGGATGGGTGCAGAAATCATCTTCTATTTTTGTAGTTTGAAGCCCTTTTGACATTCATCATTCCAGAAAAAAGAGACATCTTTTTTGAGAAGTTGTTCCATGGGTGTTGTGATCAGAGTGTATCCTTGAATGAATTTTCTGTAATATCCTATGTGACCGAGAATGGAGCGCAGCTGTTTCTTCGTGGTGGGGGCTACCAGGTTGATAATTACGACTATCTTCACAGGATCAACCATCAGTCCTTGTTGACAGACTATGTGCCCAAGCAATATTCCAAAAGGTAAGCAGAAGATATACTTTTTGATATTCAAGGAGATCTGGTGCTTCCGGAACGCATCCAACATTAATCGCAGGTTCGAGACATGTTATTTCACTAAGCCAAAAACTGTCCAGTCATCGAAGTAAACCTCCAGGAGCTTATGAATAAATTCTTTGAACACAGCCACCATGACCCTTGAAAAGATAGCAGATGCGTTCTTAAGACCAAAGGGCATGACCGTATACTGGAAGGAACCCCATTCGGTGGAAAATGCGGTCTTACTATGATCCTCAGGTGCAATTCTGATCTGGTGGTATCCCGAGAATCCATCCATGAAGGAATAGGCCTCCTGCCACCCACGCTATCGAGGATTTCATCGGAGAAGGGAGTAGGGAAAGGGTCATGAACGTAGGCATCATTCAGCTTTCGTAGGTCCACATAGATGCGTATTTCTCCCTTTGTTTTTTTCTCCTGAACGACCATTGGGCTTACCCAATCTTACTATTTAACTGGTTCAATGATACCTGCGGTCAGCATTTTGTCCAACTCTTCTTTGACCTTTTGCTTATACTTAGGATTCAACCGGTAGGGTCGCTTCTTGATGGGCCGTGCTTCAGGCTTCAGAGTGATGTGCATAATGCCGAGGTCCCCAGTGATTCCTTTGATCTTAGAAAACTTTGTAGGGAATAAGTCCTAGTACTCCGTAAGCAGTTCAGAAATTTTTCCCATGGTGCCTTCATCCCAATAATCCCCAATTTTAGCCAGCTTATGGTGTTCTTCTGTCCCAATATTAACTTCGTGTAGCCGAAGAGGTTGTGTTACATCAACATCCTGGAGCGATGGTCCGATAACGGTACGTTCCCCTTCTGATTCCATAACAGAGATATTCTGTGGGTTATCCTCTTCTTTGTTAATCGCCAAGCTCCAGAAGTTGACTATGTCTTGCATCTGGGCCTCCCATGTCAGAACGGCTAGAGGGGTGTGTGGGTGAGGCTTCTTAAATATGAATGCATCAATGTCCTGTAGAGCTTTGTCAAGCATCTCGGTTCCCCCAATAAGTCCGAACGTTCCAATAAAGTCCTCTTTTAATATTTCCCAGTGGCGAGTCTGCTGATGTAATTCTGTGTCTAAGTACCAAGTAGCAGGAATAGGGCCCAAGGCATGTATAAATAGATGGATCCATTCTTCTGGGGTTCGGTCAGCCCATTTGGTTGTCCAAGTACGTAGATGCGCGCGGGGTCCCCGGGTCCTAGGAATATCTTGGTGCGCACATCAGCGGGAGGTGCGAACCGCAGCACCATCCTATCCCGACACGTCTCCCAGTCTGGAAATGCTTTCTTGTGGGTATACCACTAGCATGAAAGTGTGCCATGCAGTGCCAGATTGAGTGCCCAGAGTCATCGATCTTTCGGCACCCTCACCTCTAATGTTCTTAAGAAGTCTTGGATAGTACTAGACTCATCAAAGTGGGGAAGGTCCCTTACCTCTGAAGTAATGCAGTAGAGGGGCCTTGCAACCCGAGGGCATCGCAGTGTTGAGACATTGTGTAGCCGGGTCTGCCAATTCTCAAGTTCTTCATCCGGGTCAGAGTAGTACTCCCTGTTTTTTTCCCAATCGAATACTCCGCCTGTTGTAGAGTCACCCTAGTCTTCATCCTGTGCTATCATCCTGTAGATATGATCGAGTTCCTCCTCTTTGTATGCTGGTTCTGTATACCGCATACCCTTAGCGGGATCCAGTGGTACTATTACACGGGTACCGTTCTTCTCAAACACCATGCTACATTTTTTTAGATTAATGACACCCCCTACGTTGATAGCCCAGTCTAGTCCTAGGAGTGCAGGATAAGGATCCGTATCCTCCACAATTTCTATGACCTCAAAGTCAGCTAAGACCCTTACTCCTGCGATATCGACCACAACTTTTGGCAACCTTCCTAGAGGGATGATCTTCTGTTGATTCGCCATTCGTAGCTGGATAGTGGACCAGTTTAATTTAGGTTCTCCCATTCGTTGCCATGTCTGTTTTTGCAAGATGTTTGCGTCAGATTCAATATCAAGAATAACCTGATCCATATCATAATCACCAATCTACACTGTCAGTCACATTTCCCTCCCCGTGCGACTTTTGTAGCTGTGTAATTTGTGTACTTCCATAACCTCAGCCGCTGGGCTGGGCAAGGTTGCGCAGTTCTATAGCAATACTTGAAGATTTTCTCGAGCCTGGGGGTTGCATAGTAGCTTTAAGCATGCCCTTAACAATGTTTCAACTTCCTCTTCTATCTGGAGGTGCGCTAGCGGCTGCACAGGGGCTTCCAATGACTCCTGTCTTCTGGGATTTGGTTCCTTCTGGGAAACCAGCTCCTCCCTCGCTCCTTAGGTGACCAGGCTACGTGTTGTGATTTTTACACTAGGATCTTCACTCCTTAGCTCCATTTTGACTCTATGTACATTTTGGGTGGGGGTAGACTGTTTGTTCTTCATTTTTGTTAACAAGATCGGACAGTCTTCAATCTCATGGTCCAGTTGTCTGCAATATTTACAGGACTGCCTCGTGGGATTTGGGCAGTCCCTGGTGAAGTGATCTACCTCTCCACAGTTGTAGCAGATCAGTTGGCCCCGTCCTCATCCTGCGCTCCCTCCCCGCCCCCCCTGCCTCTTGCAGGAGAGCTACTAAAGGTTGCAGGAGATCTTAGAGAGGCAGGATTAGACTATACTCTATAAAGGGTTCCCTGATCTACCAGTAAGTCATATGTGCGACAATTCTACTCATTGTGCCCTATAGATTGGCAGAACCTACACCATTGTTGCCTAAATTCACCCTTATTTATTCAAGGACACCAGGTTGTATCATGTAGTCCTGCTACCCAGCAGTCTTTGCACCAGAGGTCCGTGCCGACTCCTTTTCCCCATTCCGTCCGTAAGCTCTGTATTTCTAGGTGCATGGCCCCGAGCTGCTCCTAAATTTGCTGCACTCCTTCCCTTGTGTCATCCTTAGGCACAACTTCAAGTTTCATGGCAGCTTCCAAGGCTTTTTCCTGCGATTCGAAGGTCTGGTGGCCCATGGGTATGCGTAAGTGAGGTAGCAGCATAGCAATGAAATATTCTGTGTCTTGTTTGTCGTCGTACTTGAAATCACCTTCCCTGATCACTTTTTTTAACCGTTGATCAACCTCCCATACCGACTTAGACATCCCTTGCTTGAAGTCTTTTACTTCCACTACCAGCTGGGAATAGGATTTTGGCTTCCGGAATTGTTGTTTTAGGGCATTCTTGATATTTTGAAGTGTTGCGCTCCCGTTCTGAGATATATACCGCATATACCAATCCAATGCCCTGTCTTTGAAAGCCAAGGATAGCTGCGCTCTCTTCATAGTATCGCTTACCACCCCTTGCGCCATCCACACCGAATCGGTCATGAACCAAAATCGGTCCATGTCCTCATCGGCTACTCCTTTAAAAGTAGGTAACTTTAGGTGTTGCCATGGGATCCTCTGGTTTATCTTCCTGGGGCCCTAACATCAGGGCAACTAACAGACCCTGTGTAGGTCTTGGCGAACTATGAGCAGAGCGATCCTCTCCTCGACTGTCTCGATAGTTCTTTCTACTCTGTGTTGCACTTCCACCCAGAATATCGCTCATTCCGCCCTGCGTTAGATCTCTAATGCCATTACCCGATCCCATTTCTCAGGCTTCTTCAGGTTCCGGAAATGGAACCATTTGTTGGCTTGAGGGGTCCTGACCCAGGTTCAGTGTGCAAGGTTTGCCAACAAACCCCTATACTACTGGCCCTTTCGGCAGTGACCTGCGAACCCGAAGTAGTATGGGTGGGTGCTGGAACCAGGTTTCCGCACCCTGAGAAAGAAAGGGTAAGGCAAGCAAGGCTGCGTTCTATTCAGATTACCACATTTCTTCGCAAGGTTAATTATGTATCTATTTGCATCCACGTGCACTAGATCTACAAATATATGTTTTTCATAACATCAACACAGTATTATATAAACAGATCAGAATAGATCTAGATCCAAGCATTCAGTACACAGACCTTCGCAACAGAAAGACAGAAAATATATAACACAGTAATTATCAGTAGTTCATATAACAGTACTCACAGATTCAAATCTCTAATAATCCTTCGCATTCATTCATTCATCAACCTTTCCTTACAATTCCCTTCCAAACCTGAGCACACAGCAGCAGGGTCCACACACAGCTGGACTAGGATCTCCGCGCACACAGCCAGCAGGAGTCTGTTCCCCAAAACCCCAACAGATAGCTTAAACAACAGATCGCATCAATAGCTCATCAATTCCTATCCCTTACAATCCAAAATGCATCTCTATTTATAACAATCTAGCCTCAACGTTCTTATGGTCCGCAACCCATGGTTTTCGGACCCCTAGTTTTACCCTTTGACCATTACAATTCGTTCAGGGCTTTGACCCACCCCAAAACCCCTGCACTATATTAAATATAATAAAAATTAATCAAAATGGACTAGTTTCGCAGCTTTTTAGGAGACCCCATTCCAACATCCCCTAAGCTGGTCAAATAAATCATCTATCGAGGGTAATGGATATTTATTCTTCACTGTGATATTGTTCAACTGATGAAATTTTGATCAATATCTTTGGGGAAAAGATATGAAAACACCGAGAAAAGAAGAAAACACTGAAAACACAAAAAGAAACTTATTATTAAAACAAAGGAAACCATTATATCTCCATTGGGGTGGACTCCTCTCCCTTTTTACAAAATGAGGCTCATTATTTATAGCCCTCTTGAGTTACAATACCATGGGAGAATACTATGGTTGGTTACCATGGATAAGTACCATGGGTAGATACCATGGGTGAATGCCATTTTTCATTCAGATAAATCCTCCCCCCTTAGGAAACAATGATCCCCATTGCGTGAAGTTCCCTCTAGAGAATCTTTTGTTGAAGATGAGTTATGGGCCTGTGGATGGCCCAAACCAAATGTTGTTGAAGACAAGAGTTTTTCATGGTTGACCCATAACCGAGGGTTTTTGGGTGACCCATAACCATGATGCATGAAGATCCAAGGATATAGATACCCTGCAATTCTTGTGATCCAATTTTGATATTGAAAACATCCAGCCTAGCAAATGAACTTCAATGATAAGGGTTTTATGTGGTTGACACATAACCATGATAAATGAACATCAGAGGATAGAGATACCCTGTAATGTTTGTGGGCCTTTGTGATGCTGACAGTGTGTGGCATACCAAATGGACTTCTATGGTAATGAATTTTTGTGGCTGACCTATAAACATGATGAGATAATTCACTTATTAGTCTGCATGGTAGAAATTTGGTGGCTTATATTTGTATATAATCACATGACCTATTGCAATAAATCTATCAAGAAATCCAAGTGCTTTTTATATGATTAAATAGAACACCCTTTCTAGGTAAGCCATCTTAACCATATAACTTGCAGTTGATTCAACTCCCATAACTGCCCCACCAAAAGATTTGGGTTGGGACTTCTTTCAACAAATAAGCTAGAGGCACCATAACATGATCTATGATAAAGATACATTTTTACTGAGGATAAATATGAATCTTGGTGATGAAAATTTTGATGGAAGCAAAAACCATATCCCACCATATATGAAAGAGGATTATCTCCAAGTATGTAACACCCTTGGAGCTTGGAAATGTGATGATCTGGATGAATTTGATGGCCAGGATGAAAAAAATTGGATGTGCCTCTAAAGTGTGGGCAATCCTTAAATATATTGAATTTTTTTGTTGTACACAAAGGCGTGGGGTATTTATGCCATGAAGAATCAAGTAGGAATTTTTTTTATTTAATACACGCTCGAAGACATTATACAAATCATGTACTGCACCGATAACCTTGTTTGAAAAACTACCTATTAAGCTCTTCATCCTCAAAGAACAATAAGTATTTTCCATGTTTTCCAACACCACTAAGGTAATATTTATATGATTTTATTCAAAGAACCACAATAAGAATTTCATAAGAATATCTTCTAGGAGAAATCTCCAGTTGTTCTAACATTTCCATTACTTCTTTCAACATATCTGGATCATTGCAGGTAAGAGAAGCCATAGCAAATGTAATGTAAAAACGAGCACAATAATTGAACATAATTCCTATTCCTACCTCTAAAATTTGACCATAATTGAATAAGCATTCATTCTCTGAGAAAAACCTTATTATTTTGAGATTTATTATATGCTCTGCAATGAAGTTACTATAGATGACATGGATGTTTGATAATCTGCAGTCGTGTGCATGAATTAATTCCAACATCTTTGTTGCTTGTCTTATGATGTGAGGCTTTTTCGAATTTTTGTAAGCACCCCTCTCATGGTTCAAACCTTGTAGCATATGTAGATCCTTCATCGCTGAAAAATACTCACTGCCTATGCCATGATATAAAATGGCAAGATAAATCTAGCAGATTTCAGAAAAAAAGAGAGAAATATGCTAAAGAATCATCTTGTCCATCAAGATTATTTATTACAAGAGCACCTCGTAGAAGTATAAGTAATTTTCTTTATTACAAGAGCATGTCATTGAATGGAAGAATGCAACACCACTTGCATTAGCCACTACATATTTATCATATTCTTCTTCCAAAATATGATGCCCTATAGCATCCATTGCTAACAAGTGAGGATCATGCAAGTCTAACTGTGCTCCGAGGAAACCCCAACTGTTACTCGAATGAAAGGGAGTGTCATCAAAATGAGTTGTCTAAGGATGGGTCGTGTACCTAGAACTATATGGTTGATAGAATATCTCACATATATTACTTCCCTTCTCATTTCACCATCATTTTATACATTTTCAATGTGTAGAATTTAATTTTTTGTTGCAAGCATAGTGGGTCTCTATGTTCTTCTCCTCGTCTTCCACTTGGAAGATGCAAAATTTTCCCAATTTAAATATGGAAACCCCATCATCACATGAAGATCCATTCAAATGTAGATTCAGAAGGGACCCATCTAAAATTAGGGAAAATTCTTCCTCTTTCAAGTTCAGAGCCTCATTTTTCGCATAATCTAATGGGGACCCAATCTCTACATGGGTGTCAAAGGTCGAAGGAGTTATTAGACGGTCAACGTACAATAACCGAATAATCCAACATTGTGAAAAAAAAATTCCTACTTTGAATGGGGTAAAGAGAAACTCCAAGGTAAATTTCTTTATAGAACCTTTGCTTTTTCCTAACATAAGCCTCTCTCAACCCTAATCTAATGATTCATATCCAAAAACAAAGCTCAAATTGAGGACAAATTTACCGATCGCTAAGGAGATTAGCAACCCCTTAATTCAATGGTCACAATCCAATTGAATCAACCATTGATTAATCATATTTCCATAAGTTGTTAAAATAAATGACCAAAATATTTTAAAGAGAATTAAACAAAGTTTGAAAAATCAAGTTGAGGCTTGTTATGCCTCACATATGAAGTTGGATGCTCTGGCATTGAACCTCAAGTTGCGGACTTGGCAGTGTTGTGGATGCATCACAACTCCTTAGTGGATATTGATAACACTAGTGCAGAGTTGTGGATAACACTAGTGTTTCATCATGCTTATAATCAACATTGGTCAAGAGAAAGGAATTATATAGTTATAATCGACATTGGTTGATAATGAATCCAACGAGAGAGTTGGTAGAATCTATGGACACACTACTTCTGTGTTATTGAATATCTACCATAATAGAAATATAAAAGGTGGTTGGCGAAAAGGAAAAGAAAAATGTCCCCATAATATCCATGGGTATCATATCATTCTCACCAGAATAATTAAGGTCACCACAATGAAAAAATGGAAGCCCATGACGGTGGGAACAATCACCAATTGTTGGCCCGAAAGATTTTAGCAAGTTTCTAAGATAGAGATATCATTGGCACTAGAAAGTTTTCGAGTGCCCTTGATGGAGGAATCCCTCAAGGTATCATAGGCGGCTATATGGGGGCACATGACAACGATGTTGAAGTCGATGATGAACCCTCCATAGCTTAATGTTTCATCAATTTGAAAGATGACGAATGAGATAGAATTGAGGAGTGTTTCCCCTACTCTTATAGTGGTGTATGAGACATAGTAGAAGGTGGGGAGATATGGATTACTTAGCAAGGGTTTAAATATTGATTTGAATGGAAAGTTTATCCTGGACCAAATTTTATGGTTTCAAATGATTTTTCCTGCTAGTTGACATGGAAGTAGAAGAATGTGTGGCATGTCTATCTGGCGAGCTACGAGGGGAAGGAGAGCGGTCTGACCTCGAGGCCAAGAATACCCACGACCCTAACATAGAGTTAGACAGTGTAATGATGACAACTTATGACCATGTTGTAAACAAATGAAGTTTTGAAACTAATTAGATCTCAGAACGCCCACTGGAAACCTTAGAACCTCGATTTCCATGGATTCAAAACCCACTTTGATACCACTAACCCAGACCTTGGGGGCCAAGATTTGAAAACACCAAGACAGGATGAAAACACATAAAACACAGAAAACATACAAATGAGCTTATTATTAAAATAAAGGAAACCATTACATCTCCATTGTGGTGGATTCTCCCTTTTTACAAAATGAGGCTCATTATTTATAGCCCTCTTGAGTTATAATACCATGGGTGAATACCATTGTTGGATACCATGGGTAAATGCCGTGGGTAGATAGCATAAGTGAATGCCATTTTTCATTTGGAACAAAGTTAATGCACTATTATTATACCATCGTTCTTTCTGACAAATAAGACCGAGGCACCCACGGTGATACATAGAGGCATATGTACCCTTTTGCTAAGAGCTCTTATAGTTTCATCTACAATTCTTTTAGTTTTTGTATGATCATCATGTATGATGTTTTCAAACTGGTGCAGCTCCAAGTAACAATTCTATAGAGTATTCAATGTCTCTTTTAGGTAGAAACCCTGGAATTTTGGCAAAAACATCTTCAAATTCCTTAAGTAATTGGTGGTCCTCCAGAATTGGTTCCTACTCCTTATCCATATCCTCCATGTGGATTGCATAAATTTGGCACCATTTTTTGAACGTATTATCTAAATACATAGCTGATATTTCCCTAACAAAAATTAGCCTTGTTCTTCCTTGCACTTGCCTTTATTTCCCTTCTTCAGCAAAGCGAGTAAATGTTTTGTTTTAGCATACTAGTATTATGTGATGTTTTTCTAGCCAATCCATTTCAATTAAGCAATCATATGATCCCAATGGTTTTATGTTTAAATTTTTGTTTGTATCTAGTCCATCCATATTAATGGGACATTCCTTCACCAATTCAGTCATTCTTCTTCTTGCTCTTATGGCTAACTGAACTAGACAAGCTTTGTCATGCTTGGTTTTCTTCAAGTTAAATATTTAAACCAATGGGATGAATATTTAACTTACCTTCCAAGGACTAGCTCTAGAATTGATTAAAATGACAATGGGATGAATATTTAACTTACCTTCCACTTTCACCATGTGGGCTTGATACTCAACGCGACTATTATCCAGTGCTACATAAATTCTAGGCATGCTTCTACCTACATCCTCCACTATATCCACTCATTGGATGTGATGTATAGTCTCATTTCCCTTCTTTGTGTGGGTAGTCCCTATACCTATGCTCTCCATTACAAACCCATCACCTAATGGGATAAAAATTTAGTTTCTTACTCAATGAATCACCCCCCTTTGGTCCACTATGTGTTGGTTGAATTAGTTTTTTTCCCTGAGAATAATTTTTGCAAGATGATGGTTTAAACCCTTTCTTCCACCTTGCTTCTTTTCCTGTCATCCCAAGTCCTTTGGAAAATTGATTTATTTTACCCTACTCATAGAGGTATTTTACCTTCCTCCTAGCTTCATTCAAAGTCTTCGGTTCATCAAAATCAATTTTTTCTCCATAGAATTATGTTAATCCACTCACATACCTTTATATATTCAAATTTTCATCTATGATAAAATCCACATGCTTCAGTAACTCAATGAATTTCTAGCCATATTCCTCCATTGTCATGTTCCCTAATTTGGGTTAAAAAAACTCCCACTTATTTCTATCATAGTAATGTTCAAACAGGTTACTTCCTTTGGAAGTAATTTTTAAAATTCTTGTATGAAATCCTCTTTTCACCTATGTGTTTTACTTCCTTCAGCTACTTTGACCATAAATTTTATTTTCGTTTCAAGTGATATATGAAAATTCATGCCTCTGAATGTGAAGAATAATCATGTAGTTGAAGGTACTTTCTCATTTCCAACATCCAAGCTTCAACCTCTTCCCCCTTCTTATGCTTGACATTAAATATAGGTGGATTGATTTTTTGGATTTCCTCTTATAAATTTTCCAAGTCGAGTTTCATTCTTGGCCGCCTTACTGGTGAAATTCTTGAACTACTTTCTAGTCCTGAGGAATAATGGGCTCAATTGATGGATTTCCTTGATCTATGAGGAGGCTTCTGAGGAGCACTCCTACAGTTTCTTGAACCTCCAACATCTCTCCCATTGACTCTTGAGTAATGTTCCTTTGCTTTTCCACAATTAGACCCCTGATCTATCCTCATATGTAATTTATTCAAGCTCTATAAAATATGAGTATTGACTTGTTGTTGTTCTCTTATCAATCTCTCATTATCAACTTTATAGTTAAGGACCTCCATTTCGAGACTCCTCCTGGTTTCCTACAAACCTATATTTTCTAGCATATCCCTTCCTTGACCATTTAAATATGTCACAACATTACCTATGCTAATTTTCATGACTGTAGCCTCCTCTTCAATATTGTAGGACCCCTGAGTATCCCCCATACTCCTGGTTCTTATTTTTCCTTACCTTATACGCCACTTGTTGCCTTCTCTTGAAATTTTAGGAAATTCCCTACCTCATTCGAATTTTTGGGTTGGTAGGAGTATTATCCTTCTTGATATATTTCTATAGACTATTTTTTTTCCCAAAACTGAGTCTCGAGTATAAATTTATGGCCTCTAAAAATTTGGCCTATTTACCTCCATTTCTCATGTTCTTTCATAACACAGAATTCCAATTTTCTGAGCAATTATATATTGAAACTTCAAATCAAACTCAATGGCTAGGTATTATAGTCCCAAATATTTCCATTAAAAACTTTGGCGCTCCAATCGAAGCTTTGGTTGTCGAGTTACACCCTTTTGAAATGAATATTTACTCTATTTTTTTCTTTGTATTGTTTCAATCATAAATCCTTCATATTAATTCTATTTTAAAATTGTATTATATCATTATAAATATGTATTCAATCTATTTTATTTACATTGTATTTTTTGTACCATTGGTACTAGAAGATGTCATGGAATTTCACTACCTAAAAACGTTGTTTTGGGCCTAAAAACTGGCCTACAAGTGGATGATCCATAAATTTAACAAAAAATTGGATTATTTTTCTCAAAATTATGGTTTATATTCCCCATGAACCATTCAAATTCACCTATAATAATGTTTTGTAACTATATTAGACATATTTATTCCTCTATGAACCTTTTTTTTCCCTCTGAAAATAAATAACTCTTATAATTTTGGCTTTTTCCAAGTTCTCATTGTGTCGAACTGCACTATGTCACTCCCCCTTGACATATGCCATGTACATTTCCTTCCAATTTTTTTGGTTTCCAATTCCCATTGGCGTCGAACTAACCTATTTCATCTCCTTTGACACTTGCCATACATGTGTCCTCCCATTTTACATTTGTCAAGGCCCTTTGTCCATTTTGGCAATAATTCCCAAAAATCCCCAATAATTCCTTTCATTGGGTGATGAAATTGTCAAGGTCATCATGATGTCACATTGACATGGAATTCCACTTCAGGTATCCACTTGAGCCACCCTGTCAATGTCATGTGTCCCCATGTGGGCCACACAGCCATGGAAAACTACCCCGACCAAAGCTGCAAGTGTCACGAACCCCCCTCATGGTGGATTCAAATTCAGGGAAGTGGGTCCTTGTAATCAATCCACACCATTGATATGGAACGATAGTTTTTGTGCGAATCCCAATCTCTCCCCCCCCAAGCCTCCCCTCTCATTTATGAGCAGGGAACCATCGGTTAATCACAAACATTGATCTAAGGTGGTCAACCATCAATCTATATCAGTCAGTGGGGTGCATCTTTCCACCACCCGCCTTCCCATCCCTCTCGTTAAACTTTGAGTTGGTTGTTGAATTTTGAGTTTCCATAGTTAACTAGCTATCCACCACTAAAACTTGTGGCTTGGCCCTTGTTTACCATATTTACATCAATTTTCCAAAAATGCTTAGAAATTTAGGTGTTTTTCCTAAATTCCTCTTTAAAGCAATTATATCAAAAAATTAGCATGGAAACTCTATATACCCGTAGCATTAAAGGCACCTCTAACCAATATATTCTTATCAAACCCATTTTGAATAGCATCATCATGAAATTTTCCTCACAAATTATACTCTAACATATCCCAAAATCATGGCAGTCCAAGGTGCCATGTCTTGTCCTGATATTTTTTCAAACACATGGTGTGAAACTGCCACTGCACCACACATAACTGACAATATTATTGTCCATCAACAATTCAACCTGCCATTTTTTGTATATATGGTGATCAACACAATCCCCATGACAACAATTCATTATGAAATTTCATCAAACATTTTATTTGCAACCCTCATATACCTTTGTATCCACTTGGCCCATACAAGCCTGATTTTGCAACCATAGCTTTGATACCACTTGCAACATACCCTGACCACTGTCAAATCACTCCTACCTCTCTTAAGGCCCAATTTCTATGCTAGAAAGTCCCTAGTAACTTGTGCTATAAAATTTTTCCCATTTTTGGGAATTATAAATATAGTGTAATGCATATCTATATGCACAGTCATATGCACAACAGAATCATAGACACATTATATCATAGTTAATCTAGTTAATATGAAAATATATTTCATAATCATAAGGAATAACTAGTTTCAGATCTTCTACTTTATATCCAACCATAGACCACGTTGTTTACTTCATTTAACAGTGGGTCACCCTCTTTTTGGGGCTTTGACTCCATAACATAAACAAAACCTTGACTAGAAACTTGGCACATGTCCAGTACCAACAACTACTGACCAATGTACCAATCCTGGAAGCTTCTAATCAATATTCCTATGGCTTTTGGGAGTTCCACTTCCCTCACAAGCCTTCCAAATACCCTTTCACGCTTAAAAAAACTAAGTTACCAAGCCTGACAACCTCAACCAACAGTCCTACAACTTCCACGAATTCCACTTTCCTCACAAGCCTTCTAGGTACCCTTCCAAGCATCCATTTCCACCACAGACTCCATGCTTCCATGTATTTCCTTCCATAACCTTTCACTAGATTCATTCATACTCATACACAACACAACAACCCATTGTATTGATCCCCTTCACAGAGCTAGCACACTCATTTTTATGTGAATTGCCTCCTTTTTCCACTTGGCATTCACCCAATACCTTAATGGACTTTGGTTATATGCATGGGAATTTTAATGATTATTAAATCATATAAGCCCATTTGACTCAACCATCCATGGAATATTAGCCCCCCGTTCTCTTTTATATCTTTTTGGTCTACAACTAGTTTATTTTTATTAATATGTGTAAAATAATTACTTTACAAGGCCTTCTAGCCTCAAAATATACAACATGTGTGTTGTAGCTTATTTTTTCTAGCTAAAAAAAATCTCACAAAGGGAGGCCAGCTCGATGAGACTGTAATTTAGGAGAAGGAGAAGAAGGAGAAGCATTTCGAGTTATTATTTGAACTCACTGAACTTAGACAACCTTTTGCAAGTTTGCAGATGGAAACCACTGATACAAATTTTCCTAGAGAAATGCCAAATAGTGGTATTCACTTCTTTTACAAGCAACATCAGGAAACACATTTTCTTGGATTTCTGGGGGCAGACATATACTATGGTAATATGTATCTTGGGTCACCCCAAAGCAACTCAGGTCATGGAGATGACAACCTTGTGGAAAACAAGGCCCTCTTTGAGTATTCAAAGTTAGAGAAAGAGTAAGAACTAACAAAGCCACAATCACTTGTGCTATCAGAGTTCCACCTTTTTCTACTCTGTAATAAAAAAGTTAAGGTTGTAAATAAAGTGAAGCAAAAGTCAGAGAAGAACTGCATTTTGACCATGATTTTGACTCAATTTCTGTCAGAATTCTTGGACTTTGCAGTGATTCCACTGCTGGCGTGTTTTATGCATATGATGAAAACACCATACTTGATATATCTACAAATGATGAAGGAAAATATATGTGGAAAGTTTATTTAGAGTTGAAGGAATATGTTGTTGCTTTAGAGCACTGTAAGAATGCACTACAGAGAGACCAAGTATACTTGGCACAGGCTGAACCTGCCTTCTCTACTAAAGATGTCATGAGAGAAACATCCTTTTATGCCAAGACAAATTATATTCTGTCATTTGAGGAAATTTATTTAAAATTTTGTTGTTGTAGGTGAACAAGATGCTTTGAGAACCTTCTTGCTGAGGAAGTTAGATGATCTTGGTTTTGAGGACCGTTCTCAAATAACAATGATCTCGACTTGGGCTACTGAGTTGTACCTTGATAATATTATTAGTTTTCTGTTGGATGATGGTAAACAAGCTAGTGTAGTGCCATCATCTTCGAGTGAAAATAATACTGAATACAAAAATATACTTAGGGAGTTTTGGGATTTTCTGAGTGATTGTAAAGATGTTGTGGATGAACTTCTATTTTTTGCTAGTCTCAATGAGGAGCTACCCAGTCGGAGCTTTCAATTATAAATTATTTGGAGGTGTTAACTTTCCCAATCAATACAGGAGGGAGGGAACCCAATAATACAACAACCAGGGGTGCTCCATCGACCCCTAATGGTTGAGAAGAAATTTAGTTGGAGATGGGGGAGGGTTGTTCAACAAAGGCTGAGTTCTAGCATTTGTTTAGTTTATCTTTATGTGTTTAATATGCTTAATGTTACACATAATATTATTTGTTAATAGTAATAATATGCGACTTCTATCCATCATTACATTCAGCAAGGAAAGGTAAGGAAGGCTTTGGAGCTATTATAGAAACCAAATGTTTCTCCTAAATTGCAGTACAATTTTTCACCAAATTTGATTATGCTAGATCCTTATGAGACTGTTGAGGCATGTATGGTTACAAATAATTTGAATCCAAGGAGATCAATTCCTGCATTGATGTGATTCTTTAGTCAACCTCGTACAAAGGATGAGAGAAATAAGGCTATCATGCATTTGTAATTCTGCCTCCAATAAAATAAGCACCACAAAATTTCCAAAGTGAATATAATTGTGCCAACAATGAGGAGACCAACGGGAAAGCTCATGATAGGCACTGAAATATTGCATGGCTTGTCCAAGATTTGATATCATGAAACCTTTTTCCTTTTTACTTCCAAATGACAAATAGAACACAGAGAAAACATATACATCTCCGGGCAGTGAAATTCAGGATCATTTTTCAGAAAAATGGTGTTGAATTTTAAAAATTTGCGACATGGGTTTTGTGGAGAGATACCCCAATTGACTGCAACGTACGAATTGGAAAAAAAATCGAAGAGTTTTCATATATTTTTCCAGTTCCTTAAACGTTATTTTTGGTAAAAAAATGCCCTGCAAGTTGTGAATGCCTAACAGAAGAAAAAATAGACGTAGGGAAAGTAAATGTTGCTAGCTTCTAAGTATTCTCCAGTGACTCGTATTATTGAATCAGGAAATACATTTAAACAGAAATAATGAATGAAACTGAATGAAAAACTAAATTAAACACACACAAAAGGTAAACACATGAATTTAAGTGGTAAAACCTTGACAGGGTGTCAAGGAAACCTCCATGGGGCAAGGGATTGGAAACTCTATTAATCAAATGATTCTCCCCTCTTACAAGCCTCTTGCGCCATCCAATTTAACCTGGGATATTTCGTTATTCTAACTTAATTTCGTTATACAACTAACAGGTAATAAGTAAATTTTCCCAGAATTACTTTATTTTCATTTGTTGTCATATTTTAACAAACTCCACCTTGACAACAATTTTCCTAATCCCTTGCCCATGCCCATTAATCATCTTTTCTACAAGCCAAGAGAAGCGAGACACCATCTTAGCTTCTCTACTGTAACTGGCTTCGTGAATATATCTGCATGATTTTCTTGTGTACGGATCTTCTTGAGAACTACTTTGTTGCCTTCGATTACATGTCTCACAAAGTGATACCTTACATCGATATGCTTGGTCTTGCTGTGATAGGTTGGATTTGTAGCCAAATGAATAGCACTCTGGCTGTCACAAAATACATTCACTTTCTCCTGTGTCCTTCCAATCTCATCAAGTAGACCTTTTAACCAGATTGCCTCTTTATAGGCATCTGAAGTAGCTATATATTTTGCTTCAGTAGTGGAAAAAGCAACTATCTCTTGAAGCTTTGACATCCAGCTGATAGCTCCACTTGCAAGAGTAAAAACATAACCTGTAGTAGACCTCCTTTTTTCCAAATCACCTACATAATCAGCATCAACATATCCGCAGATTGAACCTTCACGACCATCAAAGCTGATGCAATGGTCACTTGTGCCTCTCAAATACCGAAGCACCCATTTCACTTCCCGCCAATGTTCTTCTCCTGGATTTTCCATGAACCTATTAACAACTCCAACTGCATGTGAAATGTCAGGTCTTGTAGATACCATCGCATACATTAAGTTGCCTACCGCATTTGCATATGGTACACGAGACATATACTTCTTTTCTTCATTAGTTCTAGGACATAAATCTGAAGAAAGCTTAAAATGGGAGGCTAATGGAACATTAACAGGTTTCACATTGTTCATACCGAACTTTTCAAGTACTTTCTCCACATACTTCTGTTGTGATAACCAAGGCTTACCATTCTTCCTGTCTTTGCGTATCTCCATGCCCAAGATATGTTTTTCCGCTCCAAGATCCTTCATATCAAACGTCCTAGAGAGCTAAGCCTTTAACCTGTTGATTTCTTCCATGCTTTTGCTTGCAATAAGCATATCGTCAACATACAACACCAAGATAATGAATATGCCATTGAAACTTTTTAAGTATACACAATGATCATACTCACTTCTGATAAAATTCTGGCTCACCATGAAGGAATCAAACTTCTTGTACCATTGCTTGGGCGATTGCCTCAGGCCATACAATGATTTCCTGAGCTTGCAAACTAATCTTCTGTTGCGACCTTGTACAAAACCTTCTGGCTGATCCATATATATCTCTTCATCCAAATCACCATGAAGAAAGGTTGTTTTAACATCTAACTGTTCTAACTCAAGGTCAAGTAAAGCAGTTAGTGCTAACACAATACTAATAGAAACAAGTTTAACTATTGATGAAAAAATCTCATGAAAATCAATACCTTCAACCTGAGAATACCCTTTTGCAAACAGTCTCGCCTTATACCTCTCGATACTTCCATCAAATTTTCTTTTCTACTTGAAGACCCATTTGCACCCAACAACACCTCTCCCTTCTGGAAGTTCTACAAGATCCCAGGTATTATTCTTGGCTAAGGAATCCATTTCTTCTTCCATAGAATTTTTCCATATCTCGCTATCTAGATCATCTATTGCTTCCTGATAACAAGAAGGTTCCCCATCTTCAGTAATCAATGCAAAAGATGAAACAGAATCTTCATACCTTTTAGCTGTTTTTCTTTCCCTTGTAGACCTTCTTAGAGTGACTGGTTGCTAAATTTGTTCTGGAATTTCTCTATTTTCCTTTGCTTCTTCACATTTTTCATCATAAGTCTCTCCTTCCTTTCGAATTTCTAGAAAAGGTTTAGTCTCCAATTGAATTTGCTGATTTGGCGATACTTGTTCCTGTTCAACTTTTCCAACATCTGATTTTAGAAGAGAAGATTCATCAAATGTTACATCTCTACTAATGACTATCTTCCGTGAAGAAGGATCCCACAACCTATATCCTTTCACTGCATAATCATACCCAACAAAGACACAACATTTCGATTTTGGATCTAACTTTGAACGTTGATTTCTAGGAATAAGAGCATAGGCATCACAACCAAAAATCTTCAAATGCGAATAATCACAAGACTGACCCGACCAAACTTCTTCAGGAATTTTACAATTTATTGCAACCGAAGGTGATCTGTTAACTAAATAACAAGCAGTAGATATTGCTTCTGCCCACAACTCCTTTTGCAAGTTAGCATTGCTGATCATGCTTCTAGCTCTTTCCATAAGAGTCGGATTCATCCGTTCGGCAACGCCATTTTGCTGAGGAGTATAAACAATAGTTTTATGTCTAACAATGCCTTCATCCTTACAAAAATTTTCAAACTCTAAAGAAGTAAATTCACTTCCATTGTCAGTTCTTAAACATTTAATTGATTTGCCTGTTTTCTTTTCCACCATTGTTTTAAATTGTTTAAAAACATGAAATACATCAGCTTTCCTTTTCAACATATAGACCCAAACTTTTCGGGAGAAATCATCAATAAATGTTAAGAAATATAATGCACCTCCATAAGACACAGTAGGAAATGGTCCCCATAGAGCAGAACGAATGCAGTCTAAAATTTGTTTACTATTATGATTTCTAGTCTTGAACCTTTGTTTACATTGTTTTCCAAACACACAATGTTTACAAAAAACCAACTTCAAGGATTTCAACTGAGGAAGAAACTTGCGGTTCATCAACACCTGAAGACCTTTCTCGCTCATGTGACCCAATCGTTGATGCCATAGACAATAACCTTCTTTTGTTTTTTCTCATACGATCATTGCTTCACTAACTTGAGTGCTTCCTTTGAGTATGTACAGATTTTCGACCTTTTCAACCTTCATAACAACCAAGGCTCCTTTTGAGACTTTTAGCACTCCATTATGACCTGTAAATTTATACTCATTCGAATCCAAAACTCCCAAGGAAATCAAGTTTTTTCTTAGATCGGGTACATGCCTCACATAAGATAATGTTTTAATTGTATCATCATACATTTTAATTTTCACATTACCAATTCCAATAGTCTGACAAGATGCATTATTTCCCATGAATACAAAACTACAATTTACATTTTCATATGAATTAAACCAACTTCAGTGTGGACTCATATGATGAGAAGCACCAGAGTCTAATAACCACTTTTCAGCATCTTGAGAGACATTACAAACAGGGAGAGCTTTAGCAATTAAAACCTCACCAACCATACCTGAATCAACCTGATTTGCTTCCTTTTTATGGTTTTCCGACTCCTCCTATTTCCAACAATCTTTCTTGAGGTGTCCAAGTTTGTTGCAGTACCAACACTTGGCTTTACACTTCTTGCTTCCCTTTGACTTTGATTTGGAAGAACCCCTTTCTTTCTCCCCTCTTTCCTTTGACCGACCTCTGGCTACCATGGCTTTTTGTGCAAATGTCTCAATACTAGATTTCCTTCGTACTTCTTCAGATAAGAGAGCACCCACAATAGATTCAAATTTCAATGAATCGGCAGTGCTCAAACTAATTGAAGTTACGAAGTGGTCCCACACTACTACATTTGGTGGAAATTCCGACACTTGGTTCCGACGCTTTTGACCAAATGTCAAAAATTTCCCCAAATTTTTTCCATCCCACCCGAAACCGTCGCTATACCGACATTTATAGAAAAGTGTCGCAATACCGACACTTAGACAAAGTGTCGCAATTGCGACGTTTGGAGGAAGACGTCGCAATTGCGACACTATGGCCCAAAGCATCGCTATTGCGACGACCTCCAAACGTCGCAAGTGCGACACAATGTCTAAGTGTCGCAATTGCGACGTTTGGAGGCACCCGTCGCAATAACGACGCTTTGTCCGCTGTCGGTATAACGACACTTATATGCGCGCTACATAAAAATGATTTTATTATTTCGTATCCGTCGCAATAGCTACATTAACGTCTGATATCACGCGCACATTTGCCCTCCGCTCTTGCAGAACAGCATTCGCCCTCAGCATTCGCCCTCAGCTCTTGGAAAACAACATTCGCCTTCAGCATTCGCCCTCAGCTCTTGCAGAACAGCATTCGCTCTCAGCGTTCGCCCTCAGCTCTTGCAGAACAACATTCGCCCTCAGCTCTTGCAAAATGGTAAGTTCTTACTGCAGGCCCTTCCTCCTATAGTAGGGTTGACTCTATTTGGGTTTTTTGGTCAATTCCATTGGATTGTGTTAGGCTGTAGGGTTCTCTGTAGATGTCAAGAGTCAAGATTCAATACCCTCTATTATCTTCATCACCCAATACAAGATTTAAATTTTTCCCAAAGAAACGCTTATTAATTTGGCAGCCATTATTTCTCCCTTCTTTAAAAACCCTACATTTAAATGAAAACAAGCATTGCATTTCAACTATAAAAATATATTAGTGTTCAAATGTACATGTGTGCTACATTAACGTCTGATATCACGCGCGCATTCACCCTCCGCTCTTGCAGAACATCATTCGCCCTCAGCATTCACCCTTAGCTCTTGCAGAATAGCATTCGCCTGATGCATTTGCCACCCGAGCTCTAAACGAGAACAACATTCGCCCTCGGCATTCACCACAGGCTCTTGCGAGCGACCTCACCCAGGCTCTTGAGAACAACATTCACCTCAGCTCTTGCAAAATGGTAAGTTCTTACTGCAGGCCCTTCCTCCTATAGTAGGGTTGACTCTATTTGGGTTTTTTTGGTCGATTCCATTGGATTGTGTTAGGCTGTAGGGTTCTCTGTAGATGTCAAGAGTCAAGATTCAATACCCTCTATTATCTTCATCACCCAATACAAGATTTAAATTTTTCCCAAAGAAACGCTTATTAATTTGGCGGCCATTATTTCTCCCTGCTTTAAAAACCCTACATTTAAATGAAAACAAGCATTGCATTTCAACTACAAAAATCTATTAGTGTTCAAATGTGCATGTGTGCATCACTTGTGTAGGGTATTCCTTTTCCACTTTCACATTATCCAAGAATGTGTGCAGTATAGTTCATATTTTTTGTGATTTAGATTATCTTGAAAAAGGAAAGGTAAATTATTTCCCATGGAAAAAGAAGGTTTTCCTTTTTACTACTGGAAATGGTACAACAAAGTTCCATTTCTACCCGAAACTCCTATGAAACAGGAACCAAATAAAGGCCATGTCCTCAATGGACATCATTTAGCTTTGAAAATGGCCATTGCACCGTGTTGTTTCTTATATTACATCACGATAGTTTCTTAGGTCATTTCTTGTTTCTTGAGATGAAAAACAACCAAAGAAATTGTGAAGATCCTTTCAAGAAATAAATGACCATTTCTCAATCATATCTCAACTATTTTTATTTTATTCAATGGTTGCTTACTTTGAGAGAAATTTGACACTTTTATAAGGAATATAACATAAAAACACAAAATGGGAAGGAATTGAAGAGGTAGATGACCTTTAGTTGTTGTCAATTAAGAATTGATAATGCACGATGCATGTTCTGTACTACAAACTAGATTCCTTCCTGGAGTTAGGACACAGAGTATTGAATCAAAGTTGTAGTTTCTAACTTCTTGTATTGGTTCATCGATCTTGAAATTCAGACATTGCATGTCTTCATTGCTTCATGTTTGAATAATTTGCATCATATCGTACAATAGGAAATTAGGAATTATGATTATTATTACTTTATGGATCTATTAAGTTACTTTTAAGTTTGCATGGTTTAGTGTGAAATTATTCTAGTGTGCCCCTAGGCCCATGTGAAGGAATGCCAAGGACTGAGAACCCTAGTTTTTAAATGGTATTGTTTCTTATACCCAAAAACCCCTCAACATCACTTCTTATTAGTTCTTAACAATAGTGTTGTAAACAATTTGAGAATTTATATAGCAAAATCTCGCACTTCTCAAGATAAAGTCCTAAAGCTAAAGTGTGATACCATGTGTAATTCAATAGCCCCATTGTCACCTTACCAACCTCTTTTCACTTTGGGCTAGCTCTCCTCCAACTCAAGGGGGGTTCTCCCTAGTAGATGTTAGGGATATAATGGCCCAACCAAACCAAGTCAAGAGCCCCCTAACTCTCTATGTTTACTACTATCAATCAAAATATTGAACAATAGGGTCAGACATGCATCCCGAAGATAAAATTGCCAGGGTATTTTTGGGTAATTTCAAAGGGAAAGTCCCCAAACACATATAATAAAGGAATTATAACGTGATTTCAAACATTAAATATCAACAAAATCATTTAAAGGATATTGAAAGGAAAAATGTGATGGAAGATAGAAAGTGCCTTACTTAAATTCTCTAAGGATTTTTCAATAGTTGCTCCAAAAGCTTCACTTCAAGGCCCTTCAAGATCGTCTCCAACAATGCTATACCATCAACTTCAACAATGTTACTGGATGCCCCATCACTGGATGAGACCAGACATCGTGACTACGCAACTAGGTCAGCGGCAACAACTAGTGCACCAGGTAAATAATCTCATTGCAATTTTTTTTATTAATATTACCGAACTAGTTCAATGATATTTAAAAACTGACAATTAAAATTTAATATTATCTGTTTTTGTAGGCGATGCCCGGTCACTGGATGAGCCCAGACATCGTGAATACGCAACTAGGTCAGCAGTGCGGGTTGAAAGGCACGAAACAGGAGCAGAGCACGATGATATTGATGATGTAATTAGGAGCTTTAAAAATAGGAAGAAGAAAAAGAAAATTTGACAATGTAAAATATTGTATTATTACAAGACAAACGTTACCATACTTGGAACGTTTTTTGCGTTATATAAAAAACTCATTTATCATACTATTTTTATGTCAAGCATTAATTGCAATGTTTCCTTGCGTACTTTTTGTTGAATTGTTTTTTATTAGTTATTGAATATTTTTTTTATGCTCATGAAAGTAAAAAATGAAATATAGATTGGGTATTGGGGAATTGAGAGTGATGTGAAGGGGGGGGAGGGGCCATAAGAGCTTCCACCTTCACGTGGTTGGCCCTGTTTAGTAGAGAATAATTTATTGGAGCGATTTAATCTTGGAGCAAACCTCCCTCGATCCAGCGTAGCAACAAAATGGTCATTGTTGACTTAGTTGCTACTCTTTCAGATCGTGGGAGGCTTGTTCCAAGTTCATGTGACTCCAATAAATTGTTCTTGAAACGAAGAGGAGCTTTCAGGTATGTTTTGAAATTTTCAACATATTTTCTAACATTATCATAAGAATGCATCCTAGAGTAAAAAATACTACATCAATTACTTGTATTTATTGTATAGATAATGATGGATATTGATTGACTTGGCAGTGCAGGTACAAATCCTCTTGCATCATGAGCAATACAACTTGTCACATTTTGTAAGTTCCTTTACAGTTCATAATTCAATATTAAGCTTGTTCATGATTATTATCTAGGTTTTTTGTATGTGTTTTTTCATCTATTTGATTGTAAGCAACTCTGCATGTTTCCTATTGTTCACTATGATTTCTCCCATTACCACTCCCGGGATGAATCCGACTTTATTTTTACATAGGTTACTTTATTGTTACTATGATTTCTCCATTTACGATTTCATAGGTTACATCATATAAAGTTGTCAATCTCAGGTTGGTGATGAGCTTTAGTTCTCCAGATTTGGGGCTTTTCTGATATTTTCTCTCTCATGTCATTCCTGCATCACCTCGTTGTTTGAGCATGCCAATTGTCTACCACTTGTACCAATTGGCACATGTCAATATTTGAGTGGTGCCACATTTCACCTATTTTTAGTGAGAGTTTAGGGTTTCTCTAACATAGCTTCAGAAATCTGATTCAGTGCCTGCTTGAATATCGTCACATAATCCTCATGGTTTGGATTGATGAGCATGTTCTGAATGGTTGATTGATTCATAAGAGCCACCCATATAGTCATCTTGAGATATTTTAGAAGTTTTCTCGGGTTTCCTTTTTCACCGTTTCTAGTGGGTGGGATGGTGTGGGGTGATCCATCAATACTGGTGCTCTTGTAGTAGGGAATTTGTTTTTTGGGATATAAAGGAGCATTTGATGTAGATATCCCATTGTATGTATTCATAGATGGGCACGAGAGGTCAAGAATTTAAATTAAAAATATGCAA
The DNA here is from genome assembly GCA_034641835.2 of Pinus albicaulis. Lineage (NCBI taxonomy): Eukaryota > Viridiplantae > Streptophyta > Pinopsida > Pinales > Pinaceae > Pinus > Pinus albicaulis. The sequence continues at coordinate 613,875,444 of CM076584.1, read as the reverse complement.
CCTCTAGCATGGCAACCTGAAGGCCACGAGAGACACTGGTTAAAGATTGTTTTGTGCTGGCCTTAATATAGTCGTGATTTATTTCTATTATCTTAATGAAAATATATAGTCCGGTCTCATTAAAATGAGGATTGTGGTTGTATCTCTCTTTGGTTGTTTCTCTCTTAATGCTCCAGAAGTTGCCAAAAGTTGCGATAGTTGTTTAGTTTGCCTGTTACAACTTAAAAGTGGTTTTTAGCAATGGGAGTCATGTTTTTTAAGGTTCATACTAATATGAAGATCTTGTAATTCTATATTCAGCATAAGAGAAGATGGCCTCTGCTTTGGGCGGTATGACAAAAATTTCCACATCTACCTCATTGGGTAACAATGGAAAGGGGAAGAAGTTGGGTGCAATGTTTGATAATTATGGCAGACAATTGTCTTCTCTTTCGGTTTTTTCACCCATTTCCTTTAATCGCTCAAGCAGAAGAGGGACTCTGAGATTACGCGACAGAGAGAAGGTAGTTAATACAAGAGCTATGGAAAAGGAGTTGTACTTCAACGAGGATGGCTCAGTGACAAAAAAATTGCAGGTCAGAGAAAAAATTATGTTTAAAGGAAGGTCACCTGCACGTGAAACTTCACTGCGGTGGATCTTTCCTTGTCCACTTATATTCGATTTTAATGTGTTATTTTAATTTTTCATGGAGGGTTGTTTTGGCATATGGTTTGGCATTCAATTGCACACTTACCGAAAGCATTGTCAATTTGTCTTGCAGGCAGTGTGAACAAACTTGCTGATCTTGTTGGAGTCACCCTTGGGGCGAAGGGCAAAATGTTGTCTTGGAGAGCAAGCATGGTTCTTCGAAAATAGTTAATGATGGTGTGACAGTAGCTAAGGAGGTAATTTGTAGATGTGTGCTCTGGTTTTCTTTTTAACGTTGTATTAGTTCCCCCTCTTAAATGTCTGCCTTTGCACTTTGTGATGAAATTGAATATTAACACATTTAGAGTCATTGTCCATCACATGCAATTCTGCAACATCATCTACCTACCCTACCTACTTTACTCTATCATTTTTTCTTCTTTATTAGGGTGCACTTAGAATGGAAAACCCTTATCACACTTTCTTTTCTTTTACATGTAGAAATCTATCTAAGTCTAACCTCCATTTCTGGTTCTTGTGGATTCAGAAATGAATTTCGGGTTTTTGTGAAGAATAAACACAATTACAAGTTTTGGGAATGCAATTTACAATTCTGGGGATTGAACAAGACCAAATTGAACTCTGTTTCTGTCTTTCATGTGGAATTTAAAACAAAATCTAGGATTTCACAGAGTTTTAACGGGAATTGGGGTAAATACCTGTTTTTTGGGAGATGAACAGTGATTAAACAGGTACAGGCTATGGCGTACGAACTCTGGATTACTGGTATGCAATTGTCTTCAGAAAAATACAGTTGATGGCGCTTGACAGTTTGTTTTTGAAATTCTCTGCATGAGACTTTGGTCGTTCACAGAATAATGAAAATGACGCGGGAAAAATTGTTTTATTCACAAAGTCCAAAGGGTGACGGGGTTTTATTTATTTATTTAATGGATGACGTCGGCGGTACGGAGGTTGTCCTACAACTCGGAAGTATTCGTTAGACACCCTCAATTTTGAGAATTTATCCGCGTGTTCGTTTTTTAGAAAGAAATTCAATGGATGACGTCAGCAGGTACGGAGGATGAGTCACGAAAGGCAAGCGGTAAGCAGTTTCCATCGCACTGCTTTTGGGGAAAAGTGGTTTTGGGCGGAGGGCGAGCGATTCCATAGAATGATTGACGCGTGGCATGACACTTTTTGAAAACCGCCGGGCCATCGCGCGTTATTGTTCGGACGCAGATGGCTAGCGATATCATTAATAACCGTTGATCTCAGATGGGTTGATCGAACGACGATGGGGACGTGGAAGTGACGGGGATTTAATATGGAGGGCGCGACGCAATTAAACGTTAATTAATCTCATTGGGGGGAATCTGATTGGCAGAGTTAATTAATCGTCAGGATTAATCAATTTGTTTATAAAAATGTAGGAAAGTGATCGGGAGATGATTTAACCAAGGTTAGCGGTTAAGGGAGGTATTGGGGATTTTACAAAGGGTTTATAGTTTTAACCTTGGGAAAGGGAGTCGGGGGATTAAAATACACAGGGGAAGAATTATTTTTGTATTAAAACACGTAATAAAACATGTTTTAATTATTTTTTCAATATACTTTTATTATATGATAATTAAATCAGATTAATCTAATTACCATAGGGGGCGGAATTTAATATTACGATATATTTAGCCAAAGGGGCATAAAGTGGGTTTTTTATTTAAACATGTGGGAATAAATAACTTTGGCTAAAATTTATTAATGGGTTTTTGGGGATATTATATAAAAATGAGTTATATATAATAGGAGAAGGTTATTTTTGTAAGGATTTAATACATAAAATCAATGTTAATATGACAAGGGGACAATGTAAACTCAAAATACATTAATATAACTAAGAAAGTGAAGATTTAAAAGCAAATTGCATTATAATCACTTCATCACTTAGACTTGGAATAAAATGTGATTTTGAGGGTTTTTTATGAAATAATGCATAATTATGTTTAGAAATGAGTGAATGTTATGAAGAATGACTTCAAGTACTTAGGCTTTTCCAATTATTGGGCCGAGGGTCCGGTCCCTTTAAAAGTCAAGGAAATGCCTTGAGCCCCTCTAATTTTCAAATACCTTAGTACTTAGGGGAAATTAGTGAAATATTTAGGGGAATATGAGAAGGGAAGTTAATAACTTTGACTTTGCTTTGCTTTGAATTTCTTCCAGTATAGTGTCTGCCTTTGCACTTTGTGATGAAAGTAAATATTAACACATTTAGAGTCATTTTCCATCACATGCAATTCTGTAACATCATCTACCTACCCTACCTACTTTACTCTACCATTTTTTCTTCTTTATTAGGGTGCACTTAGACTGGCAAACCCTTATCACACTTTCTTTTATTTTACATGTAGAAATCTATCTAAGTCTAACCTTATTACATCCAAGGGCTCAGATTAAGCTATTGAGCTCCTTTTATTTACTCTACCTATCTACTTATCTGCCAAGATTAAATAGTTTGGTCAGATTTTATTCTCTATCTCTAAAACATGAAATTCAAAGATGAAATAGCCAAGCTTAAACTGTTTGACTATTCATAAATTGTGGCATAGGATACAAGTTGCACACAATTTTATTTATTACATAAGAGCAAAAAGTAGTGGCATTTAGACTTGCACATTTTCCTTGGCCTTTCTTTTGGTGGGGTTCATTTTCTTTTACTTTTTTGGCCATTTTTATTCTTTTTACCCTTTGATTTTTCTTTTAGGGTATACCCTCTTTACATTTTTTAAATTTTTTTGATTTTTTTATAATATGGAAAACCTTTGAAACAAGAAAAGGTATGAACATATTACATATCCCATCAAGTAAATCATGAAATATGGCACCTATTGGTATAGGATTCTAACACTGGCTCCACTTGGGGATGGCTTTTCCTGGTGAAAAGTCAAGAACAACAGGTCAGTTGTCCTCATCCATTGACCTTGGTGAACCTGTAAATGTCTTGTGTCTTCTGCAAACTGAAGTCTGATCTGAAACTAAAACAACACACAAAAGTTTTCAAACCAAATTAATGAAAAACTAGCTGAAAATTGAAAACTAAAAAAAAAATGCTCAAAATTCTGAGCTTCTTGGCACTCATCTACCTACTCAATCTACTAAAAATCTTATTGAATCAGGTAATACAAAAATGCCAATGAAGCCAATCAAGTAGCTGTAGCAATAAATGGATAACTTGATTGCTTGTGATCAAAATTGGAAGTATATTATGATCATGTGCCTTTATAATAAATGATATGATGTGTAAAGGCCACTTTTGATGTATTTGATCCTTATAGAGAAAACACGTTTGCAGATTTGGGCTAAAAATATTCTCCATATAATATGATATAGGATCAATAAAAGTATGATGTATGTTATTTACTTCTAGGCCTTCAATGACTGGTTGCTCAGTTGTATTCTGAATATTAAGCCTTGAAACTATTTCTTCTGTCTTATGTTTGAAAGAATAATCATCCTCAATATGCAAGTCAAAAGATAGTACAATTTCCTCTTGCTTAGGAGAAGGAAGATTTTCAAAGAATTCTTTAGGATTTCGAAAATTGTATGACTGAATTTGAGAATGCAAAAGTTTAATTTCATTTTCATAATTTTCAGAAATTATCTCAAGAACACATATTTTCAGTTTGGGAGAATATTTTCTTGATTTCAAAAGAAGAAATAAAGCTCTTAAAAAATCCTCATCAAGCTGAAGTTCTAATATCTCATCCCTAAAAATAGCTAGTGATTGTTTTGTGAAATTATCATAATTATCATCATACTGATCATGTAAGTCTAAAAAATCTTCTAAGAACCTTGATTTTCTTAGGAATAGGTCATTTTGTAATAGCTTGCATCTTTTGAGGCTCCAACTTTACTCCTTCCTTTAAAACAATATGAACCAAATACTCGAATTCTTATTTCCCAAAAGCACATTTGGATATTTTTACATAAAAATGATTGTTCTCAATAATTTATATAACTTTTCCACATGTTTAGTGTGGTATTCCCATGATTCATTATAAATATGTGTATTATCAAAGAAAACCAACACAAATTTTATAAGATGGGATCAAACAAAATTGTTCTTAAGTCGAGCCCGCTGGACTTCAAACGGTGATAAACCATAATTCAAACCAAATTCGCGTTCCAAAATAGCCTGCTGACGTCGGCCAATTTTGTGACGCGAAAACCAAATGAATTCTGCCCTAATCTTTTTCGGGTCCGAAGTTGGGCTGGCGTACGGAGGGAAAGTTGTGACGCGAATTTCTTATCAAATTCGCCCTAATCTTTTTCGGGTTCAGATTTCCACTGCGTGAGTGGCCCAAACAAATATCCACTCCAATCAATTTATGCCACGTGTCCTCAATCAGAACTCGCCCTAATCCCGGCTGCGGGTGCATTCGATGGCATTTAAGGCGATGGGACATGGATGTGGCGATTTCATATCAATCGCATTAAGTTTTAACGCTGTTCAATTAAGTTCCAAGGTTTTCACATTTAATCGCATTAAGTTTTAACACTGTTCAAGATCGGACCTCCACTCCTGTTAGTGATTCCGCATGCTCCAATATGATCCGACCTTCGGATCTCATTAATGATCAGAGATTAATTATGACGGGCGTCCTTCGATTGCATTGCAGTCGGGTCGATAAAATGGCATTTCGCTATGGTTTTTCAGACGAGCCAGTTGCTGGGTTACACTGTCTGCTCATAGTGACGAGAAGGAGAAGTGGCCAGCTGAACTGCTGCGTAGACCTTGGTGCATATCTACATTTCTCTCAGTCTGGTCCTTGTCTGTCTTCCTCTGTTTCTTGGAATTCTGCTTCTCCGTCTCCTCTTGTCCCCACTGCTAGTGAGACTGCACCCATGCCTCGCATGCGTCAAAGGATGCGTTGCCGTAGGGGGAGCAGTAGAGGTCAACTCCTGCGCGCTCCCTCCAGCCCCTCAACCGAGTTGTCTTCCGGCCAGTCCAGTGATTATTACGCAGGTCACTATCCAAATACTAGGAGTGGGCGGGGTTGGGTTGTAGGATCTGGCCACCGTATGGATTCCCCTGCTCCTCATTTCCTCACCGCTAGTTCACCTTCTCCCACGACGTGCACTGCGCAATTTTCCTTTAATTGCTCTCTCAACTGCCCACGAATTACAGCTTCAGTCATTGTGGTTTTCCGCGAGGAGGCCCAAACGGAGGAAGAATGCACCCGTCTGGCAAGTCTGAGCTCGGAAAAATCCGGCCAGCATTCGGGCCTTCAGGAGGGGAGCCGTGGCATGAGTGTGGAGGTAGCACCTAGCGATCCTGGACCTTCCGAAGGATGGTGCCGAATCGTCGAGGAGCCGGAGGAGTAGTTTGGTTAATTTGTTTTTCTTGCTTCGCGGCCCACTTAATTGGGTTGCTTTTAGATTACTGTGCTGGATCTTTGTAATATTTTTGAATTCTGTAAATTAAACGTTCAAGACTTGTTTCCCCGTATGAGGGCAGTCTTCTTAATTTTTTGATTTTTTGATGACAAATTTTCCATGAGTCTCGGCAATGATTTTGACTTCGGTGTAATTTTATTCCTATTGTTAATAGATTAACTTTACTTAGAAAAAAAAATGTTGCCCTGTTTCTATTTTAAACCTGTTTTTTGAAATACAGAGCCATGTTTATATGGTCTACGTATTATACTCTTTCTCTGTATATCTAGTACAGGAACCTTTTTTCTATGAACAGGGTGGATGTTGTAGCGGGCTACTAATGGAAACAAGCGAGCCTGGACCTTACATCTCGGATGCAACAGATGGTTACCAATTTTGGAATCAAGCGAGCCTGATCTTACAAGCGAGCCTGGGTTTCTATAGATGTTTATCACACTCCTCACATTATTAGCGTTTTTCTCTGTTCAAGGATTTTGGGTACTTTAATTTGTATTTGGAACAATGGACGTCAGTACTCTATCTGTTTCTTTACTATTCTACATACTACTATTTCAATTTATTATAGATGCCTTGGGCATATTTGGATGCTTTCTCAAATTTGTCGATAATCTCCATGTGGACCGTTACTGGGTTTTATGTCATGTCCCTGTATGTGACATGGGGTATTTCTCTATCATTGTCTAGGGTGGGACTTCCACTTTTCTGGATGGATATTTGGGTTCCAATCTTCAGATGTGAAAATGTAATGACTTCATGGACTATTTTACTTCATATAATATATTCAAAACAACGTTTTTCTCTTGTGAAAAAAAAATGATTAATGTTTATCACTCTGCCTTCAAAACTAGCGATGCTGGTCTATGTTGCTGGTTTATTGATATGGTCTGATGGTCTTTTTATACTTTGGACATATCACACTCCTCACATGATTAGCGTTTTTCTCTGTTCAAGGATTTTGGGTACTTTAATTTGTATTTGGAACAATGGACGTCGGTACTCTATCTGTTTTTTTACTATTCTACATACTGCTATTTCACTTTCTTATAGATGCCTTGGGCATATTTGGATGCTTTCTCAGATTGTCGATAATCTCCATGTGGACCGTTAATGGGTTTTATATCAAGTACCTGTATGTGACATGGGGTATTTTTCTATCACTGTCTGGGGTGGGACTTCCACTTTTCTGGATGGATATTTGGGTTCCAATCTTCAGATGTGAAAATGTAATAACTTCATGGACTGTTTTACTTCATATAATATATTCAAAACAATGTTTTTTCTCTTGTGAAAAAAAATGATTAATGTTTATCACTCTGCCTTCAAAACTAGCGATGCTGGTCTATGTTGCTGGTTTATTGATATGGTCCGATGGTCTTTTTATATTTTGGGCATATCACACTCCTCACATGATTAACGTTTTTCTCTGTTCAAGGATTTTGGGTACTTTAATTTGTATTTGGAACAATGGACGTCGGTACTCTATCTGTTGCTTTACTATTCTACATACTGCTATTTCACTTTCTTATAGATGCCTCGGGCATATTTGGATGCTTTCTCAGATTTTCGATAATCTCCATGTGGACCGTTACCGGGTTTTATATCAAGTCCCTGTATGTGACATGGGGTATTTTTCTATCACTGTCTGGGGTGGGACTTCCACTTTTCTGGATGGATATTTGGGTTCCAATCTTCAGATGTGAAAATGTAATGACTTCATGGACTGTTTTACTTCATATAATATATTCAAAACAACGTTTTTTCTCTTGTGAAAAAAATGATTAATGTTTATCACTCTGCCTTCAAAACTAGAGATGCTGGTCTATGTTGTTGGTTTATTGATATGGTCTCATGGTCTTTTTATATTTGGGACATATCACACTCCTCACATGATTAGCGTTTTTCTCTGTTCAAGGATTTTGGGTACTTTAATTTGTATTTGGAACAATGGAAGTCGGTACTCTATCTGTTGCTTTACTATTCTACATACTGCTATTTCACTTTCTTATAGATGCCTCGGGCATATTTGGATGCTTTCTCATATTGTCGATAATCTCCATGTGGACCGTTACTGGGTTTTATATCAAGTCGCTGTATGTGACATGGGGTATTTTTCTATCATTGTCTGGGGTGGGACTTCCACTTTTCTCGATGGATATTTGGGTTCCAATCTTCAGATGTGAAAATGTAATGACTTCATGGACTGTTTTACTTCATATAATATATTCAAAACAACGTTTTTCCTCTTTTAAAGTTTCATTTTTTTTTTTAAATTGAACCCGTCGTCGCTATACCGACGCCTTGTAAGCGTTGGAATTGCGACAGATTAAAAACGTCGGAAGAGCGACAGTATAAAAACGTCGGACGAGCGATGTTCAAAACATCGGACCACATTTCGTTGGAATTGCGACAGTTTACAAACGTCGGAAGAGCGACGTCCAAAACGTCGGACAACATTGCGTCGGAATTGCGACAGTTTACAAACGTCGGAAGAGCAACGTTAAAAACGTCGGACCACATTTCGTCGTAATTGTGACAGTTTACAAACGTCGGAAGAGCGATGTTCAAAATGTCGGACCACATTTCGTCGGAAGTGCGACAGTTTACAAAGGTCGGAAGTGTGACGGATTGGGAAACGTCGGAAGAGTGACGCTTGTTTGGAAGCGACGGAAAACGTGTCGATAGTGCAACACTTTTTAATTGCGTCGGAACTGCGACGGTATGGCAAACCACGTTTTGCCCACCCTCGAACTGTCGCTCTTGCGACGACTATGTGTCAGAATAGCGACGAATTGGCCGTCGGAATTTCCACCAAATTTTCTAGTGCCATGACTCGAGCAGAGAACACAACAAGGTTATTGCCTTGTCTTCTTCCTGCATTTTAACTTCCATATCTGACAACTGGAAAATAAGTGTATTAAAAACATTTAAAAGTTTTGCAATTTTTGTACCCTCCTTCATCCAAAGACTGTAAAATTGTCTTTTTAAGTAAATTCTATCAGTGTCAAAGATTTAGTCATATACAAGGTTTCCATTTTTTCCCACAACCCTTCAGCTGTACTCTCTCCAACAATATTAAAGAGAAATTCATCTACCAAACATAACTGAATGGTACTGAGGGCTCGGGCATCCAAGTCCTCCTAGTCCGAATCTGTCATGCTTGCCGATTTTTTCTTTACCCCGTCTACTGCGTTGTGCAACCCTTGTTGCACTAGAAAATTCCTAACCTTCAGTTTCCGCAATAAAAAATTGTTCTTCTCGCTGAACTTATCCACCTCGAACTTTGCATTCGTCATTTTGGCCATTTCTTCCTCCTAGAAATCTTTCTTCTATTATTTCTTGGTTTCCCTTCTTTCTTAATTTCCAACTAGGGTTTAAAGAAATTTTGTTATCTTTTTTTTCGAAAAAAAATTATAAACTTATCAAACCCTTCTCCATGAATTTTCTCAATTCTGATTCTTCTTAAAAAGATAAAATTTCTATGTTCCTTCAACATTGTCTAACTTAAATAAATTTAATTTTTGAAATATATATATATATATATATATATATATATAGATATATATATATATATTCCCGCAGCACAAAAAAAAAAAATTACGATTTAAAAAAAAAATTCTTCTTCCCACAACAAGAAAATTCACGGTTTCTTCCCACAACAAGAAAATTCGCGGTTTCTTCCCACAGCAAGTTTTAAAAAAAAATCACGGTTTCTTCCCCCAGCAAGAAAATTCACAGTTTCTTCCCACAACAAGTTTTAAAAAAAATACCCATTTTCTTCCAGCAACAAACTTGATCTCAAACAGTTCTTCCAGCAGCAAACTTGGTGAGCCTGGCACCGAATTCAATTTCTTCCAGCAGCAAATTCGTAGCAAATTCGACCAAACTCACCGAATTCGATTTCTTCCAGCAGCACATTCGATCTTTGATCGACCAAACTTGATTTCTTCTGGCATCAAATTTGATCTTTGACAGGGGCATACAAATGCAGACTCCTCCAACTGCTCTCAACTTGTGCACTGTTCTCGGTTCCGATCTTCAAACTTATGGCAGAAAAATTCAAATTATCAAAATTCCTTATTAAAAATATGAGCCAGCGAGCAAATTGAATTACCAGACTCCTTCATGTTTGTTTCTTTTCCAAACAACAACCAAAATTCTCACACCGCCCCTCCTCTCCAAAACTCTGCAGATGGACAGCAACGACGTTTTAATTGGACAACAGTCTTTGTACGTAGACTTCTCTCTCTGCATCTAGGCGGACGAGCTTCTTCCTCTCTCCACTCGACGGCCAGGTATTTTACTCTCTCATGGTGGTTACAAAAAACAAACAGCCTTGCAACGAGTTTTAATCCAATGGAATTTCAACTTAGTTATAAACCTATGATACCACTTATTGAATCAGGAAATACATTTAAATAGAAAGAATGAATGAAACTGAATGAAAAATTGAATTAAACACACATAAAAGGTAAACACATGAATTTACATGGTAAAACCTTCACATGGTGTCAAGGAAACCTCCACGGGACAAGGGATTGGAAACTCTATTAATAAAATGATTTTCCCCTCTTACAAGCCTCTCAGGCCATCTAATTTAACCTGCGCTATTTCGTTATTCTAACTTCATTTCGTTATACAACTAACAAGAAATAAGTAAATTTGCCCAAAATTACTTTATTTACATTTGTTATCATATTTTAACACGTGTTTCTTCAAGAATGCTATGTCTTTATCGATTTGTTCATTAGATTAATCAAATATATTGTTTTCCTTCCCGTGCTTTTTTAGATAATTTGAGCCAATATTACTGGAAACTGATCTTAACAGTCCTTTGAAAACAATATTTTGACTTATATTACTCTTCACAAGCAAGTTGTAGAACCTGGGGAATGATATCCTTGATTTTTTTACTCATTTACCACTTCACATGAAAATCATTGAGTTGGAAATTTAGTTAAACAAGTTACATAGTAATTAATTCTGGACTTCGGACCAATGAAAAAATACTTATACTTGATTATATTAGACATGTGATAGTTGCCATGGTGGTTTGATCCCGGTAAATTCTTGATCTAGTAGCATTACCCTGTTTTGGGTTGAAAGTTCAGATTTTATCTCTTATCTTGTATCTCTCCTTTCAATTAGGCGCCTCAATATAATGTGGCATGTGACAACCTTCTTGACCCTCTGCATGAGTATTTCCCATGAATTGTTTTGCTATGGATGGACAATGGTGAAATTTGTGTCATCATCGGCAGTATAATTATGTATTGTCCCTCTAGATACAATGCCTTTAAGATCGAATCTTGAATGTGTGCCATAGAAAATGATTATACTCTTCAAATTTTTTCCATTAATTTATGTTGGGTTGGATTCTACCATAATTGAAAAAAAGAGGGCTTTTGGATATGGCACCGTTGGATTCCAAAAGTGATGATATCAGTAGAGAATATGCAGAATTGAACGAAACCAGTGAAAAATATTTTGATAGTTGTTCAACCCACGCTTATATATAATGGCCTTGTAGAACAGCTGCAACATTTTCTACAATGGCACGATTTTTATCTTTTACATGTCCAGAATTAATAGGTTTCCGGTGGCATGAACTGTACGAATATTAACAAGTTGGGAGCTCTCGTAAAGCAATTTTCCCAAATTTCCAATCAAACGGATCAATGATCAAGATTTATTATGGGGACACCCTCTCAAATTTTCCAAAACCATCAAATGTACCTTTGTAAGCAGTATTAGTATTAAATTTTCAAGAAACCGTATGTGGTTTTGTTGGGACCCACATCGAAACCAAAGTTTGGAATATATATGATATTTTTGGATGGAAAATCTTATTTTCTTTTCTATACGACATTTAATGCGGTGTGGCAGATATTGTTCACCGTTATTTAAATCTAACGGTGGGCAATATCTACCACACCACATTAAATGGCCTATAGACAAGAAAATAAGGCTCGTCTTTTTGGATATGTTTCGTAATATGTATATATATATATATATATATATATATATATATATATATATATATATATATATATATATATATATATATATATATATATATATATATATATATATATATATATATATATATATATATATATAATATATATATAATATTTTTAGATTTGTAATTTTATAACTATTTAACTAAAAAAATTTGTAAGTAAGCCAAAAAGTTGATTCAGAAACTAATTCAGTTTCAACAGTTAGTACAGTTAGGTTAGGAGGTAGAAATAAAAGGCCATAAATCAGATATTGTGCGGGTTATGGAATTTTGGACCTCAGAAGCAATCACAATTTTGTACTTTCACTCTTCATGTGCATTTGAATAAAGTATTCACAACGATTTTAGAATTTGTTGGGTATGAGAAGTTTTCTCTGTCACATCTTTTGTTAATGTTTTCTTCTTAGAAAATAGTAATGAAGTTATTGGGATTTGATTTTACAGTTCCGTGAGTATGAGTTTCTGTAAATTAAAGTTATAAACCCTTAATGATGGGCTCCTTTTCTCTAGATTTCATTTCATGCTAATCATATTTTCCTCTAAAGTTGAAGATAAAATATTTTGTGTGAAACAACCTATTATCTAAGACTTTCCACCATCACTTTTTGTTATTCTCTTTTTCATTTGTATTCAACATCATAAGGTTGCTTGAAAGCATTGTTCACTCAATGAAAGGGTTTTAATCAAGGTTCTAGTGTTTTATGAGATGACGTGACAACAAATTAATCCTTTTTCAATTTTAAATAAATTTCTTAGGCACTGATCTCCACTCAGCCAAAGATTGTCTCCCAAGGTACAACATCTTTTGGCAATGATTGTCTCCCAAGGTACAACATCTTTTGGTGCCATTTCTAGGGATCAAAAACACAGTTATTTTTCCCTGGGTATTGAGATCTATTTCTTGATGGTGAACAAGATTTAGACATAAAATTTGGCTATTTATTATTCACCTGGAAACTCCACTGATGAAGTTTTCATTAGAAGAGGAATTTTGTTGGGAAGAAAATTAGAAAGCACCGTGGAAAAAACAGGTATCAGAGTTTGATTTTTTTAAAGGAAGTTCTATTTTTATTATCGATTGAGTGGTGTGTTTTCCCTTACACATCAAAAATATTGTTTCCTGCTTTATGGTATCAGAAGATTGTAAGACTCATCAATTACATTCTTTCTTGAAAAAAGAAGACCTCCCTTCTTCCTCTATCATTGATCTTGGGACTGATTTATCTCCTCAATATAAGAAGAGAAATGATTGTTGTAATACAATCCCTGAAGACAATCCATTGCAGTCTCAACATGAAGAAGATGATTCATCCTATTTGGTAGCCACCATTTTGCCTCACAAGAAACTGACTGCTTTTCATCTCAAAAACAAAGAAATATTTAAACCCCTGAAGCTGCCCACAATTCTTCATCAGTATCTTTCAAAAGGATTCAAATTTCTGCCAAATTTCTCTGGAGAGAATGAGGATATTTCAGCTGAACAACATGTGTTGGAGTTTGAGTACTTTTTGGACAAATTTCAAATTTTTTATGAAGATGTGGCTTTAAGGATGTTTTGTCGTTCATTAAAGCGGGATGCTCAGCATTGGTGACAATGTTTGAAGGCAAGCTCAATTAGTTCGTGGCAGGGGTTTCAAGATATCTTTCTTAGATATTACGGAGAGCACAAGTCATATGAAAATAACCTTTTGGAACTATATTATATTCATAGGCAGAGCAATGAATTAGTTATTGTGTTTAATAGGGGGTTTCAAAAAATTTATTTTATTATTCCAAAATAAATTCAACCTCCTGAGGTTGCTGCCATGATGTATTATTCGAAGGCTTATTCTATTGACTTAGATTTTTATCTAAAGGAGAGAAAGCCTTCCACAATGGAGTTGATGTTTCTTTATGCACAAGAAATTGAAGACAGTTTATGGGCTTGTATAAATCTTTCTTTTCGTGTTTAAAGAAAAGGTAGTGTTGAAGACGAGAGGTCCTGTCAATAAAATAAACAAAATGCTTTACAAGAGAATGTAGGGTTAGAGATAAGGAGCGATTTTAAAAATGTATCAGAGGATGGCCATGTTGCTGAGACACAAGATATAAGAATTCTAAGGATTTTAATCAGCAACTTGTTGCAACAATTGAACAATACTTTGAAATCCTAGAAGATCATTATAATTTTCATGATTTTAGTAATTTTGTGAACAAAGGAGAAACTAGTGTAGCTCCTCAAGCATTGTTGCAGGAAGAAAAATATTTTGGACAAGAAAGGGATCAAATCTATCGAGGTGCAAACCTCTTTTTTTGAGTGCAAAACTTGAGGAAAGGTTTGCACCTTGAGAGATTTGATCCCTCTCGGTGCTTGATAGATCCAGAGTTAAGATGGATCTAGGTTGGTTTCAGTCGTGTGATGCTAAGGAAAATCTATCGAAGATATGATTAATTTTATCAATAATATATAAATATATAAAATATTAATATATCATTTTAAATATGCTAAATATTTCTGAGATTGACTTGGTCATTTTGATTTTAAATTTTCTTAGTTACCTCAGTTCGTTGAGATGATAAATATTGTTAATAACTATAATGATGAAATATTTTTTTTGAATGCAAAGTGACAATAATAGTGTTGAAAGATAGAAAATGTGAATAATAAGAATGTACTCATGTTACAAATAGTCTTCATTGTGATCAATCTCAAACTATTTTCTTCTACTATTCTTATTGCAACCCTTGTTAGTTTTGTTATCTTTTCATATCGATTATATGAAAAAGAAAATTTAAATTGTAAACCATTTAAATCTTTAGTCTCGAACTGTTGTAGTAAACATGATACCTTGTCTCTCTTGCTCTCCAGTATTAATAGGTTAAATTAATATAACAAAAAAATCAATTTAGATTGTTAATAACTTTTTGTGCTTAAACTAAAACCAATGCATATTGTTAATCCAATCACTTTAAATTAATGTACCGTCATATATCCACTTAAATCAAATCATAAATCAACATATACATTGAAATCAATGCATTTAATGCAAGCAATCAAATAAGATTAGAAAATAACTTCTACATTGAAATCAATGCACCTAATGAAAATAATAAAATAATATTAGAAACCAACATCTACACTGAAATCAATGCATTTACTCAAAGCAATCAAATAAGATTAGAAATCACCATCTACAATGAAATCAATGCATTTAGTGCAAACAATCAAATAGGATTAGAAATAATATACATTGAAATCAATGCATCTAGTGCAAGCAATCAAATATAATTATAAATTGACGTCTAAATTGAAATCAACACATCCAGTGCAAGCAATCAAATAGTATTAGAAGTCACCACCTACACTGAAATCAATGCATGTGCAAGTAATCAAATATCATTAGAAATAAATATCTACACTAAAATTTATGCATCTAGTGCAAATAATCAAATAGGATTATAAATCACTATCTCCACTTAAATCAATCCATCTAGTGCAAGAAATATTCTTCCCTCTCTCCACCCTCCATCCTATCTATATCCCCCTCCATCTCTTGCTTTTTGTCTCTCTATCTCACCCCCCTAAACACACACACTCTCGCACTCCATATATATCATTCTCTTTTCAAATCACCCCCTCTCCCCATCTCTCTCTTCTTCCCTCTCTTCACCTTCCATCTATATCTCTATCTTCCCCTTCTCTCCCTTTCCTCCGCTAATATCTCTCTTTCCTCCTTTTGTCCTCTCTCCATCTTCCTTATCACTCACTCGCTCTCTCTAGAAACCAACATCTACACTGAAATCAATGCATTTACTCAAAGAAATCAAATAGGATTAGAAATCGACATTTACACTGAAATCAATGCATTTAGTGCAAACAATAAAATAGGATTAGAAATCATCTACATTGAAATCAATTCATCTAGTGCAAGTAATCAAATATAATTATAAATTGACATCTAAATTGAAATCAACACATTCAGTGCAAGCAATCAAATTGTATTAGAAATCACCACCTACACTGAAATCAATGCATCTAGTGCAAGTAATCAAATATCATTAGAAATAAATATCTACACTAAAATCGATGCATCTAGTGCAAATAATCAAATAGGATTAGAAATCACCAACTCCACTTATATCAATCCATCTAGTGTGATAAATATTCCTCCCTCTCTCCACCCTCCATCCATATCTATATCCCCCTCCATCTATTCTTTTTTGTATCTCTATCTCACCCCCCTAAACACACACACTCTCACACTCCCTATATATCAATCTCTTTGTCAATCACCCCCTCTCCCCATCTCTCTCTTCTTCCCTCTCTTCACCTTCCATCTATATCTCTATATTCCCCTTCTCTCCCTCTCCTCCGCTAATATCTCTCTTTCCTCCTTTTGTCCTCTCTCCCTCTCTCTCCATCTTCCTTATCACTCACTCTCTCTCTCTAGAAACCAACATCTACACTGAAATCAATGCATTTACTCAAAGAAATCAAATAGGATTAGAAATCGACATTTACACTGAAATCAATGCATTTAGTGCAAACAATAAAATACGATTAGAAATCATCTACATTGAAATCAATTTATCTAGTGCAAGTAATCAAATATAACTATAAATCGACATCTAAATTGAAATCAACACATTCAGTGCAAGCAATCAAATTGTATTAGAAATCATCGCCTACACTGAAATCAATGCATCTACTGCAAGTAATCAAAT
The DNA here is from genome assembly GCA_034641835.2 of Pinus albicaulis. Classification (NCBI taxonomy): domain Eukaryota; kingdom Viridiplantae; phylum Streptophyta; class Pinopsida; order Pinales; family Pinaceae; genus Pinus; species Pinus albicaulis. The sequence continues at coordinate 613,858,642 of CM076584.1, read as the reverse complement.
ATGATTAGAAATAAATATCTACACTAAAATTGATGCATACAGTGAAAATAATTAAATAGGATTATAAATCACCATCTCCACTTATATCAATCCATCTAGTGTGAGAAATATTCTTCCCTCTCTCCACCCTCCATCCATATCTATATCCCCCTCCATCTCTTCTTCTATGTCTCTCTATCTCACCCCCCTAAACACACACGCTCTCGCATTCCATATATATCAATCTCTTTGTCAATCCCCTTTTGTCCCCATCTCTCTCTTCTTCCCTCTCTTCACCTTCCATCTATATCTCTATCTTCCCCTTATCTACCTCTCCCCCGCTAATATCTCTCTTTCCTCCTTTTGTCCTCTCTCCCTCTCTCTCCATCTTCTTTATCACTCACTCTCTCTCTCTATCTCCACCTTTCTCTCTCTATGTCTTTCTTCTTACCTCCCTCTTCCCCCACCTCCAAGTCCATCTCTCTTTCCCTCACTCTCTCCACTCTCTCACATCCTCTCTCTTCCTTCCTCTCTTTCCCTTTCTCTTGCATCTCTCTCTCCCTCTCTCTCTCTCTTCACCCACCAACTACGTTACTATATCCCTCCCTCTCTCCTTATATCTCCTTCTCTCCCCCCTTATCTCCATCTCTCATTATTTGTCTCTTTATCTCAGCCCCAAACATACACACTCTCTCTCTCTCTCTGTCCCTTGTCACTCCTTCTCTCTCTCCACTTCTCACTCTCTATATTTCTTATTTCCTACATCTCTCCCCCTCCATTTCCATCTCTATATCAATCCCTCTCTCCTCCTCTCTCTCAAGTCCTCTCTCTCTCTCCCCTAACTCCCTCTCTCTTCCCTGATCTCTCTCTCTCTCTCTCTTTATCTCTCTCTTCCCTTCAATACTCTCTCTTCCCCCATCACTCTCCTCCTCTCTCTCATCCTTCCTCTCTCTCCCTTTCTCTCCTACCTCCCTCTCTCTTTTCCCTCCAATTCTCTCTCTTCCCCTATCTCTCTCTCTCTCTTCCCCCATCTCCCTATCTTTCTCTCTCTCTTTCCACCCCTCTCTCTCTCCAACTACATTACTATATCCCCCCCTCTCTCCTTCTCTCTTCTTCTCTCCCCCATTCTTTCCATACATCCTACTTTGTCTCTTTATCTCACCCCTAAACATACACACTCTCTCTCCATCTCTCCCTTATCAATCTCTCTCTCTCTCCACTTCTCTCTCTCTCTCTCTTTCATCTTAGTTATGTAAACTAATAAACATAAATATCCTTAAATATAAAGCAGATTATCGAGTAAATATGAAAAGAGGTTTTATTTACTTACCACACCTCCGGTTTATTTATATTTTTATTCATTTACCATACTTCTTTTATTTACTATGGGCCGTATTTGGCCCATAGGCTTGTTATATAATTAGATTTTTTTTTATAATCCAATTTGATATATTGTCATTTATTTACCTTGCCTCTTTATACTTATTTTATATTTATTTATTTACCATACCTCTTTATACCTATTTTATATTTATTTATTTATCATACCTCTTTATACCTCTTTTATATTTATTTATTTACCATACTTATTTTATAAATATGGTATTTAGCCCATGGTACTTAGCTCATAGTATCAATATTAATTTGTCCCATGGTATTAGTCCCATAGGCTTCATCTAAATAAAACCTTTTTTTAAGTTTTTTTAAATATAAAAAAAATTATAGAGTAAATATAAAAAGAATTTACTCCATAAAAGAATCTATCCTTTATGTAGTTGGGCCCATCGTTATTCGTCTCCTGTAATCATGTGCTTGTAATCTTCAATTCCATGTAGTTGTCTTGTGAATTTTCAATTTCAGGATCCGAGTCTTTCGCATATATTAGTTACTCTAGGTGAGTAATATTATAATTATTTACGTGAAAGAGAGTTTTAAGCTATCTCTGTTGTAGTGTTATTCAATACAAACTACACGCATTTGCACCTCGGTTTCGTAAATGAATGAGGTGGCCATCTGAAGGGTTAAAGATATGTGAAAATTTGCAATCATAGCTCTGTTGTATTTTTTTAAAAGGTGACGAGGAACATATAACTGACTAGTTGCACAACATTTTGTAACATATAATTTTGATTGTAAGAGATTTTCGATAAATTGCGATTACATGATTGTAATGAAAACAGAAAATTTGATTTATGATTTCAAAATAAAAATAAAAAATATACAATATTGAGAGGAATTTATATGACATGAATTTATATGATATGATTATACTAAATCGACACTTAAATTTTTATTTTTTATTTTTTTTAATTTAAAATTTAAGCCAACATTAATCAATTTTATGAGAACGTGACATATCTGACATCGGGGTCATACTAGGCTATAGATGCGCCTCTAGGCGCAATGAAAAATATCAATATTATGAAGAACAAACCTTGCTTGTAATCATACCTTATACGTTTCATAGAAAGTGTGATTCATTATGTGAATGCTTACTACTTATAGCTTATCTACAGCTGTATTCAGTTTAAGTAAGCAAGCTGGTTAAGCTCTTACACTAGACTTATGATTAGAGAGCTAGAACAGAGAGACTATACTTATGGTAATTGCTATCCCTAATTAACACCACGTATTCAGAGTAATATGATAGTACAACATGTTAGTTAGATGAAACAGACCATGTTCAAGCTTTATGGAGAGAGTACAAACTAAGCCTATATCGGTATAAGTCACACAAGTGATGTAACAAACTGTGTATCATACTCATTGTCATAGTAATCTACATAATGAAGCTTATAATAGTGATATGGGATATGCTTACTAAGCTAACTAGTAGTGATTCTATATAGCTATCTTAACCACAGCTGATACAAGATTATAACATGCTAATATGACTGATTCAAAGAGTGTGATAGTGAAAACCATTGCCCTATACTAACATGAGACTAGTAATCGTGATTGAAGATCAATAAGGAACGAAGTAGCTTGTCCGCATCGGGCAAGGAACATGCTCAAGAATCACTGTCGTCTTTGAAATGGTATCTAATGAAATGGTATGGAATGACTATATGCTTAGAGTGATCATGAAACATTGGATTCTAAAAGACTCTGATACAACTCTTTAATAGTATACCACTATAGGCTCCAACATATAATCAATCATCACTACTATCAAACTATTAATCTAGATGGCCTCACACCTACAAAAACTAGCTACCATGTACTCTGCCTATGTGACCTACTTCTTGCTGAACCTAGGATATTATACGTGAACACAGATTGAAGCAGAACCTGTAAGTACTCTTCCTTCCACCTGCATCTCCAGCCCAATTAGAGTTTGAAACCATGTAGCATTAACTCACCATCTCTTACATACCTTAGACCATGATACACTGTGCCCTTCAAGTATAAAAACCACATGCTTGGCAATAACCGAATAAATCTACCTTGACTCCACCATGTACTAACACAAAGTGTTAACTGCAAAACAAACATCAGGTTTGGTAATAACCATATACATAAGGAGACAAACCCGTTTCCTGTACACAGATGGATCTACCAAATTTGAATATGAATATGCTAAGAACTTTGGATTTGATATCATAGGAGTAGCCATGGGCTTACAATCCAGACTCTAAATTATTTTTGGAATCTCTATTACATATTTACTATTTGAAAGGAAGAGATCACTAGCGCTCTACCAAACCTCTAGACCAAATAAATAATGCACAAAGACGATGCCCTTCATATCTAACACGTGCTTACTCTGTCTAGCACCATGCTATGAGCTTCTCAGAACTACCTTGAAGTATAAGAGAATTTACATACAATACTAATATAATAATATAATATATATAATAAATCAGAAATGCATAATTACATATATAATATCTATCATTCCTCATACCAAAAGGGAGAGAGGGAGGGAACCGACTCGCCCAACCATCGGGAGGGCGAGGGCCTTGATGGTAAGGAAATATAATATTAACTGTTGCAATTCCCAAGTTAATCAAAATTAGTTGCTTAAATTCAATATTATAAAACCTTATTTATTCTTCTTCAGGAACAGATTGAGGGGGGGGGCGGGAAGGGGAGAGTGGCCGAGTGGTTTAAAGCGACAGACTGTAAATCTGTTGGAGGTTTTCTACGTAGGTTCGAATCCTGCCTCTCCCAATACCAACCAATTTTTGGTAGCTCGAAAGAGACTGGCATTGGAAGCCATTCTTTGGTCATGCTTACTATTCAGGGTCCGCTTCAACGGAAGAGCCATGGCATTGTTTGCTCGAGGCGTTTTCTATCCGTTTCATCTCGTTCTTCTTCTTTTATCAATTATTTGATCAAATCATTGATGAAAGAAGAAATTCCATAACCGATCGGGATGAGGACCAGAAATAGGGGGGTCAAGTAGTTGGAGAACGGGCACGAATAAGTGACTGTCCCAAGGATTTTATAACATATGCTATTCACATAGATTCATCTTTCTATTTCGATTTCTGTGATAGTGGCCCGGTTCGACAAAGTACCACGTTCCCAGACGGCTTTGTCATGATTCCAAGATCTCTGTTTCACCACATATCCCATACGGGAATCGAACCCGTGTCTTCGGCTTTCAAATATGTCCTAACCGCGCGCGGGACCGAACATTCCAGTGACTCTATCTCCTGTTCCGGAGTCCAGTGGTTCGTTCTTATTTTAGAATATAATAGTTTCATCCGTGAATTGAAGAAAGCGAAGCGATCAGCAAGCGGTGCCCGAGTGAGTGATAGACCCGGGCACTTGAAGCGATAGTGATTTGGTATACCAAGCCGGCCAATCAAGTCCGGCCAGTACAGGGAGTCAGTCTCTCGGGAGGGAGGGAAGGAGTTGGGACTTCGACTTCTCAAACAAACTAAGAATGCTAACGAATAATGAAAGGGCCAGGGATTGAGTCAATCTCAATGCAGCGGGCCCGCAAGTCCGCCCTTATTCTTGAATTCTGGAAGAAAGGTTTTCTTTTTATAAAATACGCTTGGCTTTGGCTGTCAAGATGATATAGTTCGGAAGGCCGGTAATGACGTATATTATATATAGTGAAGGCGTTAATGAATGTTATCTCGATAGATCTGACTGACGCTGTTCCTTACGTCGGTTGAGGTGAGTTGGCCGTCGCTCACTCCCTCCCCCTCGCTGACTCCGGTGCCCAAAGGCCCTCTATCTTATGTACAACGAGTGCATTGGGGTTTTGAATAAAGTAAAAATAGCGGACTAGTGGAGCATGCTCCCTATCGGTCGAGTCTTACCGATCGATACAGTAGATAGGGAGAGGGAGAGCGCCTGATAGGTTAGGTCGAGGGCCTTTGCTCTTGTTGGTACTGAGCCTGCCTTACCGATAGGGATAGCTTTTAGACACTAGTTGGAACGAGACCAAAGTAAACAACCCCGATAAACAGGACCAGAGGATTTATCCACAGCCAATGAAATTCCACAACCAACCCAGTCCCCCCCATAGTATAAGCCCACACCAGTCGAGACCCCCTTGAACCCAATCATCTACTCGAGGGAGACGCCTACTCAGTAGAAGCATTAACCGGTAAGACCCTCAATCCCAAGTATAAGCCCATTCATTCGTGGAGTCACAACAATATGTCGTCGGCTTTATATTAGTCCCTCCCCCCTTGCTGGGTGAATAGCTCATATCTCGAAATCGTATATAAATGCGGATCCCCACCCACACAGAGATCATGACCCGGCCAGCCACCTTCACCCGAAGAATCACCTTAAACCACTCACTCCTATACATGACCACCTTGACCCCGCCCACCTTAACTTAAACCGAGGAATCCGCTACCCTCATCCAAACTCTCCCCCCCCCTATCCTCACCCACTCTGCCTGCCTATTCGCCATCCTATGTTCGAACGGAAAACAGACTCTGCCCTTCCACCGCACCGGGGCACTCCTCCCCAACAAGGAATAGCAGAACCGTCGGAATACTACTCTTTTCTTTTCACCGCAACAGCATCGGGTGCACTAGAATGCAACCTTGAACCGAACGAAGAATCGATCCGCCACCTTAACCTATTGTCTCCTAACAGACTCTCTCTCTTTTCACCGACCGAAGGACCCACAGAATGGGATTATTCACCGAAGGACATAGCGGACACCTCCCATCCACTTACTCTTTTCAACAAATTCGCCGAACAAAGCGCCTGCCTCTCCCGACGGGAGGGAGAGGGGACAGCCTTGTTTAACGCTACCGAAAGGTACATAAGGTGATGATTACGTAATATCTGGCATATTACACACCTAATAACTTATACCGATTGATTGCGCCTCTCCCTCCTCACGCACGGAGAGGGATAACAACAAGAACAAGCGCTTATCCCTCCTGACGTCAAGCGAGTCAATGCCCTATCCCTCGACCTAGTAAAGTAAGATACAGTGAGCGACATCCCACATGAATTGGTCTCTTTATTATATATGAGATAGTCAGTCATAACCGAACAGGAGTTAGTTCGCATACAATAAGATCGTCGAGAAAGGGAGAGCAGGTTGAGTGAATGCCCAGGTTATATTACGGGCGGGTCGAGCAGGTGCAGAAATGCTCTCTCCTTCCTGCGTCGGTCGAGGGTCGGCTCCGCATTATCCGAAAGGCAGAATTGGGCCATTCAAATACTTCCCTGGGGCCGGACCTCCCTGGACTTGTCTGGAGCTATCTGTCTTAAGAACCCCGAAAACCTCTAACGACTGCCTTCCTTAGTGTTCGCGCTAGAAGGATATGATAAGGCCGCCATCATGCCCCCGGCAGGGTGAGGTAACGAACTCTCGACTAAAGGCCGCCATCGCTCGACCAACGGGAGAGGACACAGTAAGAGAAATATTGAAATGCCTCTGCCAAGGCCAAGCCAAGGCCAAGGAAATCAGGACAGGACCTGAATGGAATGGCTCGTGAGTCTAAACATTAGATGAGAAGAGCCGGCCAAAGAAAAGGAAGAAAATGGTGTTCTTATAAAAACTTACTCCATATGAATATGAGATTATTGCGGGGATGTGGAATCTATCCCTCCCTTTTTCTTGATCTAGTGACGAAGTGCAGTGAGCGAAAGCGGGGAAAGGATTGTAAAAAGGACAGCTTTATGCCAGCCACTTCCCCTGGAAGGGCCTTGCCGAGTGAGCCCCTTTCTTTCTTTTTACCTATTAACTTCCTGAAAGCGATGGCGGCCCGGCTTCTTCGACTGGAACTTGAACGGGCTGTGATGCTGCTATAGACTCAAAGCCCTCTTCATTTATATCCCGGAAATAGAAAGCTATACGGCCGCGAACTACTAATACACGGGGGAGTACAGGTTTTGTTCGCCTCACCCTGGCAAATCTATTGATTGGATCTAATGGATGGCAGTGAAGCTCCTGGCTCGTATGCTACCTTTGCTTCTGTTACCTCTGCATCTGTATTTGGATATGCAACTATAGGATATGAAACGGGAAAACAGGCGGGCTATGGCTCTCCAACCAATAGGCTCTGCTCCTCTCGCCCCTGGTACTGCATAAGCCTCCGCTACTAATGAAACTCCTGCCTTTTCCGGTCAATCTCGATCTATCATTGCTGCTCAATCTAAAACTAGCATGGATGCTGGCTCTCTAACAAGCTCTTGCCCTGGAAGGGATGAGCCAGCCCCAGTTCCCAAGAAAGCACCACTAACAGCTGCATATATAGTTCCAGAAGCGGATGTAGATTGAGCAGATCCATATGTACTAGTTAGAATTCCATTTCGAAAACCAGCAGTATCTTTTAGGCGTAGATGAGGCTGTTTCATCAGTCCTATCCTAAGTGGGCTATTGTTTAGTCTCTCTCTACCAGGTCCAGATTGGGGGGTTGGACTGCCTCGCTCTCCCTCGGGTGTAACCATTTGATCTGTTAGCTGGCTGGCTAGGGTTAGGTATGTATGGTGGCCTACCATGCGCCCTTGTCCGAATGAATTGAAGTCAACTGATTGTCAAAGATAGTTCCCAGTGGTAATGAATTGATTCAACCAAATCCTACTCTAATAATGTATTTCGAATGGGAAGATCTGAAATGGGCCATCAAATTGCGAGGTATGCTTTGCAAGGTGTTGGCTTTGCCCCCGCCTTCGTTCCTGCTGCTCCCACCACGGGATAAGGTGAAACCCCCGCCTATGCCTCTATTGCTGCTCCTGGTAGTGCTTGCTTTGGGACTGGAATTGGAACTTCAATAAAAGAAACTGGTACAGGGTCAATTGCATTATCAATTGTGGCTCCGGAACGGGCTATGGAATTGGATTGTCTCGAACAGGAACTAGCTGTGCTCTGGCTGTTGGTGATACTGCGGGTGATACTTATGCACCTGGAACCAGGCGAGGTAGCGGCCCTGGAACAAGATCTCGATCTCGATAGAGACGATCCATCTTGGCCTTCTACTGTAGCATAATGAGGTCAACCGCCTGTTTTTGACTCTTCTTCCAAGCAGCCCTGAGCGAGATAAGAGCCTTAGTATACGAAACACATCACCAAAACCAAAGAAGCACACATTGGTTAGGGGCACGCCCACCGGAGGTAAGAGACACATCCGAACACATCCATTGGTCGTCCAGCAACCATGGTCTGGTACTTGGAAAAGGCTGATGATTATAGTAATGTAAGTAATAGCAATGAGATCATTAGTGTTTATCCCTAGTATGTTCACCTATCAATGGAGTTATGACTATATATACACCAATGACCGAGTAGGAGTATAAGGTAGTGCAATGAATATTAACATATGAATAAGCAGTAACGATATTTTCACTACGATACAGAGGTGGTTAAACACAGATAGTTGAGCTATACTAATAGTGTTATAAGCAGTATGTATATTATGGCAATACAACCAATCAAGCTACCTGTGAAAGCAGTTGAAACAAGCATAAATATGGTAATGATCACAGCTGGTTACCTAGTAGTGGTATAAGGAATACGGGTAAATATGAATTCTCACATATTACTCTAATATCTAATGGGAATAGTACCAACCATGTTCCAACTATCACCAGTCAGTAAGCTAGTAATCATACACTGATTTGGCTTCATGAGGCTTTGTTACCTATATGAGACTTTATGCTAATGACCAGTCTAAACATGATACCTTTCTTATCACTGATCTTATATTGATATCATATATGGTCATAGTAATGGGATTTATACATAACCAATACACCTGAACAAGTATAACACATGAGTAACCATGATGATTACAGGAAGCTTAGTCAACCTTATACTCTTATCACTGCTTCTTGCTTAGTACTCATTGCACCTACTCTATTAGTACTGTTACCCTTATCACACAATGTAGAAGCAATACTGGTTTGTATTTGCACATTGCTATTATTACACCAAGTATAACACAATAGGTAATCACATAATCATTGATACTCTTCTATTCACATTGTACGCTATTACTCACGAGCTAACCAACTTATGCGTATTTATATAATATGAAAAGCATAGTGATAAAGTCAAAGCGTATATGATCCAAAGCTTACTTTTCATTCCATAAGTATTGGTCATATGATGCTTACTATTCCAATGCTATGTAAGGGTTACTAATATGACATGAGTATAACACACGGTAAAGATGCTTACCTTATTCCCATATGTTACTAGCTGTGGATTCATAAGCTATATACACATAAGTAGTACTAATACAGTCAGCTCTGTTCAATTCCTTCTACACCCCTATTCTAAGCTTAAGGATGAGCTATTACCATTCAATAAAGGTGAGGTAATCTATTAAGCTGAAACAGTCATCAGTTACGTATGTGTTAATAAGACAGGTACCAATCAGACTGGATACGGTTTGTTACATATCTAACTAGTCCTAATTCCATTGTATCATCTTATACCATACAGCTGCTTACTATGATAAGATATGAGCTTACTCTATAGGCTTAACAAAGGTAATGGGTTTGAATCCCAGGAATGAGTGATCTCCATATTGATTAGGTTTGTCAACAGCCTAGTAGTATAGCTTACATGATAGGGTTATCCTATTGAATATGATAGCTAGTTTGATATGAGCAGATCCCTATTCACTAACCTGTAGATGTTTCATACAGAGTTACAACAAACATGAAAGGTAAGTGTAATTACATATCTATCTCTATTGAGATGTGTATACTACTTATTACATACGTATTACTCTATGTTTACCATATGTAAGGGATAAATAGAACCTTATGATTGCACTATAAGTGGTATATTGAAACTAATGAGGCTTGTAAGCCCATATCAATACCGACTTAATTGTGGTAATTCACCTAACCTGTTCACATACCTCGGAATGGTCTAAACTCTTGATATAATCAATGAATAGGGTTAATATAGCTATGACCGCCTGTATAAGCTGTATGAGTTATATTGGATACAGTAACTAAGCATGTAAGTTAGCTTGAATACAGATACTACCAATATCATGATGGTCTAACTTAGGCAAATAACCATAGCTTTACTGATGGTAATGTCAGTACTAATACCATAAGAGTGATAGGTTAAGAGTATAGAGGTTACACATGTTCGTTTACATCTACGTTATTCCAGTAATCAAGCTAATATGTAAGCACCTGGTCTAGCATATACTGAGATGATTACGATATAAAGCAAGCAGTACTGTGGTTTGGTATGATGTTACTATTATTGCATATGTATTGCATAGTACCTTCATGGGATAAGATGAGTATGAAGCCTTGTATCACATTGGGACCATTGCTTCTATCTATGATTAGCATAACTTGGAGCTTGAATCACGATAACCAATCAGTATACAAGCCGAGTGTTGAGTTACTAGCCTTGTTCCTATATATACAGTCCTTTGTTCACCCTTTATTCCATAATCTATTCCATACGGTTGATACACGTCCTGATATAAGACAAACAAGCAGTAATAGATAGTAGACCATTACACTTATGGAATTACTACTACCCCTTTATGCCTATTTTACCTAGTAGTAGGATGAGATTCACTGTGTTACAATGGTAACAAAAGGGATATCGATATCATACCTACTGTCAAGGGCATTACTAGTAACCTAATCAGTACTTATAAGGTAATAAGAGCTAGATATAAATCAGTCTAAATACCATAACAGTAATGGAACCGTAATAACCATGGAAACATATACATTTTATTAAAGTAATAAGGTAAGAACAAGCTATACAATGCTATGACTGAGATGATGTTGTGTTCAATATGATATGGGCAATGGGTTTCAATCTGATCTGTTTTACAGGCTATTGTATAAATATAAATGGGATTACTAAGCTCATAATAGAAAATGAATACTGTGATTACACTATGTCTGGGCTTAGCTAAGCTATACTGTAGACTTTTTCATCATAATGGAATTGATTCACATATCATAGGTATAAGTAAAGGTTCGTAGATTCCAACATGCTTAGATTGAACATATGGCACTGATACTGACACCATGAGGAAGAGCTTATTACAATAGGTATACTTATCACACCAGAAAAAGCAGTGAATCATTACACTAAGTAATCAGTCTTTATACGGTATTGTATATCCCTAATCAATATAGTAATCATAACACTAGTAATATGAGACGTGTACACTATTCAAGCTCATACGTGTTTACTTGTACTATGAATATGAATACGTGCTTGGTCATTAGCTTATACCAATTACATAGTCTGAAGCTTCATGGAATCGTAATAAGATGAAGAGTTCGAGCTATCTCCAAGCTTGTAAGCTAATCCGATACTGTTATCATAAGTTGATACTAGAGTGATACGGCTTATCCTGATCTGTTATACTTATGTGTATTTCCATAACTAGTGATAAAGGAATACAAGGTATAGCTATGGTAAACATTGAGCTCATAACACTGATGTTTCTATTGGGTAATCTTCATTACATTGATTAATATGGATATACTTCTAATAAATACTTACACCATTAGATCACAGTAACTTATACTATTGCGTAACTCTATACTACTAGCTTAATTACGATTACTATGCTATGTTAGTAACAAGTGGAATCAAACACATATGTTAACTATGCTTAATTATGGAAACATAAAAATCCATGGTATCAGTTTCAATACAGTGTAATGACCATAACTATAATGATTAGACTAGTAAGCTTGTATATACTTAAACAGTACACCTAGCCATGTAGTACTAATATGATGAATAAGGACAGTGAGTTAAGCCCCTTGTTATTCATACACTAGTGTTGTCCTTATAATGGCTTACATGCAAGGTTATCTTGTTATAGCTGTAGAGATACTAGCCATAGAGATATACAGCTCATGGTAAGTATAAGCATATCTAATATGTACGTACTCTATCAATGGTGATTAAGCCCTTATATCTCACTATTACATAGGCTATTCATTGATATGTCAACACAAGCTGTTTTATTACTAGGAGCTTAGTTTCAATAGAATAAGGGTATTAGTACTAAGCCCATAACACATCCGCTTAGGTAACAACGGGTTGGTAAGAGCTATGATGTAAGCTCATGTTACTTATGGGAAGACAAGCCTCTTTCTTATTAGTAATACGTATGTTCAGGTTATGACAAGGTTCTACAAGCCTTTGTTTTGTGCAAGTTAGCCAATGTGCCTGTTTTACCAGCTTGTTTGATCTAATTATAGTATTAGACCCATTGATCTGAGTAATGTTTTGGAATTGATTAGGGAATACAAGTGATTACACTAAGTGGAAACAGTAAGCAGTTACTATGAATCAAACCCATATGTTGACAAGCATATTGAGCTTTGTCAAAACTAGTATGTAGAGTTTATACTAGGCAATGTGTTTACATGTATCTATAGCTCATAGACCATGTATCGTATCCAGGTATGTCGATTGCTTCTACTCCATTGGTCGTTCATCAATCTCCTACTGGATTGGTATATAGAGTAGTAGTCAAGTCATCTCATATGGAATATAAGCAGCAAGTAATCAGTGATCCCTATTGTATTACTATAATGGTATTACTAGTCTATAATATATGCCATATTTTCACTTATTGGGTTGTATAGTTCACCGTGTTAGCTTAGCGAACTAAGGGGAAATACATACAGCACACATAAGACAATGGCTATCGTAATACAAGCAAGTTAATCAGCTTATATAAGGTAACATAGTAGTATTCCAATAGTATCAATGGAATCATACGTATTATGGAAATACAGTACTAGTACCAGCTTTAGAGGGATCTCAGACGTATTATAATATAGTATCATATCCATTGTATTCAGCTTTCTCTATTTATATAAGAGTCATAATGTGGAAAAAGAGTAGTATTGCACTGTAATCACAGGTTTTTTATGTAAATACTAGTACTGGTTAAGTATTACAAAGCAGGTATCATTTTCTCGTAATAGCTCATATGTGTAATGACCTTGTATAAATATATTAGGGTAAAACACAGGTAATAAAAGCTCTCCATCTTATTGTATTGCTTCTATCTCCATTATATACCTATGAGTAATACAGCTCTAGTCATAGCTTGGTTAGAATCCATACTTGTTATCAGCGTATTAGGAATAGTACGTATCATGCTGGCTTATCTATTCTACATAATCATAGATCAAAGTAATGGTACTTACTTGTATTGGAATCATAACCCTTATATGTAAAGTACAAGGCATGAATGGTAATCACACATGTAAGCTATACTCGAATATCCTATCTATACCACTATTCTTCCGTAATAAGTAGTAGGTAATTCTAATAAGTGAATGCATAATGTATCTGTATAAACTACAGCTTATCGAGTAACATGTAATACTTGTATAAGTACAGCTATTTACTTATAATAATATCATATCATTGCTTATGGATCAACCTTATATCACTAATACAGAGGCTATAAGCTCTATCATTACCGGTATATAAGTAATCTATCATAGCTTGGTTACTATTCATAGCTTTAGCTCACTAATATGAAAGGTATTGTAATTCCATAACTAGTTGTAAGCTTATTAACCTTCTCATTACCAGTATAACCCTAAGCTCTGTAATATTGGACAATGTTAATCACCTAATTAACGTACATGTTATCGTACAGGGTATGATCTCCCTGATATTAGTAATACAGAAGCAATGGTAACGAGTTCTCCAGGCTCTTATATACAGGCTATTACTGTAACTATGATAGTGAAGCTTAGATTGAGCTTACCTGTATTTACAGAAAAAGAAAATACGTTAGGGAATACAGACACTTTCCCTTTCAGAAAGGTTCGCTGATCTCACTCCCCACAATCACTCCCTACTATATGAGATAGGGTTGGCAATGTAGGAACCGCCTTCTCCCTTTACCGCATCACAGAGGAGAGCACCACAGCCCAAGCTTACCACTACTTTCCGCCGCCCTTGCTTGTTATAACGCTGGCAAGTACTTGTTAGAATGCCTACCCTATGCTTACGGTATGGTATGCCTACTGCCTTAGGGTCGTGAAGGTAAGGGTAGTGATGCTCTTCCTTGGCAAGCCAGCCAGAGAGAATGCCTCAGGTCCCGCCAAGATAAGAGGAAGAACCACAAAAAAGAGCATGGAGTTATGTAACTTACTCTTTTCCTTTACATGCAAAAGATATATATATATATATATATATATAATTATAGATTAGTATCCAATATATAACTCTATATTTCCTTTTGTGTAATGAGCATCACACTCCGGAACAAGACGTGCCTACCACTATACGAATCTCTCATTCCTGTTTTGGCAAGCTAATATTTTACTTCGATGGGAAGGTTATCCCTTTCCTATCTCTTAATATAATTTATGGTCAATTCCTCCCTTTAAGGCAAGCTATCCGCACCTTGATAGAAGGTTGGTCCTGGTTCGATAAGCTTCGATAAGCCACACCTATTTCGATAAGCCACACCTACGATGGTGAGGTAGGCTTCGAACTATAGATCCCTTGTCATAAGGCAAGTAAGAAGGCTGAAAGGAAAGTAAGAAGGAAAGGGAGAAGGCACCTCTTCCTGAATGGCTGATGGAGATATCACTTCCTGAAGGGCTGATGGAGATAGAAGATGGCTATTGAATGGACGCTTAGTTCTTGGTGGGATGGCTCCTAACCCACGCTTAGTTCTTGTCACCCAAGGAATTATTCCCCGATATGGTAGTTCGAAATGGCTCCTCACCCACGCTAATGGCTCCT
The DNA here is from genome assembly GCA_034641835.2 of Pinus albicaulis. Classification (NCBI taxonomy): domain Eukaryota; kingdom Viridiplantae; phylum Streptophyta; class Pinopsida; order Pinales; family Pinaceae; genus Pinus; species Pinus albicaulis. The sequence continues at coordinate 613,843,494 of CM076584.1, read as the reverse complement.
CATGAAGAAGGCAAGCTGATGGGGGATCTGAAAGTGAACAGTCACAATAATCTCTCCTTTTTGTAGCGAAACTACCGAAAACCAATAGTAGGGTAGAATCAATGGTAAGGTTCTATCTATCTTGAATGAAGGACAACTTCAATCAATGAGCTTGGAAAGTGATCGGAGCTTTGCGGATTACGCTATCGGTCGAGTTCGGTACCCTTATCCTGCCCATTGCTCCTAAGAGGCCATAGCCTTAGCCAGTTCCTCGGGGCGGAATCATTGTTGGTTCGCGGAGGTTACATGTCTCCTGCAGTCTGTGGGCATCTCAATGGACTGCCTTCCCCCATTTTTAGACTCTCTTGATGCCCCTGGTCATCTCCTGCTAACCAAGCATGAGCTGAACAAGATTACCAGGGAGGACATCTACAGACAATGTCTATAGGTTACTTGGATTGCCCCACTAGGGGGGTTGAATCCTAAGATGGCCTTCTATGTGGAACACTTTATGGAGTTGAGGGATCTTCTTTCCTAACCTTATTCTTTTTCTTATTTCTTAAACTTTCTATTGCTATGAATTATCACAATTCAAGCTTGCTGAACGTGTGTTCGAACAAGGGAAGGGTCTATAGACATCCTTAAGCTACTTCACGCCATCCCCAGACTGTTTTACAAGGTCCAGCCTACAAGTCAGACAGTTGTGCAGTGGGACCTACTGTCAGATCCATTCGTACAAAAGTAAGACCCATTCGTGTTTACAAGTTGGACTACAGTCAAACAGTCGAACCTACAGTCAGACGAACGATAGAGCTGTTACGGGCTTGGAGAAAAACACTCAGCATTTTGACTTATTATTATTTATGTTATAACTCCACTAATACCTTTTTTATATGCCTTTACTCTGAGCCAGAAAACAATATTCTTTATTATTACTTACGAGCATGTTGTGCCCCTCCCGTTGTTTGAAATGCTCCCCCCCCCCCTACCTCGATCATGGCTCACCCCCAAGGTAAGGACATCAGCGGCGTTCATGCATACTAGCCGGTATCCTACTAGCTTAGTGGCCGGTGTAGTTTAGGTGTTTGGCCCATATCTTTAGTTGTTGGGCCGGATGATGTAGGCCAGTAAGTAGCCACAGACCTTTTGAATCATTAGTTCAAAGTGATCGGAGCTTCCAAGGGAAAGTACTTGGTCGGAGATGTGCTTGAAATAGATGGGAGAATCGCATAAATGGCTAAGCTTTCGTGTAGGGCTTCGAAGTAAGTTCGTGTGCTACCATTCAATTGACGATTGCGCCCTCCCCACCCACTTCCCCAAGGCGATAACCATCTATCCGGAAGGAACAATAAGTCGTGTGATCCCGAGAAGTAAGTTGTGTTATCTGTTTTATTTGCTCGACCAATTGACCATACCAATTGAACCTCTATCTCTCTATCTCCAACCAAGGGAAGGAAGAAAAGGATGCGTAAGCAGGCTTGACCAACGGGAAAGGAAGAATGTCACATAATAGTAATAATTTCACGCGGTAAGGCATGTCACGTAATAGGCACGTTTGAGGGAAGGAATGTAAGGTTGTCCATATCCTTTATGTTTTATCTATCACTCCTATCAACCATCAGGAGCCATTCATCAGTCAGTGAGCCATTTCACCATCACAGGAAGGAAGCGGGGTGCAGGGTGCAAAGCCATTCAAGCCACTAGCTAGTAATTATAGGGTTAACGTAAGTGCTACACTCGCTATGCATTATATCAATCTAAAGTATCATTCGTGGTTTGGCCAGTAAGACCGCATCGATCAGGAAGACCGCACGCATCGATAAGCTCTATTGCTTAATTCCTCCGGGAGAGGAACTATTGCCAAAACTTCAGAGACATGGCTGGATGAAAGGGGTGTTATCCGCTAGAGATGAAGTAAAAGGAAGATAAGTTATTGTGGTTTCAAGGAGGGGAGAGGCTCAATCCATAGGGAGGAGGATGGCTCAATCAATCAATAGGAGGATAGGAGGATGGCTCAATCTTAGGGAGAGGAAGGATTGCTTGCCTGACAATAGGCCCTAAGGGTGAGGTAACGAACTCTCGACTTCAGGCCGCCATCGACTCGGCCGAGGTTACGAGGTCGAGGAGGGCTACAATAAATATCACGTATCCATCGAGGAGGTCTAATCCGTCGTACCCATCGAGGTACAATCTATCGTACCGATGCGAGGTCCACTCTAAGCACCCCATGTTCTCTTGAGCCTCTAACCTCGAAACTCTACCCTTGGTCTCTACAACTCACATAGCTGATCATTGCCGAGAGCCGATACTCGCAGGTGTGGATGCACTCACCACTCCCGGACTCCATGCTGGTACTCAATGCCAGGAGTAGATTTCTTCTTGTAGAGCTTGGAACCGATGGAGGATTTATTCTTCTTGCATGTCTTCTTGTCCGTTTTGGAGATGTATTCTCTTGTAGGTTTTGGAACCGATGGAGGAGGTTTCGATAGACGAGTCGATAGCCAATCACGTAGCACAGTTGTCACATAGCTGATAGCCGCCGATCGTAGCCCAGTTGTCCCAGAATTCATTATTGTTGATAGCCGGTCATTGAAAGGGAGGTCATCGCCTAGAGCAGACATAAAAAGAACTCTACCCTTGACCCTCGATCTCTACCTAAAAATATACCCTTTACCTCCTACGGAACACACTTCCTAGATTGGATTACATGAAGATGCATTACTTATGGTGCACCTATTTAGCGTCATACGCCAGTCATTGAAAAACACCTGTGCTGCCAATCATTGACTGAAAGAGGGTCGTTGTTGCCGAGTGGAAGGAAGCCAAGTGGATGGCGAAGTACCAGTACAAGGACAAGTTGAAGGACAAGTTTATCACTTTATATACTTGCACCCCGGGAAGTATGGCAGCCAGGGTTGGATTAGGGAAAGGGGCGACACCAAGTTGCCAACAGGCGAGAAAAGAGAAGGACACGTTCAATCTCAATCATACTCGACTCAGAAGGAAAGCACACATCACCACTGGACAAGAGGAAGGATAAGTCTTCCATCAACACATACCCGGTAGAGGATAGGATAAGAAGGCACCCTTCAATGGCCAAGAGAGAACGAAGGACCACATCATCAACAATAAGTACCGATAGAAGGAGTTCACCCATGATATGGAGGGAGCTTGAACTCTAAGTCCATATGGATCTAGACAACGGCGCACTCTAAGGCTCTATACTCTAAGGCTTTCACTCTATGGAGCTTACTGCTATGGAAAAAGGCTATACCTTCTTATTCTTCGCTGAAGCTCAGGGGACACAAGTAAGTGGAAATAAATGCTCTGACTAACTGATATTGGTTCTATTGGTTCAACCTGCACTTACTAACTTATATTGGGTTCAACCTGCATAAGGAAGCTTATCTAAACCCAGTCATAATGCAACGATAGATCTAAGCTTAGCTAAAGCTAAATAGTCGTTTACTATTCAAAATTCACTCAGTTGAAAGAAAGCTAATTTCTCTTGATTGCAACAGAAATCTCATTTCATTCTGGCTTCTTCTCTTTTTCACAGAATGGAGACATTTGAAAAGATCTGGCTTGAACTCTCTCTTTTTAAAAGAATGGATAAGCAGAAAATGGCAATCAAGTTCCTCGCATACAAACCTAAATTGAAGAGTCAAACAATGAAAGAGGATGCCCTGGTCAAAGGAATATACATCAGTAAAATATTCAAGAAAAAGAGGCAGCTGAAAATTTGTCTTACCAGTTCTATGACCTAGTGGCTAACTATATGGAAGCATTCTTTAGCCAGCCACAAGTTTCAGTTTTGGGGTATGTGCCAATTTTTTTATCTGAAAATTTTATTTCGCACATAGCAGTTTTGATTTTTAAATTTTAGCAGCACGAAGGTATTAGGTCCAACACCCAAATGTTCGGTTGGTACCACTGGAAGGTTGAATTCACTTGAAGAAATTCAGCCATGTATATAAGTAGAATTTTTATATAAATAAGCTCAGAAAAGGATCATTTAGTTTTCAGTCTTCAGAGGTTTTATTTTAGTTGACAGAAAGAAAAAATAAAAATCCTGGAAAATATAAGATTCAAGGAGATATAAAATTTCAGAGATGTCAAATTCGGATCAGTTTCAGTTTTGGGTTTGACTCCATTCTCAACAGAGGCCACTGATCTATGGTTATTAGTGTTTTGGAAGAAAAACAGAGTCCCCAGATGGAGTCAGATGTTGTAGGTTATTTTTTCCAGCTTAAAAAAAATTTACAAAGGGATGCCAGCTCTATGAGACTGTAATTGAGGAGAAAGACCAGAAGGGGAAGAATTTCAAGTAATAATTCGAACTGACTGAACTTAGAGATCCTTTTGCAAGTTTGCAGATGGAAACAATTGATACATAATTTCCTAGAGAAATGCCAAATAGTGAAATTCACTTCTTTTACAAGCAACGTCAGGAAGCACATTTTGCATATACTATGGTAATATGTATCTTGGGTCACCACAAAGTATCTCAGGTCATGGAGATGAAAACCTTGTGGAAAATAAGGCCCTCTTTGAGTATTCAAAATTAGAAATAGAGCAAGAACTAATAAAGCCACAATCACTTGTGCTATTAGAGTTCCACATTTTGATGCTCTGTAATAACAAACTTAAGGTTGTAAATAGAGTGAAGCAAAAGTCAGAGAAGAACTGCAGTATGGCCATGATTTTGACTCAATTTATGGTAGAATTCTTGGACTTTGCAGTGATGCCACTGCTGTTGTGTTTTATGCTTATGATGAAAATACCATACTTGATATATTTGCGCATGATGAAGGCCAAGATATGTGGCAAGTTTATTTAGAGTTGAAGGAATATGTTGATGCTTTAGAGCACTGTAAGAATGCACTACAGAGAGACCAAGTATACTTGGCATAGGTCGAAGCTTCATTCTCTACTAAATATGTCATGAGAGAAACATCCTTTTATGCCAAGATAAATTATATTATGTCATTTGAGGATATTGCTTTAAAAATATGTTGCTGTAGGTGAACGAGATGTTTTGAGAACCTTCTTTCTAAGGAAGTTAGACAATATTGGTCGTGAGGACCGTTCTCAAATAAAAATGATCTTGAATTGGGCTACTGAGATGTACCTTGATAATATTAATCGTTTTTTTGTTGGATGATGATAAACAAGCTGCTGTAGTGCCATCATCTTCAGGTGAAAATAACATTGAATACCAAAATATACTCAGGGATTTTTAGGATTTTCTGAGTGATTGTAAAGATGTTGTGGATGAACTTATATTTTTTTCTAATCTCAAGGTGTAGTATGAGAATGCTATCCATCATTACATTCAGCAAGGTGAGGTAAGGAAGGCTTTGGAGCTATTATAGAAACCAAATGTTTCTCCTGAATTGCAGTACCAGTTTGCACCAGATTGGATTATGCTAGATCCTTATGAGACTGTTGAGGCATGGATGCTTGAAAATAATTTGAATCCAAGGAAATCAATTCCTGCATTAATGTGTTTCTCTAGTCAACCCCGTAAAAGGGATGAGAGACATGAGGCTATCAAGTATTTGGAATTTTGCCTCCAGCAAAATAAGCACCACAAAATTTCCAGAGTGAATATAATTGCGCCAACAGTGAGGAGACCAAAGGTAAAGCTCATGATAGGCAATAAAATCTT